>JAFJYJ010000048.1:4127500-4727500 GCA_019022615.1 Acacia melanoxylon
ATCCTTGACCTACGTCCAATCCCCAAGCTTTACTTGAGATTTTCAATCCACTATCTTCTTTCAACTTGATTACACGCTCTGTACTCGAAGTAATCCTCTCACTAGGATTCACTCCCCCTTACAAGTTGTAATCAATACACCCACTTGATTACACACTCTGTACTCGAAGTAATCCTCTCACTAGGATTCACTCCCCTTACAAGCTGTAATCAATACAATGGGTTTCCTACTCAAGATCACCCAATCTTGAGAAACTCTCAGATAAATTGTTTACAAATAAATCTTCTCTCTCAGAAGTGAATAAATAAACACTGAAGTACAATTCAAATCATTTCACTCTCTAGTGTAAACTATATAAACATTGAGAAACAGAGTGTATGAGTTATTGAACTATCGACAGTGAAGTAGTAAAATCATTTCATTGGCTTCGTCGATTCATTCATCAATCGTCATCACTCCTTCCGGTTTGAAGACTTCGCAATTTATAGGTAATTGTGTTTCAACCATTGCGAGCATTCGATCGTTGGACTATTCTTCTACTTTAGAATATGATCGTTGGATGTCTTTTGGAAGTAGTCGTTAGAGCTTCTGACGTAATCATCTCCTTTTTTTAATATGTTGTTAATTCATGATATAATCATCTGAAACTCATTATCAAACTGATTAAAAGCAATTAGGAATAGTAATGAGTGACGATTTGAAGAAATGAAATCATAATCAGTTGATTTAGATTTCTGAAGACGGTGACTTGGAAACAAGGAATGATCATGCTCGAGCATCCTTGTTTGTATGCTCGAGTAACCATGGTGTAAATACGTTGTAAGTGGAGATCATCATCTTAGCTCGGGCAGCAAAGAGCTACTGCTCAAGCACCCTGCTCGAGCACTCTAGTGAGCTTGCTCGAGCAAACCTTGAACGAGGCTTATTAAAACTTGAATGATCGCTAATGCTCGAGCAACATAGTTTTCATGCTTGGGCATCCTTGTTAACCAATGTCTCCAGTGCTCAGGCATCACAGATATACTGCTCGGGCATGGTGGAGGCAATGAGGAAAAATGAATTAGAATTATACTTGTTCGAGCAACACATTGTGCCTGCTCGAGCATGCTACTTGGGCAGAGCATTTTCTTGCTCGGGCATAAGTCATACAGAGGTGATGACAGAATGATTTTGTGGTGCTGCTTGGGCATGGCTTCTTATCTACTCGAGCATCCCAAAAATCATGCTTGAGCACAACGCCATTGGCCATGTTTTCTTCTTGATTTTGCCATTGGCCCGATGATGCTCAAGCACGCCAGTCATTTTGTTCGAGTAGGCTGCCTTCGAGTGTCAGGCTGACGCCTATCATGATCTTATGCAAATATCAAACTCCATTGACTTTCAAAATGCAAAAGCATTGGCAATACAAGAGTCAATTTTCAGTGAGCGTAACGTCTTCAATATAGTACTAAATTTGACAAATCACCCATGCTCAGAAAATTCTTTAAGTCTTCTTTCCAATGCAAGAAGAATCAGCATAGATGCACATAAAGAAGTTATAAGGAAAGAAAATTATCGAATGACTGAACAAAGGTTGATTATGGAGCATAACAGAACTTTTGCAAACTGGTTCAAACAAAAGGTCGAGGGAGAGGAATGTGTTTCTGATACAATCAAATGGTTAGCACATGGTCCTGAGCTTGATGTCATAAGTTGGAATTCGTATGTGATCAATGGTTATACATTTTACACGAAGTCCCTAGATGATAGGAGCACCGTCCAGAACAATGGTGTTATGTTAGAGGTTGAATCTATGCACTTCTCCAGTTCGAAAGACAAGAGGCCTAAATGTTGGAAATTATGCCCTAGGGGCAAGTCATTGTACTTTAAACGTTTATGTTATTTAAAGTATTCTCCTTTAGTTATCATTTCATTTGCATGTTTATAGTGATGACTGATCCTTGGATATATCTTATAGATTATCCTAAATGTCCCTGGTCGATCATCTACGCGAGAGCGAAGATGAAGTAAGACCAGTATGACTTTGATGAGTATGGAGATACGAATCAAAGTCATAGGCACTTGTAAGAGTACAAGATGCTGGACCGACCCACTATGAGAAAGCTGCATGGATTAAGTCATAAGCTTTTCTCATGTATAACCGCGTCACAACGCCCTTTGACCTAAGATCATCTTGGATTCCTACATGATGAGTCGCTGCTCTTTGACCTAGTCAAAAGTCACCTTTGAATAGGGTGATGATAAAGGCTTGGATCGGGATCGGTGGTTTTCATGCGAGAGGAATGTGAATGGTCAAGATGTAATTTGTCCCTCACATTTGTGGAGAGATAATACTGGGCCCCTCGATGAGTGAGTTTGAGAAATGTATGGCCATACTACGATGGAAAGGAGTTTCCATTTCAATTGTTATACTACTCAAGAATCGAGAAAGTAATGGTCAAGAATAGGAAGTTGACATTATCCATGCCTCATCCTTGACCAAATTATCGAGTGACAAAAGGGACGTGACATGGTTGTATGATAGGTTGTATCATATCATCCATCCCCATATGAATTGGGTAGTCGCAATGTCAAGCTAAAGGCTGCTTGCGACTTGTGGGCTGGTACAGTATTGGCCCGATGCCAATCTCATGTGGGCCTATAGGGTCGCACACAAGAATAGCCCAACACAAGCAAAAGTGTCCAGATTCATTGAATCTTAGATATGTCTAAGATTTAATGAATACTGTATTTAATCTAGGATGGATATATATATATATATTAATTATTAAATTCGAAATTTATAATGATATTATTTATAGATAATAATAATATTATATATAGTATTTAATTTATTTGATAAATTAAATAACTATAATAAATTGAGATATTGTATCTCGATTTAATTTTCGAATAAAGATATAGTATCTCATATTTAATTAAATAAAAGATATCATATCTCGATTTTATTTATAAAGATAAATTAAATCTGTAGGCTTATAATTCGGATTAAATAAATATATTAGATTAGATCTATTTGATAGATTTAATTAATATAGAGTAAATACCCTTTTGGGTCCCCGACAAAAAACACGGACCCCATTTAGTCCCTAGGGACTAAAATGAGACTTTTTTATGGACTAAAAAGGGCTTTTTGGAAATTTGCGAGGGACCAAAATGTTCACCAATAGACCCTTATTCGTCCTTTTCAGGGACTAAAAGGGCATTTCTTTGTGTGATGGACCAAAATAGGGTTCGTGTTTTTTTCCAGGGACCCAAAAGGGTATTTACTCTATATTATTTTAATTCTAATTCTAATTCTAATTTCAAGATTAATTGGATTAATTTTGAATATTTTAATATGGCTTATTAGGGTTTTAGAAACTCTATAATAGATATTGATCTAGTCGTATTAAGAAGACAGATGAATTAGAAAAGCCGTGAGAACCCCTAGAGAGAAAAGAGAGAGACGCGAAAATACTGAAAGCGCTAGCACGCTGCTGTCGGTGTTGGAGGCTATTCGTGTGATATCGGTAGAGAGAGGAGATTCCCAGAGTCTGCTCCTGTTGATCGAGTAGGTAGCCCACTAGATCAAATCGAACGTAGGACGCTCACGAATTTCGCATAGGTATTGTTTTTAACGAACCTTGATTTAAACGCCGTTGATGGATCCTCTCAAGCGATCCGTAATTTTTAAAGGATGAGAATCCTTCCGCTGTGTGTACGGATCCCAACACTAAATTGGCAGTCATGCCTTATTATGTGAAGAGATTTGGGAGGTGGACTATGTTAAAATTAGATTTCCCATTTTCAAATGCAAGTGGGCTAATGTCAATAATGGTGTTCGGATCAATCGGCTAGGATTTACATTATTCGATATCAATAGTAGAAGTTTTGGAGATGAACCTTTTATTATGGCAGACCAGGCGAAACAAGTGTTCTATATCACCGATCAGAAAAATAAAATGAGGTCTGTAGCTCTCCAAGGAAAAAGGGTCATTGATATTGATGAAGAAATTCATTCAAATTATGGTCTTCCTGAGAGTACTCCTTTTTCAAGGGGTCTACCAGACATGAACGAAGAAGATGAAGCGGATAATGAACCGGGCATAAGAAATTATCATCAAGAAGGGATATGGGAGAATATCCCTTTATAAAAGAGTCAATTCATAAGGTAATATTCATATGCAGAATTCTTTGAAAACTTTAAGGTTTTAACTATATTCCTTCTATGTTCTTAAACAATGTCACAGACTGTGAAGCTTTTGTTCTTGTTTTATTTTTATGGCAGGATCCGATATGTTATAAAAGAGGATATATGTTACGTTGTTGGGTGGGATCAGATGAAGGCATGGTGAATATTGTATAGGGCATGTATGTTGATTTATGTGTTGTATTTGTAACTCATTGTATTTGTAAGTTATCTTATTGTATATATTCATTTAGGTGTTGTACCATAGTATAATCATTAAGAGGCCACATAACTCATGGTGAATAATATTTGTATTATTTTCCCAATTCAATTTATTCATAATGGATTGTTCATAACTTGTAGCTTAAAGTATTGACTTTTGTGTTCTGGATTGGGTGGTGGATGTGTGTATATATATGATCAGGAAGAACATAACAGGTAAAAAACTCAGGAAAATATAGACCGGGAAATAAATACCGACTTGTCTTAAAAGTTCAAATTTTAAGACCGAATGTATTTATATGTCCGGTCTTAAAAGTTGGTCTTTTAAGACCGGTGTTTAATAAGAGCGGTCTAAAAAGTTCAATTTTTAGGACTAGATGTATTTAGTATCCGATCTTAAAAGTCAGTCTTTTAATACTGGTCTAAATAGTCGTCTGGTCTTAGAAGTCGGTATTTTTTAGACCGGAGTTTCTTTGTCTGATCTTAAAATGTGGATCTTTTTAGGCTGGCCTATTGTTTTGTCCGGTCTTAAAAGTTGAGTTTTAAGACCGAACAAAATATATATTAGGTCTATATAGTATGACTTTTAAGACCTAATGTTTTAAATGTCCGGTCTAAAAAAATTTCATTAAGACCGGTTCAAGTCCGGTCTTAAAAGTTACAAACTTTTAAGACCGCCTGGAACAAGATCGGTCGCAGGTCCGGTCTTACAGTGCCTCTTTTATCCGGTCTTAAAAGCCTTTTTTGTACCCGTGAGTAATCCTGAAACTCATGAATATTATAAATTGTTATGAATTCTCATAAGCACCGTAAAGAGTTACGGATTAACAATTAATAACTAATTAACATAATGAGTTAAGGTTAATAATTCATGATGACCGTAAGGAGTTACGGGTTTCCGCAACAATTAAACAAAATTTTTGTTTTCAACCTCATGAAATACTTTGCATGAAAGTCATATAATAGGCAACATTAACCAACAATTTAGATACTTCCCCTTTTTATATTGGGAGGGAAATTTATGTAATAACTAATAAAGAGTTGGCTCGTGAAACAAAAGGGCACAGAATGATGGTTATTTACCATTCTAGCCCTATCTATTTTGAAGGGAGTTTAATGATTGCACTTAATTGTCGATATTAAACTAATTAAGGGCTTTTTTTTTTTTTTTTGCTCGCAATAATTAAGGGCTTTCACGCATGAGAGATAACACATTAATATATAACCATATGTGAGCCTTCCCTTGACTGTAAAAACAAAAAGAGAATAAAATCTTTATAGCATTGTGGTTGTCATCATTTTGCTTTTGATCTAAACCGCTTAAATTAAATTTAGACAAAGCAAATTTAAAGTTATTAAATTATTAATAAACTTATATTAAACATATAACAATAAAGTAATAATTTTCTTATAATGAATTTCCTTGTTGGCAAGAAAATAAAATAAGGTAATTAACAATAAATTTAGACCAAAATCAATACGTTTGCATTAAATAAATTTATATTTTACCCCTCGTTTTGCTTTCTGAGCACAGATAGTATTGGAAATATGTGTCAAGTATGTGTGCTATTGTAATTTTGACTGGAGAACAAAGAACAATTAATTACAAGCACCTTTTTTTTTAAATGTGTGCTAACTTTTTTTATTTAGGGCTTCACATATAGAGTTAAGTTTTTTTTTTTCCTTTTTTTATCATACTTCTTTAGATGAATATTGAATAAAGAGCGAATATTAGAACTTGTAGCTGTTTCCTTGTTATTCTTTTTCCTTTTCGTCAAATATATTTCTCCATTTCTTGCTGTGTATCCCACCTCTCTTCTATTTCTCCTCCTTCTCCCTCTCTGTTTCACATATCAAAACATCCTCTTTTTTTTTTTTTTTTTTTTTTTTTTTTTTTTAAAGAGTATAACAAGACCACGGCCAGAGCCGTGTGAAAAGAAAACAACTAAGTCATCAGGTCAAACTTCAATAATGTTTATGCACCCAGTTGGTGGATTTTTGATAATTTTGACCTCAAAATCACTATGATGATCACATGATGAGAAAGTGAATCCACGCATTTCTAATAGTAAATCTGATCAATGAGGCCATAGGCTTGTGTGTGTCATCATGATAGTTTTATTACAATGAAATAGTCGAAAGAAAGGGAAAGAAGGATGTATCAGTGTCATATACTTACATCAAACACCAAATAATACGTATTATTTTCCAAAAATACCAGAATTTGGAGAGATTAAAGAGAGAAGTTAAATTAGTTAATTATAATTATTTTTCAAAAATACCCCTGCTTAAAATAAAAAATACAGCAAGGCAGAATGAGCTTCCTCCTAGCCCCACGCAATTGGTACTTTGGCGTCTGATATTAAAATATGCAACAACTTCGTCTTCTTTTGTTTTGTCTTTTTATTTGACCTTTTCATTTGCTATATCTCCATGGGCCTTAAGCCCTTTTTCGCCTGAAAGAATAGTAGAATGATAAAAGTGGGCCTTGAAATGAAATTGATCATGTTAAAGGATTATAGATTTTTAAAATGATATAAAATTGTATTTCCTAAAAAAAAAAAAGTAGATAGACAAAAATGTCCATAAGTGATAGACCCACAAAATTTAAAGGAATATTAAAATTATTTTATTTAAAATAAAAAATAAAGTAGAATCTCTCACTTGATAGAATATAAGCGTGTTGTTAAATTAATTATTGTGGAAGAAATATTAGTAGGGGTGATATGGAAAAAATACGACAAAAATTACTCAAAATTATTTTATATAAAAAAGTATAATTTAGGTGTATATGACATTAATGAGTTGCAAACATTATTTACTTTATAGAATATATAGGTTAAATTATTATTATCTTTAATTATTATTGAGAAAGTATAAATAAGGGTACTATAGGAAAAAAATTGATAAAAGTTAAAACTTGCTCTTATAATTAGGACTAAAACCAATTTCAAAATGTATTCCTATAATTAGGACCGGAGGGAGTATATTTTATAATGATACCTGATTAAGGGACGTCTCATTTGAAAGAATTAGGCATTCATGAAATGTATATATATTAGAACATAACTATACTCCATCCGGTCCTTTCGGCAAAGAACAACTATCAAAATTTTGCAATTTATAATGCTACTTAAAAGCAATAAATCTGTAAGATATATATTTTTCTTTCCAATTATACCCTTATTTATAATGAGAGGGCACAAGAGCTATGAGAGATATTGTTCCTTATAAAAAGGAGCAGAGGAATATTCCATACAAGGGCATCAAATTCATGAATTTGTGATCTGAGTGTGTTCCCATTTATGAGAATCTAGAATATACAGCTTTTGAGAGGTGGATTTGAAAAGGAAAAGAACCCCCACTTTTGTTGGAAGTGTCAAGAAAATAGGTGGATATATGACACGGAAACGACATAAATAATGTGACAAGGCACTAACACACACACACATATATATTGTAGCTCTCAATGACTTCACTCCTTTATGCAATTATGTATATATCTATGTGGAAAGCAACTAACTCTATTTAGTCAAAAGTATCATAATACGCCAAGCTAATAAAACATACCTTGTGTTTATGTCCATAATAAATTACAAGCTATCATGAAATTTGAATAACTAGAAATGCCAATCTGCGTTGTGAGGGATATATTATTATGAAAAAAAGGAATAATAATATGGTAAAAATAAATTTTTGTCCCGTAAGTTTCCACCAAAGAGCTATGGGCACAAGGAAGTTTTTTAAAATCTCACAACATCTGTCCTTTCAAATACCCCAAGAAACATGATGGATATTGGTTTTCAATTAATTTTCTGAAAGTGATGTATCCATATCATTGTTAAGGAGAAAGCTACCTAATAAAGCCCAAGATTCCACCATGGCAACTTTAAACTAATTAACAATCGCATTTTTGTTAATGAGTTAGGGATCAAAACAACATGCAAATTAATCTTGAATATTTATTTACACATACACACACACTTTCTGAAACTTTTTTTTATATACAAACGTTGATGTGATTATCCCAGTGCCTTCTCTTTATTGCTTGCTGCTACAAACCTCCATTCAACTTCATACAATGTGTTCCGGTGTGGAATCAGATGTCCAGCCCAGATGGCTGGTGATTTGATCTTGGATTGTGTTGCTTGTGCCGGAATATCTAAGAGTAGAGATATCCCGGTGAGCGATGAATCCTGGACACAAGGCCTTTCGCCCAAGGGGAGGGTATGTGTTCGGTGGGGGTTGTGTTGTGTAGTACGAAGAAAGTAAAGGGCTAGAGTTAGAACGTGTGCACCTTCTTGCTCGACCTCGTATATATAGGGTAATAGCGAGTATCCCAACCGCCCGATCTATCAAATCCCGGAATATAGATATATCGGGTAGATCCATGATTGTCGGGGAATCCGGGATACTGCGCATCTCCATCTTGGGCCGTCCGGGCCGGGCCGAGGTTCGGCGTGCCTCTGGCGGGCCGCCCCTAATTGGGCCGTGGGTCGTGGTCCGTAAGCTGCCCCCGGCTCGGTAGTTCAAGGTTTTGAGCTGCCGGGGTGTTCTTCACTCTCCGAGCTAGGATGTGTCCTTGCCCCCGAGACACAGGTATTACGTCGGGTTACCCGTCCGATGCGTAGATCCGAGGTGGCTGCCCGGTCTTTCGGACCCGAGATCGATTCTCAAAGGTCGGTATCTCTGTTGGTGACTTTAGGGGCCCGAGGTGGCGCCGGGCGGCTTGCTTGGTTTCGAGGTCGAAAGCCCTTCCGACTTCGCCATCATGGTGCCGAAACCTTCCGACTTCGCCATCATGGCGCCGAAACCTTCCGACTTCGCCATCATGGCGCCTTGCCACCTGGCATCTTTGGAATGGAGAGGATTTTCAACCGTCATTCTCTGCCGCCTTCGGTTTCCGTGCACATTTAGTGCGCGTGCTTCCTGGGGAACGTCACCCCGTTTTGCAGGTGATTTTCCGGTTTTACCCTTAATTTCCCGGCGCCTCTTCGCGCCTCCTACCATTTCGAGGGTTTTTAATACCGCTTTTCTTCATTTTCTTCTACCACCTTCGATCATTCTCTTATTTTTCTCTCATTCTCCATCTTCTCCGAAGAACTGGGACTCCTGCTTCCGGCGGCTCTCAAGCTTTCTCCTTCCGTATTTGTCCTCTATTCGACCTTTTCTTATTACGGTAAGTCATTTCTTCTTTGTTTTCATCTTTTTCTTGGATTTCTTGCTTCTTTGCTTAATTCGGTTGGTTTTAGTACGAACCCAGTATGCTTGTGGTTTGTCGAGGTTTCTGGGTAGGCTTTAGTTTATTAGGTTAGGCTTGCTTACTCTACCTATAGCCACATGCCTTCATTCCCAGAGAGGTCATCGCTCTTTTCCTTATTGCCATTTCCTGTTTCTTTAGGTTTGCATCCTTTGGTGACAATGAATAGGACTGATCAACCTTCGACTTCGAGTCATGACTTAACCCCTGAAGAGGTGGAAGCCCTTCGTATTCGTTACCCTCGAACGAGCCATTGGCTACTGGGTACTCCTCCGTCCCAGGAGGAGCCGAGGCCGGCCTCCTTCCTGGGTGGCAGCTCGGGTAGCACGGGTAGGAGGGCCGTTGGAGGGTCTCGTCCCCCAGTTAGACCTTTTCTCGAAGGTCGGAGAGATGTCGCGGTACTGTCCGCACGGCCCGTCAACCCTTATTATCCTCCTGTTCGCCCTAGGTTGGCTCCTATGCCGGAGGGATATGCCGGCCCTTGTTGGGATTGTATACAATCAAGTTCATACTATGTCGCCAGAGGTGAAGATTCTAGGGCCGACGTCATTTTGGGCTCTTGTCGTCATAGGTCGGCCTTTGTCCCAGCCTCGGGTTCTGGGGGCCGTCTTGCTGCCGGTCCACCCATGTCTTCTTTTCGACCGGATGTTACTTCTGTGTCAGGTACCCTCGCTTCTACTGACTTTAGTATTTTTTGTTTTTTGTATAGGTAAATGGAGTCATCGTCTTCGCCAGGTAATGCCCCCTCGGAGGCTGGGAGGTCAGATTCCTCGAACATTCCCTAGGATCTTATGGAGAGGTTCCCTTGGGTGACTCGGGATGTGTTAGCGACCCATTCCCTAATGACCATGCAGGCCCTCCGCCAGATGAAACTATCAGCTATGGAAGCCTGTTACTTTTGCCGCCCGGGTGGGAATGAGCCCGTCTGTGCTTCGAGGGCTGAGGGTTTTACCAACTTCTTTTTCTTTTACAAAGCTTATATGACCCGGCTCGGTGTTCACTTTCCGTTCACCGAGTTTCAAATGTCCTGTCTCAACCATCTCCATCTAGCCCCTTCTCAGCTTCATCCGAACGGGTGGGCCTATATAGTTGCTTTTGAGCAGCTATGTCGGTCTTTCTCGGCCCCTATACCGTGCACTACCACCTTATTCTTCTTCTTTTTCTGTCCTTTTACTCCCCAGTCTGGTAAGGAGCCGGAGCAACTAAAGGGGCTTACCTCTCTTCAAGGTGATCCGGACAAAAAACTCCTGACGGCCTTCTCTGAGTCGTTTAAGCACTTCAAAGACGGCTTCTTTAAGGTGGTGGCAAAACCCGGCCAACAGCCGTGGTTCTTGGGGGGGCCGAGGCGGACGATGTGGAGTGGAAGTTCCCCCTTTACTGGACCGAGGATCATCATAAGTTGGCCACCTCCTATCAAGTAGAGTCCGATGACCTTCCAGTTGACGAGGTCCTGTCGATTGACCGCCTGGTATCCTGGGCCAAATCTTGTGGTGCCCGGAGCGCGGCATTTTTTATTAACGGAGCCGGCTCTAAGCCGGGATACGTAATTTGTATGCATCTCGTGGTTCTTTTATTATAATGCTTACATTTTGTTCTACTTTGTTACTAACTCAACTGTTTGCTTTTGCGGCTCAACCGATGGCGGGCGCCCCGGTATCTTACGCCGGTGACGCCTTTTGCCCCCGATGCTCGGCCTAAAAGAGTTCCCGCAAGCGTCCTTCCTCGGAGGCTCGAAAGAGCCGTCCTCGAGGAAAACCAAGCCGGGATGGCCAAGAAAACCAAGGCTTCGTCCCTACTCGGACGACTTCGTCACCTGTCGATGAGCCTGTCCAACCATCCGCCGCTTCTCTCTCCAAGGGTAAGGAGATTTTTGAGGGGCCGTCGCCTCCTCCTCTGGGTACTCCAGTTCATCTTCCCACCCCGAAAGTCAAACGAGGTCTCGCTTGGGAGAAGGGGCCAAAGACTGAAGAGCTCGGGGTTGCCTTCCTACCGCCTCGTCAATTTACGAATGCCTTACCTCTGGCTGATATTGACGAGGCCGTGGTTCACGATATCCAGGCACGCCTTTGCCAGGGTGTTGGTCTAGCCCAGGCCTATTTGCACTTGAAGAACAAGTACGTGATTAAATTTTTCGAGGCTCGCGAGCTGCGGAAAGAGAAGAATGAGGCTGTGGAGTCTAAGGAGAAGGCTGAAGAGGACCTTGAGGTTGCGAGGGCGAGTGCCGGGAAGGCGACCGAGGAGCTTCTTCTCACAAAAGAAGCTTTTGACAAGACTTCCTCAGACTTCGTCGCTCTCCAAAGGGCTCACTCGACAGGCATAGATGCCCTTAAGTCCCTTCAGCTCCAGCAGGCGGATCTGTGCTCCGAGCTCGAGCGGACTAAGGCAGTGATAATCTTTAAATTCATATTATTTTTAATGCAAAAATGAGCTAACAACTCTGTCATTGTCATGCTTTAATGGAACAATTAGTTAAATATGTGATTTCATCTTCATAATGAATTTTTAGACTTCATTTGCATAAATCTTGGTCATATTTGTAGTTTGGATAAAAATTGGGCTTAAATCACTTCTCTTTTACAATTGGGTAGTGAACACTGTTCCGTGTTTTGGGTATACATTGAGTTATAGAAGTCCAATGGATCTATAATTTACATTTTCAGAAAGCTAAGAGGAAGCCCTACAAATCCTATGAAGAGCCCAAAAGCTAACTCAGATGTTTAGAGGGCCAAAATGGGCTTGGAAACCGAAACAGGCTGCTGTCACTGGACTCTGGAACAACGTTCGGCAGTTGGGTCATAAATAACTCTACAGAGCTCCAAATGAGGTCCCGTTTGCACGACTGGAAAGATGACATCTGAGGCTACATTTGTTATGAAGATCACATGGCAAGATTCGGATGATTTCGTGGTCTAACATGGGCTGGAAAACAGAACACGGTTTTGGAGCTGTAAAGTGATTCAAAGATGCTTCCAAGTTGGCCACTAAGAAAAGTGACGAATTTGAGTTGTAAAGTGCATGGATGAGATGCTCCTAGCTGCCTATAAATAGAAGGGTGTTGTGAAGATGAAAATACACCTTGGAGAAGATCAAATTCTCTCCCATTCTAAGTTCCTTCTTGTATTTCTTGCTTCCTTCTTTAGTTTTGCTTTATTAGTTTCATGTATTGTCTTTAATTCCTGTCTTTAATTTCTTGCCTCCTACTTGGTATGACATTCTAATCTTCTCTTTTAATTATTTATGTTGATTTTATGTTCTTCATCTTTTTCTTTTATGGATTCATTATGTTTGTGAGATTTACTTTTATATTGAAATAGAAGCTTTCATTTTTCTTAAGTTGTTCTTTTTGTTCTTCATGTTCATGTTGAACTAGTTCATGTTCTTCGTGGTCATGATGAATATCCTTATTTCTTCATTTTCATCTTACATAGCAATGCTTGGCTAAGTTTCGTGATCGACCCATGAGTTGAGGATTCCATGGTGTCATCTCGGAGGACTTGTGTTTTAATCGTAGAATCGACTTGTTTTGTTTACTTTAATCGGATTCGAATTTAGAAATAGATTAGATGTTAGATTTAATATCCAGATTGATATCCCAAGGACATAGTTCGGACCGGGTTATAAAGAACGTTGTACGATCGTATACCGAGCTCGCCACGTGTTCGAATAAATGCTAGACGATCGTCTAGTCGAGGGAGTTCTAGACTAATGCAGAGATTTCGGTTTGTCTAGAATCAATCACAAGGTCAGTTATTCTATTTTTTGTCCGATGATGGAAGATTTTGGATCCCAATTCTGGGTTGATCGTTTTTAATCTACTTCATTTCATTCATCCTTGCATTCTATCTTTAGTTCTTTCTTTTTAATTTTAACTAAACCTCAAAATCCACCATTTCATTAACTGTTTTTACCAAGTGATTTAAACCAGTTGCGAATTCCTTGGGAGACGATCCAGGTTGTCCCTATACTGCAAATATTTGGTAACTTGGTTATTTTGTGGGAGCCCGACAACTCGCATCAGGCAGCCCTTGCCGAGGAGAAGCAAGCCCGTCTTACCGCCGAAGAGATTGTGAGGGAGGTCGTCGCCGACTGCTTTAAAATGGCCCTAGCCCAAATCCGCTATCTCAATCCTGAGTTGGAGCTGAAGACAGATGGGTATGATCACCGGGCATATGTGAAGGACGGGGTCTTCCATCCGGCCCCTCTCTCCCCTGCGGATGACTCTGACTCCCTTTTTGAGGAGGATCAGGACGGGGAAGGGGAAGATCAGGGTGCCGAAGGAGCCGATGGTGGTGGGGAAGGGAGCTCCAAGTCTGTTCCGGATGCCGAGGTGGCTATTCCGGATGTCGAGGTGGCTATCCCTGGTGCCGAGGTGGTGGCTTCAGGAGATAACGCTCCCTCCGTTTAATTATTGTAGCTTTATACTTTTTGTACCGGTGGCTTGTACCGGGTTGACTTTGTGGTTTTGTAAAGTTGCTACTTTAATTAATTGTATATAAACTTGATTTCAACCAATCAGTTTGTCCTGTCAACTTTATCATAGTTAACAATCTGTTTTTTTTTTGCCGGGCCAGGGCCTTTATATGCGCAGTATCTGCTAAGTGTTACTTCCGATAGGTTGACTTCGGGAATAGGGGTAGGGGAGTAAACCCGAGCTACCGAGATCCGGATATGGCTGTCCGGGGATGTTTTTCCAGAGTAGGGGCAAAATGTCATATGCGTAATCGTGGTGTATAAACGCGCGACTGTACATGTCGGCCTGATCGGGACCTGCGTGACAATTCACTTCCCTATTTAGGAGCATTTTTCAATGCATCTATTTTATAATAGAGATAGTGTTTTTACCCATCTCGCGACCGGGCGTGGCGGCCAGTGTATTCCCTTCGTTGGGATTTTCGTTTGACCGCGGCTTCTATGCCTCGGTGATAACTTATTTAATCAAACGTATTTGACCGCGGCTTCTATGCCTCGGTGATAATTTATTTAACCAAAAGCATAATTAGTGCATCCACTGGGGAGTCTTTAAATAAGAATGCTTGAAAGAAACAATGCGTGCTGTCTTTCAGCGAAATATGAAGCTGAAATTGAAAATACTAAATCAATTGAAAAAAGCATGAAAATGAATGCGCCCGTCGGTCCTATCTTTGCAGGTGGACCGAGGTCTAACTGTAATAGATTCTCAGTTTGTCGGCATTCCAAGTCCTTTTGACCGGCTTTCTGCCCAGGGTCTCCAGGACGTAGGTGCCCTTTTCTAGTTTTTCCTTTATGCGGTAAGGACCTTCCCAGTTTGCCGCTAGCTTGCCATCTCTGGCGTTCTTTTCCCGATGCCAGCGCGTCGGAACACCAGGTTTTCCCGGTTGAAGGAGCGAGGGTTCACCTTTCGGTTGTACTTCGCTGCGATGAGTTGCTTGGCAGTTAGGTCTCGCAGTGCACCACGATTCGTGTCTCGTCAATGAGGTCTAACTCTGTCATCAAGGCGTCACTGTTCGAGTCTTCTCCTTCCCTGTTAGCTTTCATTTTCCTCCATGTCGGTTGGCCTATCTCGACCGGGATCATAGCCTCGCATCCGTATGTTAAACGAAAAGGAGTTTCCTGAGTGGAGGTTTGGACGCTAGTCCTGTATCCCCACAAAACACTGTAAAGTTGCTAGACCCAAGAAGAATCGGCGTCTTCCATACGTCTTCTCAATCCGTCGACAATGACTTTATTGGCGGCCTCGCCCCCCATTGGATTGAGGGTGTTCGACGAGATGCAAAGTGATGGATGATGTCGAGGTCCGACATCATACTCTGAAACCCTTTGTCAATGAACTAAGTCCTGTTATCAGTAATTATCTCGGCCGGGATCCCGAACCGAGAGACGATGCTATGCTGAAAGAATCGTTGAATGCGGGCCGAGGTGATCCATCCCCCATTTGTAGAAAGGCCAGGGGGCCATAATGCTTTTGAGCTCCGACGGGGAGCGCCAAAGGATGTTGGCATGTTTCTGACAACTGTCACACCTTCTTACTGTTTCCAAGGATTCGGCCGCCATCGTCGGCCAGAAGTACCCGGCTCTAAGTGCTTTCCGGGCTAAGGATTTTCCCCCCATATGCTAACCGTTGATGCCTTCGTGTATCTCGGCGAGAACGTACCTGGCTTCGGTCGCATTCAAGCATCTCATCATGGGAGAGTGTAATCCTTTCCTATATAATTGATCGTCCACCATGGTGTACATGGTGGCTTGTCGGATCAACTTTCTAGCTTCCGTCTTGTCGACGGATATAATCCCTCTTTCCGAGATAGTCCTCGATTGGTTTTCTCCGATCCGAGGCGATGATATGGACATGACACAACTCGGTTCGTCAGATTTTGTTGGACGACGGTTCGGTAATTTCCCGGACCTTTGGTGCTAGCTTGACTTTGATAGTATGTCGGCCCTGGTGTTTTCCTCCCGAGGGATGTGAGCGACTGTTACCTCTTCAAACTCGGCTATCATGCCCTTGGCTTTGTTCAAGTACTTTGCCAACAACGGGCCTTTGGCTTGATATGAGCCCTGTATCTGAGCCGCTACGAGCTGGGAGTCGGTCAGGATTCTGACTTTCTGAGCCCCGTGCTCCTTTGCTTGTTCGAGGCCGGCCAGTACCGCCTCATACTCTGCCTGGTTGTTGGATGTCGGAAACTTGAGGCGGAGAGAGTGGTCCACGGCAATTCCGTCGGATTTTCAATTATTATTCTGCTCCACTCCCCTTTGCATTTGAGGATCCGTCGACGTACACCGTCCATTCTTTGAGGCCGACCTCCCTTTCAGCGTGGGTTGGGGTAAGTTCCCTTACGAAGTCGGCCAAGGCTTGTGACTTTATAGCATGCCGGGCTTCATAGGAAATGTCGAATTCAGATAACTCTATGGCCCAGCTTGTCATTCGTCCGGCCAAGTCTGGCTTGTGTAGAACTTGCCGGATTGGTTGACTGGTACGTACCACGACTTTGTGCCCCTGGAAATATGGGCGTAGGCGTCTTGATACCATCAACAAAGCGAATGCTACCTTCTCCAACTTTTGATATCTGAGTTCCGAGGTCTGCAATGCCTTGATTACAAAGTAGATCGGTACCTGTTCGGCTTGGGTTTCGCGAACCAGGGCGGCGCTTATGGCCTCTTCGCCTACGGATAAGTCCAGGAAAACCGTCTCTCCTGAGTCGGGCTTGGATAGGACCGGCGGGGTTGCCAGGCACTGCTTGATCTTGGCGAATGCGGACTCACATTCCGGGTTCCATCCGCCTCGTGTCTCCTTCTTCAGTAGTTTGAAGAAGGGTAACGCATTTTCAGCCGACTTAGGTAGGAACCTTGTCATTGCCGCCAATCTCTGGTTAGCTGTTGTACTTCCTTTTTGTTGGTCGGTGCTTTCATCACCAACACCGCTTTGCACTTGTCAGGGTTTGCTTCGATTCCTCAGTGTGTCAGCCCTCCACAGAGGCTTCCGACGTGGCTAGATAAGCAGAAGCATCGGTACTGGCAGCTTTAAGCTCCTCCTCGGTTTCTTTCAGCTTGGCTTCAAGCTCCTCATACATGATTTGAATATGTTTTAGTGATTGCACATCATTGACATATGTTTGTTGAAGAGAAAGGAAATCCGAGTTCGTCTTTCTAAGGTCCTCCTTTGCCATTAAAATCTCCTCATAAGTTTTGGCCAACTCTGCTTTGGCCACTTGTAGCTGCTTATAAGCTTTGTCCTTCTCCACTTTGGCTCGTTGTAGCTCTTCATAAGTTTTGGCATATTTGTTTTTCATCGAAGCCAGAGTCTGGGTTAATGCAGAGACCTTTAGGGAATTTAACTCAATCTCCTAGAGCTCTCGAATCTCGGCATTAGACAAGAGAGTTGGCTCGTAGAAGCGCTTGGGAGGACGAAGAGCATTACTGATCTCATTTGTTACCCCTAATTCCCAAATAAGTCCACAGGAAAGCCGGGAAGGTGGAGGAGGAGGAGTCTGAGTGACTTGTTGAGAAGAGGTTTGAACATCAGAGGCTGAGGCGCCTTTTAATTTCTAGGCCGGGATTTCTTTGGCGCTCGTACCAATTACAACCTTTCTGGAATCAGGAGCCTTTCGCTTCCTGGTTTTCTCGCCACTTGAAGACACCTTGTCGTGGTTCAACATGGCAAGGAAAATAGGTTGATCCGGGTTGGTTAGTTATTTTCCCATACTTGTAACTGCAAGTTTAGAAAACAAAGGTTATAAATTATGAAATTTCTCTATCTAAGAAAAAAAGACACAATGAAGAGATCGTACTCATTCCCGAATCCAACTCAGCTTGAGACTTTGAAATGAATGAAGTCACGCTAACGTGGCCGTGTTTTTTGATGTATCCAACCAAGGATACTACCGAGCCGACATCAGAATCTGGTAATTCATGTTATAGAAAATGGTAGCTGGAAGGAGCAAAGTCATGATGGTCATGAGTCAAGTATAATGGGTATTTCCATTCCACATCCTTGGACTTTGGGGAGCTAAGGAACCAGGGTTGTTTTCTGAGCTCGACAACAACTTTAAAATAGCCGTTTTTAAAAGAGTCGGAATATACAGTAAAAAAATTTCTGTTGGAGTGACCCCAGATTCTGGTCCAACCCTTTCTGTTTGGGGGCTCTCTACCAGTACGAGCCGTCTGTACAGTAAAAAAGTAAAATAAAAGAGGAATTGTACAAGGCACAACTAAATATCTACAAAAAATGCTCAAAGGCTATAACGAAACCCCAGCTATTAGGGTGAAGTTGGGTAGGAGCAAGGTATAGGTGATTTAAAACTCTAGTTTGAAACTCAGAAAATGGGAATTGAATACCGAGCCAGGTAATCAAATCTCGGTAGAAGAAGAAAAAAGATAGGTCATTCCTTTCCTTATGGGAGCAAACTAGTTCGCCTTTATTCGGTGGACAAAGGGTATAATTTTCGCGATTGTCGATAGAAAGCCCGGCAACATCTTGTGGCGTCATCTCAGATAAAGTTCTTTGCACTTCATATGTGACCCAAGGATACTTGCATATTAAAGCTTCCAAAAGGCATACGGAACCTGACTCCGCAGAGTAGGATTCTTCAACGTGTTGTGGAGAAGGCGAATCCATAAATACCTATAACAAGGAAATAAAAATCAGAAAGTGGATGACATACCTGAATTGAGCAAGCTACTACATGAAGAAGAAAAAGTCAATAAACAAGGAGATGTTTCCGAAATTAGATTACCCTTGTCGCTAGAAGCCGGGATGGATTTGGAAATTAAGTTGTGACGATAGGAGGCTAAAATAGACTCAGCTAAAGAGTCACAACCGCTCTGGATAAGTTTGGAGCTTAGAAAGACACAATCATAACATGGATCGACCAATTTCTTTGTGTGGGATCCCAGGTTAGTTTGGCTTATACCCTCTGGCTGGGAAATTTGAGATGCCGGGATAGATTGGCTCTTATCCCGACTCTCAGTTTTTGGTGTTTAGGTGTGGGATACCGGGTTAGTTTTGTTCTTACCCCAACTCTTGGTTTTTGATAGTTGGGATCCCATGTTACTCCCCCTACCACGGTATCCCCGAAGCAATGCCTCTTGCTTCTCTTCTTCAGTACGGGGAATTCCCTAAAGCCATAACCGAGCTCCAGGAGGAACAATTTGATGTAACTCTTTTTCCTCCTCTAGAGTTATTTTACCTCGATTTGAAGAAGGAAAAGGATTATCCTTATCCATCGGTAACGGCAATCACAACCAAAGACACACAGTGTTTGGTAAAAAGGGGGGAAGGAGATATAACAAGATGGTTCTATGTTCGGTAAGATGGTTCTATGTTCAGTAAGATGATTATAGGTTCAACACTATAGATTTAAGGCATGACACTGGAAACTAAGTTGCAAGAATCAAGAAAAAAGGTTCATATTCAAACAAAAGTCTACCCAGAATCCCAGAAATCGAAATCTTCGGAGACACAGATTAAGATACAAGAACAAAGCAAGAACTAATTTAAGCACTTGAAAGAAAAAGCAAAAGTAAAGGAGGTAGTGAGGAATGGTGGAAGTACCTGATCTGGAAAAGGTTTATAAAACCCTAAATGTGCGAACTGGAGGATCGTAAGAAGGTAAGTCTTTGAAGGAAAAGAGAGGTTTCTTGGAAGAAAGAGTAAGCCACGAATGAGAAGTGATGAGAATGGGGGGAAATGTGAATATATAAATGTAACTGTTGAGGTTATGAATCGGAAAAGGCAGGGGAAAAAGAAATAATTCACCCCAAAAAGCAATGATGACATATGTGAAACAACGTGTACATTAAATGGGTACAAATATCGAAGATGGCAAAAGGTGGCTATTTTACACTGACAGATGGAAGCGGACAACTGCAAAGTTGCCATAGTGACATAAGAAAAGGAAACAGAAGTCTTCTTGGGTTTATATGAGTTTTCAATAACCGAGATCAATGTAAGCAACATTGGAGAACGGATCAAGGACAAGTAGATTGAGCTCGTTCCTTTTCATGATAATCTAGATTGGGGGAAACCTGTCGCTAAAACATACAAACCCGGAAACCCGGATGTTTAATGCAAACGAGAATCCAACAATCATGAAAAGGAATAGAGTTTTCAATCGAATTAACCCGGATTATATGTCTGGGGGCAATTCACAATTAGAACATCAATGAATTCAAAGTTCGGTAAAGCTCAGATGAGAGCTGAATGAAAATCAAGTAATCAAGTAAGTTGTAATGGCTCAGATATAATATCCGGGTTGAATAATAAATGCACCCCAGCAGCCCAGAGACCTTGACTACTGGGCTTGGGGGCAACTGTTACGAACTCATATGATGCCTATTTAATGTATAGCCCATCAAGGGGCAATTTACGTAACCTAGGTATGGCGGCATAACACTTGGGCTTGGAGGCACAAAGGCCTATAAGTCCAAACCCTAACCGTACAGGTAAACTCTATAAATAAGAGGTAAATCCCAAAGGTATGATAATTCTCTCTCAATTACTATTTTGTCATCACTGTGCACACATACCACCCCTTTTAGGTAAAGCCATCCAATTCGTGCACAATGATCTACTATTCTCATAAGTATCTAATTCATAGATACCTAGGAGAGAGTTATCTGATCTTAAATTAACATACTAGTCCAACGGACTAGATATCTCTGTCAATCTAGATAGAACAATAATATATATACATATATATATATATATATGCATACATAAATATCCATAATAAGTCTAATTGTTAATATAATAATATCACAATATAAGATGATTTCAATGAAATAATACCATTTGACCATAAAATAGTCTAAAAAATATACTTGGCAATTTCTTAGAGTCAATTTCTTTAAAGGATTTTCTAGTCTAATTCCAGGGTCCATATAGCTCAACTCATGTCCATTCCAACTCAATTATGAAAGCAGTTTTTAAGTTCAAACCGACCCACTCGCAAGTCCAGTCAATGGTCCGTCCAGTTTGGCTTTTCATCATTATATTGATATGTATGTATTTCATCATAAAGAAATTTATTTATTTGTTAACTTATTTTTATTTTAAATTGACTTAACATTAAGTGCATCATACTTATTTATTGTAAAACACTAAAAATATTATAATATATACTATTTAAATTTAAAATATTAATAACATCAAGTGAATATTTTCTAAATTTGTTTACTTTGTGTTAATTAGTTTAATCATAAATTTGTCTATAGGCCAAGGCTAAAATGTAAAAATTAACCAACAGGGGTTGTGTTTAATGGGAGAGGTCATTCACTCACGACGTGACGAATTAAAGTTTGAATTTCCACCTAGCGAAGTGTATGCTCATCAATGTCTCAAACAACATTTCTTCCATTAGGATGATATCTATGCTTAGAAAAATATGTAAAAATTATCAAACCGACATGTATTTCAGACTCTTGGTGAGGATAATTTTTCTCTTAGCTAATGAAATTCGTTTGAATTTGAAGGATTTCGGGCGTAACTGTAATCCGATTGACTAACTGAGTATCCACATGGGATCGAAGTACTAATATGGACTTTGATCACGTTTATACAGCAAATACACATGGGAGAGAAGAGAACCAGGGAGAGAAGTTTTTGCATAAGTTTTTTCTGTCAATTATTCAATTGACTCCCATAAACTATATCACCCCCGGAGTTATCATGATTTGACTTTCAAATCACAAGGATAAAACTCCTTATTTAGACCTCATACTTTTCCATAATTATATAATAGCCCCAAGTGAATTAGGCTTGACCCTTGATCCACCAAGAGTGGACCCGGCATAATCCAACACAATTATTGGTACACCAGGCTATATATAAAGACAGAAGCAGGGAATTTATTTGCCTAAAAACACACGACATAGAAATGGAAAACCAACTTGAAGATCAACGTTCGGAGCTCTCTAGAAGAGGAACAACCCTTTTCAAGACTTGTTTCAATGGACTCAATGCCTTGTCAGGTCTTTCTCTCTCTCTGTGCATGCTAATGTTTTTCCCTCTTCTTTCTTGGAACAAAATCATTAAAAAGATTGTTTCTTTTTTTAGCACAAGATGCATGATGTAACATCCCATTTGAAAACGGCGGAATATTTTTTTTTTAAACGTTTCCAAATATTTCAAGCAGAGTAATAAGAGTAGAGCATTGGAGCGAATAAGTAACTGATTCATAACAAACATCAACCACAGTGTAACATTGTAATGATTACATTAATCCTAGAGTTTGAAAATGAATAACTGAAAGCGGTAAAGATAGATAAGTCTCTGGCTGCACGTCTCTTCGCTGCTTGCCTCGATCTTCGATCCGTATTCCTCCGGATCCGAAGCTATAGGCGAGATTCAATTTACCGCATTGAATCTCGGGTAACGGTTAATCTCAAACCCAAACAATACAAAGTATACGGATAACGAGATATTCTAGACAATACAACAAAGTATATCACTACATAAGCATACAGCAGATGCATGATCATTATGCCGACAAAACATAAGCATTACGTAGTATGTAAAGCCCCACAATGTAAAACAACAATAACAGCTTGCACTATTCACCAGTGCCACGATACCACTCGTGTTCTCAGCGCTAGAAAAACATACGGCGTTATTATGACTATAACCCGTGTAAAAGCGCTCGTATATCGGTCTACGAACGTATCTATCACATATATGCATTTAAGCAGCACAAGATTAGTGTTACAAGACGCGTCCGTACCTTCGTTGACGACGTTAGGTACTTACGGCGGAAAAACGTACTTTTTACGGAAAAACGTGAAATGTTCGACGGCACGTCGGGCGGCGTAACGCGCAAGCAAATCGAGTTTCGATGCCCTATCGAGTAATATCACTTTCATTAGTGATTTGAAATCATAACGGCATTTTAGGTAAAAATTACCATTTTGCCCTTCTACCCCTAATTTGGCGGAATTTCGCGTAACTTCGTTACTTTGACCGTACTCCATTTCAAAATTATCCTCACTATGTTTTTACCTCGTCGGGCATCTTTCAATGCAATGAGGCTTAAAAACAAGCATAGGAATATATTCGAAACTTCCTAGATCAAAACAACGGTTATACTATAACTACTAGAAAGAACTACGGAAACTAAAAACTAAGGACGGAAGAACTTACTCGGAGCTAAAGGCAGAATTTTTCCGAGCTTCTCTCTCTAGAACCTCTCTCTAGGATTCGGATTTTGTGTGAAGAATGAGAGCAAGAGGGCTTGCTATTTATAGGGAAAAATAGGGACAAGGTGGGAATTTCCACAAAAGTCTTGAGATCGGATTAGGCCGTTGGATCGCATTTTTGAAGACAAAACACTCTTGGCCATCCATGGTCAAGATCGACATCTAAGAGCCCTAAAGTCAATGGATGAGTTGTCATCCATGATGGCTCTTGCTTTATGGCCTCCGGCCCGATAAAGCTATCCGATCGGTGTCCGTTTCGCGCGATTTCGCAGAAACTCAAAAATCCGGGCATGTAACTTTGGAGATCTTTTCATCCTCCTTCATATTATCTATTTTGATCCTCTTTTTGATCATATCCAGGTATTTTCCGGTACGTCGGAAGATATTCGGACAAACGCGTCCGGTTACAGAAATCGCTTCTGATAGAACCAACTTCTGGACAATAATTATTTGAATCGTAAAACGTCCGGTGGTTGCCTAACTTAATCCCGTGTTTGAAAACACACAATTGTTTCTATAGGTTCTCACTTTGCCTATCCGGCTCTACTCTATCTCGATTAGCTTTCCGTCTTATTAGAAATTAGGGTTTTCGGTTGCGGAATCGACGTCTACAGTAAATTCTTTCTTCGTGTAGAATTTCACTTGTACTTAATTTGATCAGTCGAAAAGAATTTTACCTCGGTTTTTGTAGAATTTATTTCGACTTTTCCCCTCGGTACGCCCATAAGCCGACTCACCGCATTATATTATTATTTTATTCTAATTATCATTTTAATTATTTAAACAATTCTTTTTAATTAAAAATATTAAGAATTTCGACCCCTAAATTTTAAAATTCAGTTTTAATTATTTTTCCATAATTTTTTCCATTTTAAAAAAATATAATATTTTTTACCAAAAATTCTCGTTTTACCCCTGCCTTTGTTAGAGCTTAAATCAGACCTAATTTCTTCGTTAAGTGATCTTTTTAGGATCAGGTTTCTTCATATATTTATCTTTACTAATTTACAGTATATTGTTATCTTACAAACTTCTATACTAATATTGTCATTTTATATCCTATGTAAAATATTAAAAATGTTTACCCCATCAGGTTACTTTATGGTTCTGAAATGCTTTTTAAACTTTTCTTCATGTCATTTCCTCTGAAATAATTTATTAAATTCTCATAATTAGGGATAACACTTCCATATTTTTCTCATAATTTTTCATGATCTTTAAGTATTTATCATAATATTTTTGGATTTGTTTTTATCACCATTATATCATTTTTAGTCATTCGTTCATCGATTTTTCTTGAAACTTTTTTGACAATTTACTCTATAATTATAACAATTTTCTATAACAGTTTTATCTCATGAATTTGCTTCATTAAAATACTCATTAATTTTCCTTTATCTCAGAAATTCCAGATTTGCTAAAATCCGGGTATTACACATGATGATTCTTCCATCAAATACTTCGAGATGTTGGAAGAGATAACCTTTCCAAAGTTCTGATTCAAATCCAGTTCCCTTTTAGCCCACAATATTTCTCCATCCAATATGTTTTTATGCATTTTAAAAGTTCTTTTCTTTTTTAGTGAGGAAATATGCAGACATCAAAGTTCAGAACACGCAGAGCAATTGATCTCTAAACAACAACATACTGAGTTAATTCAAATGCAGAGATCAAAAATTTAGAACTGCCACTGTTGATTTGACCCATTTATTAGTTTGTAAAAAAAGTTTAGGCGTTTAGTGACTAAATGTTCAAAAAGTTTAGTTCTTGGCATTATAACAACGGTGACTTGGCATTTTTAGGTATTGGGATACTTTCAATGCCTTATGCAGTATCTCAAGGAGGGTGGTTGAGTTTAACTCTGCTGCTTCTGGTTGCAATCCTCTGTTGGTACACAGGGATGCTTCTTCACAAGTGTATGGATGGACGTCCCCTCATCAAATCCTACCCCGACATAGGAGAGGAGGCTTTTGGGTATAAAGGCAGAGCCATAGTATCCATTTTCATGTACCTTGAGCTGTATTTAGTGGCCACAGGGTTTCTAATATTAGAAGGTGATAACTTGGAGAAGTTATTTCCAAACATGAGCTTTAAAGTCTGTGGCCTTAGAATTGAAGGGAAACAAGGATTTGTGCTTCTCACAGCCCTCGTGATATTACCAACCACATGGCTAAGAAACTTGGGTGTTTTGGCCTATGTTTCTGTTGGTGGTGTTCTGGCTTCAATTATTTTGGTTGGTTGTGTCATGTGGGTTGGAGCTTTTGATGGTGTTGGGTCCCATGAAAGAGGAAAAATGGTGAATTGGGGAGGATTGACTACTTCTGTTAGCCTCTTTACATTTTGCTATTGTGGCCACGCCGTGTTTCCAACCATACGCAGTTCCATGAAAGATACAAGACAGTTTCCCAGGGTAACGAACATCCTTATACTCCCTCCAGTCTTTTCTACAACAGCTTGAAATTTGAATTATCTTGATAATTTTTATAAGATTTTAATTGGGGTTTCTGAGGTTAATGTGTTCTTACCATTTTTGCCCTTAATTAATTCTACTTACTCTGATACTTGGTATAAGAGTTGGTTGTCATTTTGTTTAGAGATTAAAGAAATCAAATAAGTAATATCAAATTATTTATATTCATTATTTTTTCCAATCTAATTTGCTTGATTTATAAACTTATATATAATATAATGATACATAATACATGTTATGATCAAAAAACTTATTTAGCTTTTTAATCTTTTTTTAAATGTCAATCATCTCTTATATTAAATACTAGAGGGAGTATTATCTCTCCTCATCTTTTATTGATACTACATTATCTTTCATACTTTCTCTCATTAAAATTATATTTCTCTATTTTACTTGCCTCCTTATAAATAGGGGCATGCTTGAAAAAAAAGAGTTCATTATGACATATTTATTACTTTTAATTAATTTTTCACTACAAATTTAAGCCGTGTGATCGATTAGCAGGCTTCTATAAAAAGGACTAGAGGGAGTACCAAATTACAATATCGTTGCCTAAATATAGAAGCTAGATTACTAATTTACAAGAAGATCGATGAAGGAAATTATTTAAGTTAGTTATTTATAATAAATGTGTGTTGATGTGCCTACAATACTCCACTCAATAATTTTCATTGGAAACAACACACGCTGACGAAAATCCCCTTCTAGTATATGGAATCAATATGATTGTTTTGGAAAAGAATATAAATTTTGTGAGACAAAGTGAATTGAGGTCTTACATTTATCATCAAAACAACTTATTAACTAGCTCGTGTATATTTAGAACTTTAGGGGGTATTAACTAGTCATCATCTCACCAACGCTAGTTGAAAATTAGTCATCATCTTCAACTAGCACCAATTGAAAGGAAGAACTTGTACAATATAATTTATAAGATTAGAAAAAAAAAAAATTGACTAGATTACCTCATCATCTTCAATAATGACATTCTCTCTCTCTCTCTCTCTCTCTCTCTCTCTCTCTCTCTCTCTCTCTCTCTAAGGTAGCAATAAATCACATCTTTTGTTGAATTGCAGGTTCTGCTTGTCTGCTTTATCTTAAGCACCATAACCTATGGACTAATGACCATCACCGGCTACGTGATATTTGGAGAATTTTCAAAGTCTCAAGTGACCTTAAATCTTCCCACAAGAGAAATAAGCACCAAAATAGCCATATATACTACATTAATTAACCCCTTCACTAAGTATGCAATTATAATCACTCCAATTGCCAATGCCATTGAGAGCAAAATGCCATTTCATAAGAAGAGATGGCCTATTAGCATCATGATCAGAACAAGCATTTTGATAAGCACTGTACTTGTTGCATTATTCATTCCCTTCTTTGGATACCTCATGGCTTTTACTGGTGCTTTCTTGGGTGTCATTGGCTCATTATTGCTACCTTCCCTATGTTATCTAAAGATCAATAAAGCTACTCAAAGATTTGGGTTTGAATTTATGGTCATTATTGGTATTCTACTTACAGGACCATTTATTGCTGTGGGGGGCACCTACAACTCTGTGAAACAAATTGTGAATCATCTACAGAAGCCCTGAAGGTCTCTTCTTAAAGCTTCTAAAGGACTATTATTTTACAAAAGATGAAGAAATATGTGTACTTCACTAACTACTGATGTAGTTATGCATGCAAGATTGTTGTGCTCTATGCAAAAGAAATTTTACAAAGATTAAGAAATATGTGTAACAATTCTTGCACAGGGAAAATGATTGAATCATCCTTATATATATGCTGATTTCTCACTATGTATGGATGGAGAGAAAAGTGAGGGGAAATTAGGGTTGAGAAAATATTAAGAAAGAAAACTTACAAAAATGGTAAGAAAAAATTTACTATTTATAGGAGTTTTTTCTTCCTAATATTATTTCCCTCTAATTTTCTCTCCATACAAACATAGGGTAAAAGTCTTCCCCGTACCACCTTCCCACAGTGATTTTAGAAGGTTTGTGCCATTGCAAGTAGCTAAAAATCATTGGCATGAGATAGCTATTGATAGGAGATAATAGAATTCAATGGGTATGTTATTGGCAGTTAACCACAACATAAAACAAAATTTCATTGTCTTATTCGTTCAATAATTTTTTTTTTTATTACTTCAATTCAAATATGTGTAAAGAATATGACGAGAGACTAATTGAAAATAAGCAACAGAAAGTTAATTAGTTTATTTGATTAGTTTCTCTTATTTTTAATTGTTTAATTTATCTTGAACATTTAAATTAGTTTCTCTTTTATAAGAAAAAACAACCATAAGAGATAAGGAATATTTTTAAAAAATAAGGGAAATTGAATGTAGTCAATATTTATTAACAAATGATTTTAGGAATCTCACATTGACTAAATAAGAAGAAGAGAGATGTAAGAGCCTACATGTAGCAGGTGATAAAGTAGAATTAAGGAGACATTAATCAATTTTCACACAAACTCGAGGCAGTCTCGGTAAATTGACGGTTGTGTATTTGTTAATCGTTGGATCGGAGTGAAACCTAATCAGTTTATTCGCAACATCGAACTCGCCTCTTTCAAAGGTTGGATCGTCCATTTGTTTTATGATGTGTGAGTTATTAAGCCCGAACTGAACATAATTTGTCCGGAATGTTGAGGCCATAACCCTAAATAGAATATTGATCTTTACATATTTGGTTGTCGTTGGATCGAGGTACAATTTGGGCAGTAGGCTCATGACATTCAATGCATTAAATTCAATGGTTGGATCAATGAGTTGACACCTATAGCTTATAAAACTGAGGTATGAGCACGAGATAGCATATTTGGACTCGTTTTGACAACTTTGGTACAAGGTAACTGGCTTTCCTCACACTACTACGAAAAAGGTCTTTAACATATGCTTTTTTACACATTCTACGTCCCCTTATAGTGGGACGTTTATCTGGGGGACGTCAAACTTACGGCGTCCCAAAAATAAATAAATAGGGAAGTCGTAAGTGAGACTTACGGCATCCTAAATTTAAATTTGGCATGCCATAAGTAGCCCTTATGGCTTCCAAAATTTACATTTGGGACTCCGTAAGTTAGTGTTACGACTTCCCAAATTTAAATTTGGGACACCGTAAGTGCCTAATTTGTTTTTTTTTTAAAAAATATTTTTGTTTTTTTGTGTCTCTCATATGGCTAATAACCATGACAAACGGTGAAGAAGAACAAAGATGAAGAAAGGTTCCTCATGGAAGCTTAGATCGGAAACAAAATTAAACAAAATCGTCGAATTACACGGAAGATAATTAATAAGGTCACTACATTGATAAAATTGGTAACATAATAAATTAAACAAATAAACATTGGAGTTTGGACACTGATGACACTAGTGCAAAAAAGGGTTTTAAGACCGCCTCATTTAGACCGGACTATCGACGACCCGGTCTTAAAGGTATAACCGGTGACAGTTTTGTAAATATAAAGAACTTCTTATACCGGATCATTTTTTCATAGATCTTAAATATATTATTCATACCCGTTAAAAAACAAACTGGTCTTAAAAATGTTATTAAAAAAAATCAAATATCAATTACTTTATGGAGAAATCTCACACAAAGTAGGACTAATATTTTATGCAGTCCAAAATAATAAGAAAAAATTTAAATATAAAGGTAATAAAGTTTTAAGACCGAACATATTGAAAAGCCGGTCTTAAAAGTTTTTCTTTTAAGACCGGACATAAAATGCGGCCGGTATAAAATATAGAAAAAGAATGCGGATAAAAAATTAATTACTTTTAAGATCGGACTTTAATATGACCGGTCTTGAATATTAATTATTAAGACCGTCGCTTTGTTTATCCGGTCTTAAAAATGAACCGCCAAATAAACATTTCTTCACGCGAAAGCTTTTGTTACTCTCACTGAAGAACCTCTGTTCACATTACGAAACCCTTCCTATTGCATTACCTCTCTTCCTGTCTCGAAAATGAACGGTGAAAATGATTCTATTCGTGTTTCGGGAACGCCAGTTACTGGTGTGACTGGTGTGAGTCAGAACGAACCCTCCTCATCTCACAATGAGCCTCGTAACCGCCCTGTACGCCGTGGTAGAAGAGGCACACGAATGATAGATGTAACCCTAAGTCGGACTTCTGGGTCAAGGCTGGAGATTCAGTTTGATGAAAAGTTGGAACCTTTCGGTCCCAAGAAATGCAAATATACTAATTTTGTTGGCTATCTAGTACACAACAAGGTTAGCATCTTGACAGATGAGTGGAAAAATGTGGACGTTGGCACAGTAAAGGATCCTATTTGGGACACTATCCGGCTTACATACACCGTCACGATGTCGGAAGTTGAAAGACAAGACATTGTCTTATTGTGCTGATCGGTGGAGGAAGTTTAAGACCTTTCTGGCTAACAAGTAGACTTTTGCCGAGGTTCAGCCTGAAGAAAATCCTTGGGACAAGTACACATTTATTGATGAACAAACTTGGCAACAATTTGTTCAGCTGCGGACCACTCTTAAAGCTCTAGTGAGTTTATATTTAGTTTTGTTTGCTTATTAACCTGTGCGGATATGTGAATGTTATTGTGTTCATCTAATCATGTTAGTTAAATGGTTTGGTGTGTGAATAGAAGTATACATTTCTGCCTTTGTCTATGCAAGTCGATATGTAAACCACGAAAAGGTAAAATACCAAGAAGGTAATTAGGGAAATAATAATGGCATAAGAGTCAAGCCCTTATTATAGTCTTAGTTCTATTATAGTAGGTAGTGGTTAGACATTCTTTGTTAGTTAGTTAGTATGTTAAGCGTGTAATGGTTTCGGTGCAAGCTGTTATTGGGCCTTAAGAGTCAAGCCTCTAATTATATATAAGAGGTTAGTCTAATATGTGTAGGAACCCGTTATGATGAATGAATGAATTGACTGAGTTGGCAGCATTTCTGCAACTCCCTTTCCTCTGTTTCTCCCAATTTCTTCTACAATTCTACATCCTTCTTAAATAAAATGTTGAAACTTGATGAAGTGAATTTGACCAATGTTTGACCTTCATATGAAGCAGAAGTTCTCTAATTTCTGTTAGTGAAATGGCTGGAATTCATAATTAATAGTTTTTTTCAATTCTGATTCACAGAAAAGAAGGGAACAAGCACAAGAGATAGGGAGAAAGAATGATTGCCCGCATAGGGCTTCTCGCAGCAGATATGAAATGGCCGAAAAAGAATTGATGGCGGCCAAGCGGAAGAGATTGGAAGATGAAGCTGAATCCAATCCTTCTGCGATAGTTGATCAACCATCTCCTATACGTCGCGAGGAGTTGTGGTTGCATATTCGGCCAAAAGCCAAGTGGCGCCTACACTAGTGAACAAACTCGTGTAGTTTTGAAAGAATTGTAAGTATCGTTATTGTTATTTTTTAGTTACTAAACATGTTTCATTACTAAGCTTCTCGTTATACGTATCTTACGGGAAGATCTTAAAAAGAAAGAAGCGAGAGGGATCTTTTGTGTCGGACGGGAGGAATAATGTTCGATTTGTTGTGACCGTAAAACCGGATCACGCGGGGCATGTAAGGGGGGGGGGTTGGAGGACGGGTAGGCCCGAAGGAATACTTTGGTAAATCCAAACGCCACAAACAAAGTATGGTTACCCGGGAGGAGATGGAACAGACGCTGGCCAAATTAAGTGAGGAAGCAGCGGCTAAAGAAGCAATGTTTCAATCCTAGATGAGCTAGATGAAGGAGGAAATGAATCAGATGAGGCTACTTTTGAGCCCTCATCCAGAGACCAGTGTTCCCGTCACACATTCACTTGCACCTATGCAGCAGAGCACTAGGGGGAGCTGCATTGTTGGATAGTCAGAGCAACCTTGTGACCTGTATGTGGAGGATTGTGATAGTCATAGATGATTAGTTGCAAAAGGGACTGTCCACAACTTGGGATCAACTGTACACCACCAACAAATTGCTGATGATAAAGTCAGAGTGTCAGTTGAAAAGGTGATCATTGATGCACCTCTCCCTCTCCCAACTGATATGCTGAAGCTTGTGTGTGATGTCAAGGGAACCTTCATCTCTTGGCCAGTGAAGCTTGTACATGTCTATACTCCTCAAGAAGCTTCATCCCCTCCTCCTCAAGTTCCATCCCCTCGTCAAGCTGCATCCCCTCCTCCTCAAGTTCCATCCCCTACTGCTAATTTGACTACCAAGGAAAAAATATCCGATTTGGTAAAAAAAGGATATTTTAAAGATAAATCGTGGCTCCAGAAAACCAAGCCTATGCTGAAATGAATCCAGAATTTCGAGTGTCAACTTTTGAAGTCCATACCTTCTTGGTAGGAACTCCGTTTTGGTTGGTTTAAGTCTTGGTGGAAAGCATTTTGAGTCTACTTTCATATGCCACTGATTTCAGCTCAATTGGATTTGTAGTGTGTGAGAGACACCCAACATACCAAACCTTGGTCTACTGTGTGGCGTGAGTTGATGGTCCAACTTGTGAAATTCATAGCTATCTCATATAAACTACTTTTGGCATGGATTTTATATCAAAATGACGCATTGAGAGTCTATCTTCATATGCCACTGGTTTCACCTCAATCAGATCTCTGGTTTGGGAGATATCATTGAATTACCAGACATCGCCCGAGCTGAACGTGAAACAGAGTAGAACAGAGTTGCTGAAAGCACACTTGGCTCGAGTCAACTCGTTCCAAAGTGCGAAAATGGGTTAAAATCACTATTGGCTCGAGTCACAGAAATGGCTGACTCGAGTTTTGACCCAGACTCGAGTATGTGAATTTCTTGGCTCGAGTCAAACTGTACCAGGTGCCCAAAACACTGTAGAAACCATTCTAACTCGAGTCTAGACATCCTAGCTCAAGTCAATTCATCTCAAAGCTTGATTTTGTTTATTTTAACTCCGATTTGAGCCATTCCAACTTCCATATCATCGTGGAGACTTCTAGAGTTAATCTAAGAGCCTGTATAATGATTTTCTCATTCCATTAAGCAAGTTTTTCTTTCTTTCTTCTTCTCTTGATCATTCTCCATAACCTAACTCTTTCTTTCTTCTCTTCTCTTGATCATTCTTCATAAACCAACTCTTTCTTTCTTCTCTTCTCTTCTTCCTTGATCATTTTCCACAATTCAATTCTTTCTTTCTTCTCTTCTCTTGATCATTCCCAAAATCCTTTGATAGCTTCCTGCTTCCTTGATATTCTCTACAAGTTCTTCTTTTTCTTTCTGTAACCTCTTATCTCCTTCTTGATTAATCTTTATAATTAAACTTGAACTAATCTACATTAAATATATAATAGTTAGTCAATATAGGAGATAAATATAGTATACAAGCTTTTTGCTCTTAATAATTTCATCTATATAAGACATCATCAAAACTAATCATATTCAACATTCTCCCCCTTTTTGATGATGGCAAATACTCTAAGAAAAATATGTATGAATATGAAAATACACTAGACCCAACATATTTTTCTTGCCATTCTCTCCCCCTTATTTGTCATTAGCAAAAAGATTGAAGGAAAGAAAAAATATAGATGGAGAGGAAAATATGAAAACAAGTTAGAAATGACTTGTCTCTCCTTAATCATATATCAAGAAAACAATTTTCTCTCCCCCTTTTTGAAAGTATTTTGATATCTAATAGGATGCAATTTGGAATGTTTTTATGAAAACAAATTTGAGAGAATTTGGAGAAATTTTTGAGAAATCTTTCACAGTTAAAGCATATAGATACCAAACATGTACAAAAATTTGACTAAATATAAAAAGATAGAGATTAGAAATGCTCGTGTATGTTCTGCAAATTGATGAATGATCGATGAAATCCATTTGCATGTTTTGTTGTTGTATGATATCATTTCTATCCTTTTCTTTTCTTCATATAGCTCTTCTGCAGAATATGTCTCAGCTGGCTTCAAGAGGTTTTCCTCTTCCTTTTTAGAGCATAGCTTAGCTTAAGTGTGATTGAACATTGAAGCATCTTTCCTTAATTTAATTGTTTCTCCTTGTTGTGCATTATGGAAAGTTCTAGCACATAATAAAATCTCCTGCTATAAATTGAAAAATTTCTTTGCAAAAGAAATTTGTTAGTGCAAACCAAATGTTACTCCGTAGTGATACCTCTGACATGGCATAACATGGTACTTCAATTGCTAGCTTTACGCACTGCCTTACGGCTTGTACAACCAGCTATCAAAAATATCCATTTCTATATGATATTTTCAAATAAAGATAATGAAAGGAAAATATAAGAATTTTTTTCAAATATAAGATTAACTCATCATCAAAACTAATAAAAGACAGCAAATGCAGATGAGTATGCTTAAAAGAATTTTCTTTCAAATAAAGGAGATGAGCTTTTAAGATAATAAAACACATGAGAATGTGAAGTTCCCCCTTAATGAATGTATGAGTAAAAAATATGAAGCACCTTTAATCATACCAAATAATAATGTGACACCAATTGTTATGACGTTTGGAGTTATTCTGCTCTAGAGGACACAACATGGTATCTCAGAATTTAAAAATTTTAAGTTCACTTAGTGGACTTGAAATTTGTATGAAGAAATCACTTATTGATCATTTGTAAAATATGATGAAATGAATGAAATCAAGTTAGCCCAGCATGATTATGATTTGTGAATATTACAATACCTCACTTAAGTAATATCGTAATTACTCAAGTCATAATCATTTGTAATCCATAGATGCATCACTGGCTAGCCACTATCTGATGATGTTATCAATATTCAATATTTTTGTGGTAAGATCAGTATAGGATTGTTGAGGTTCCTTTCCCAGATAGCTCGATAGGTTACTCATGTGATGTCCATGACTCTATAGCCATTACTTGTTGATCATAGGAGAGGACCTTACACGCTTATCTTCCTCTGTTTATCCTTATTTTCCAATGCAAGAACAGAGGATCCTACAAAACAAATATATGCTCTTTGGTACCCAAATTTTCTTGAGTCCACACAAGATTAGACATAACAACTCTTATGCTCTTATTAAATTGTATGATCTTTGAGCAAAGAGCATAATAAGCCAATCAAAGACCAAAAAATAATTTTACCCAATCAAATAAATTCAAGCTAATGAATAATAAAGGGTAACAATTACATTATGCCAAGAATGTTATTTCTCAATGACAATTTGTAAATATACTTTATGTAGAAAAGATATCATTGATAAATATGCATGTAAGTTTAATCAAAGAGCATAAAAAAAATTTATCCATTAAACTGATCTGGCTCGAGTTAACCTGTATGCACTCGAGTTAGTCAAAGTTCAAAAGATTTACTCGAGTCAAAACATATGCACTCGAGTCAGTTTACTTTGAAAAATAAATCTTTCACAAAGTTACACTCCAGTCAACTAATACTAACTCGAGTCGAAGTATTTCATAAAATATTTTCCAAAGTCTTTTAACTCGAGTCACCAGAGTGTAGCTCGAGTTAGTCACAATACAAGCGCATTTTGACTGTTTTTTTAAAAAACACTTGACTCGAGTCATGAACCCAAAACTCGAGTCAATTTGACAGCAAATGTGACAGAAGCTTTTTTATTCTGATTCAAGTTTGATCATGTTAAAAACGATTTTTACTTGAATCCGAACCACATTTTTGAAACATGTGTAAAATCGATGCTCACTCTAAACAGGGTGGAAATCAACAGTTTAAAGAATATATCAGAGGCTTCAAGATTTGGAGAACATGTGGAACATTGAAGTTAAACTTGTTGAAGAAATTTCCCAAAAGCAAAAGTCATAAGGATAAAGGATTAGCAAGGCAGCCTTAGCACAATAGAGATATATATTCATAATGACTTTGCTATTGACGAAGAGATAATCTTGCCTCTTAGAATAGAGTCTTGAAATATATTTTATTCAAGGCAAGAATTTGAATATAGTTACTCAAAAATGGATGAAGACAAAGTTGATGTATTTGAGTAACAAAATGAGTACTAGGATTCATAGATGATGAAGCACATATTCATTAGTCCAAATGACTAGAGTTCCAGAATATTATGAGTTATTCCATTAATGGTTAATGCATTAAGATTCAATGCTTGGAATAACTTGGCCAATAATATTTTTTTTTTCAGTAGGCATAACACTCACAAATTGAATTCTTTTATGAGAGATGAGCTTGAAACTCATAGATGATCAACTTGTTAGACATGAGGTCCAACTAGTTAGAGAATAAAGAATGAGGAGTTCAAGCAACACATTGAATACCAAAGATCAATATGTGATCAATGATAGGGAAAATTCTACCAAACAGATTTGAAGCATATCCAACATTCAGTATACAATAATATTAACTTCCAGTATTGAAACATCATTTGAATGCAATCAAATAATAAATATTTTTCAAAACACTTGTATGCATTTTTATAAAAATAGAGTGAATTGAAATCCAAACAAATTTTAGAATTGTGCATTTCAAAAACATAAACTCAGAAAGTTATGTACAAATTCACTTATGGTCCATTTAGCAATCTGAAAACAATTTGAAAAACATAAATGATTGATTGCTAATGGAATGCAATAATGGACAAGTATTCATTACCCATATATATAATTCATTTAAATGAAAAATAGGGTAAGAATTAGATATCACCGTTGTTAGTTTTCTATGTGTTTTGATGATAACCGACAATTGTAAACACAAGGTTAAGTTTATCCTTGGTAAGTTGAAAAACTTACTGTCAAAGGGAAACTCAAGTATTGGTAGCAATACTCGAGTATTCCTTTGGATACTCAAGTATTGAACTTACAGAGAGCACTCCAAGTTTTTCACTATGAGCCAAACTCGAGTATTGGCTTGAATACTCGAATATGGATCATATAGAGACTCTTTCAATAATAGGCGAATCTTTCAATACTCAAGTATCCATCTGGATACTCAAGTATTGGTCATGCAGAGAGTCACCAAGGTATTTCAACATGTGAATACTCGAGTATGAGTTTGAATACTCGAGTATTGGCTTAAAAGAAAGTTTTCAAACTTTACACATAGATATGAATACTCAAGTATTGAAATGGAAACTCAAGTATTGACTTGGCAGAGACTTCTCAGTTTTTGAGAATATCTGAATACTCGAGTATTGATTTGGAAACTCGAGCATTGGCCATACAGAAAGCTTTGCTATTCTCAAATGTTTTGAATACTCAAGTATTGACTTGGGAAAAGATTTCACAAAGATTTTCAAATAATTTGCATACTCGATTATTGAATTCAAAACTAGAGTATTGGGCATACAGAGAGCTTTGCTCTTTTTCAAATGATTTGAAGACTCAAGTATTGAATTAAATACTCAAGTATTGAGATTTTGGACTTAAACTCATTTTCACATAAAAAGTTCAAAACTCGAGTGTTGGATTTAAATACTCAAGCATTGGTCTTATTCAAAGAAATGGTCCAAAGCTCAAAACATGAATTTCCTCTCTGGAAGAAGAATACTCGAGTATAGACATGTATACTCAAGTATTAATATTAGTGCATAGTGACAAACTCGAGTATTGAGGAACATACTCGAGTATTGGTCGCGGAGTTTGAAAATCAAGTCTGACGAATTTGTGAAATCTTCTTATTTGATCTCAATACCTACTCCTCTACATTCACTACTATTCTTAACTATGTTTGATGAGTTTGTTAGTGAGTTTCAGATTGTTTAAAGGACATTAAATGAAGGTTTGAACAAAAGCAAAAAGCAATGTCAAAACATTAAATGCAAGTCCTGAAACTTGCTTCCTTTTGAGCCATCATTCTCTACACATTTGCAAAAGGATTAATTTCTGCTTTCCCTAAGCAGTACTTGCTCTTCCAACGGATCTATTACAAGGAAATACAACACTAATCCTGCGGGCAAAAGGAATTAAGCGAAGAAGTAGAGAGAGAAGACACCAAAGTGCCTCCAATGCTAGATTAACACTTCAACGGAATATGGAGTTAGCAACGGTCATTTAATGCTCTCTTAGTATAAATAGAGTAGCATTCAATTCTTCTCAACAACTAAGATTGGAGAAAACAAAAATCATTCAAGTTTCCAACTACTCTTGAGTTTTCTTGTGTAAAGTATCTGTTGATACATCAAGCTTCAGTATTTATCTTTATCTACTCTTAGAGAGAGTTTCTTGATTGTAAATCATTTATTGTAAAGAATCACAAGTCAGGGGACTTGGTGATTGGGTTCATTGATTGCAACTTGTAAGGGGGAGTAAGTTTTAGTGAGAGAATTACTCTTGAATACAGAGTGTGTAATCAATTGAGATAGTGAAAATCCCAGAGAGTCTGGGGACTGGACGTAGGTCAAGAGATTGGACCAAACCAGTATAAATCCTTGTGTCTTGCTCTTCTACTCTCATCTTAGCTCATCTCTGTTTTTAGTGTTAAAAAATAGAGCAAGTCGAAAAGATTTTTGAAATCCCCAATTCACCCCCTCTTGGTGATTTAGCTCCACTTTCAACCGTAATTCTGCTTGTCCTTGTAGTAGCTTGCATGGTTAAGATGAATTGATGTAGATATCTCCTTTTTCAACGTTCACCATAATCTACAATCATAGCTCATTTAGTTTCCTCAAGACTTGAATTATTTCTCTATGTTGCATTCTTGAGAAGCTTTCTTTGAACCTACAGAGACATATAAACTTTTTTCTCCCATGGTATCCAACTGTGCTTGGATCCATTAATTGTTAAGCTTGTAGGAATCATAACAGAATTCATATGCTCTTACGAGAATAATCAAATCAGAACAATTGAGCATAATGAATTAAACATTACTTTATGCATAAAAGAGATACGCTATTTTCAAATCATTATGTATGCATAAAGAATTAAACTATTGAACATTGCAATCCCTTTATAAATTTATAAAGTGGATTTTTAAGGGATGTGGAAAATCAGTTTCAAACTAGTTTGCAATGCTTATTCCTAAGGTTACAAAATATAAAACCTCAATGAATATTTCAGATAAGCGTAGGAGGTTTTACCATTGTATACCTTTGCCTTAGGTACTTGGAGGATTGACTTTGCTTACCTTCTTCATATGTTTTCACATAGGTATTTGGAAAGCTCTCTCAGAGGATATAGACTTCAATAGTCTTTTGTTTGATACTTGAGAGATTATTCTTTTCTTGTTTTCCTCAAGATAGTTGAATGGTACTCTACGGTAGTTTGTTTTTGAGTTGGAACATACTCCTCCTGCTTGTATCCATTGCTTCTTTTGATGTTTAGACCTTGTTGTTTTAGCAATGGGTGCCCCGAGAGTTCTCCTGCTAGATTTTATGATATTCTTCATTGGTGCATGAGAAACTCTTGACTTCTTGTTCATCTTCTCTGTACTCATATATCCATTGGTTTTCAAATCATCCTGTACACATAGAGCACTAGACGGACATTTTGGTACCCACTTATACTTGGGTCCTTGATCGTTAGTATTGGACCTTGCTTGTCCTGTAGGAACCCAAACAAATTTATTTCTCACATTAGAATTTCTCCTAATATAGCATGTGTGAGAAATATGACCAGATTTACCACAGTAATTGCAAACTATATGATGATGTGCAAATTTTATGCAAGTATTGCGTCGATCATTAGAGTGAAAATTCAAATAAGTTTCATTCGAAAATTCTTTCTTCCCAATAAGCTTTCCAGCATTATTATTGAAAACATTTTTGCTTTTCATAATAGAATAGTAATTGGTTGAAAAATAATTTTATGCAATTGATCAAAATTATTTTTCCTAAATAATCAAGAAGAATTGGAATTCTTTACCAGATGTGCATCTTGAGCTCCAGATAATGATTTACCATAATCGTGCATGAAGAGCTCCTCTTGGGAATCCTCATTCTCTTATTCTTTCATGTTGACTTGATCATGGAAGTGTTCTAAGATTTCTCCTTCTTCATTCTCAACTTCCAATTGTTCATCAATCATGGATATGCACTTTATAGTTTTCAGATGAATTGTCAATACTATCAACTTCAACACAATTGTTGGAAGTATATATAGAATCAAGAGTATCCCAAATTTCTTTAGCACTAGAGCAAAACTTGTTTTTTTGAAAATCATTTTCAGTTAAAGCACAGCGAAGGATTTTCATAGCTCTAATGTTCAACGAAAACATTTTCTTTTCCTTTTCTGTCCAATCATTTCTTGGTTTGAAATCAAAGACATTTATAAAAACATTTCACATATCAAAATCAAAACATTTTATAAACGATGTCATTCTAGCTTTCCAAAACCAAAAGTCAATATCTTTGAAAAACGATGGAATGGTATAATCGAAACCTTTCGAAAACAAGCAACACCCAAAATCAACCATTGATAATTCTTGAGACGGTTAAGTCCTTTAAACAAGAGACCCACTCTGATACCAAATGTTAGACCTAGCTGTCACCCAAGAGGTGGGTGAATTGGGTGTCTGATAAAACTTTAGATAATTTTGAAAATCTTTTCGCAACTTACAGAAAGCAGTTCGAATGATGGAAATAGTTTATAAAGCAATAGTCAGTCATTCAAACATATATGCTAGAAATGTAAGAGTTTAGGGAAGAGAATATGCAAACCGAGATTTATACTGGTTCGGTCCAATCCTTGACCTACGTCCAGTCCCCAAGCTCTATTTGAGATTTTCAATCCACTATCTCCTTGTTTAACCTGGCACAAGAGAAAAACCTTTACAACCTCACAAGTTTAGTCGGGCACTAGTGCAGTGTAACATCCCATTTGAAAACGGCGGAATTTTTTTTTTAAAAAACGTTTCCAAATATTTCAAGCAGAGTAATCAGAGTAGAGCATTGGAGCGAGTAAGTAATTTACATTACATTCAAAATATGGACCATAGTGTAAATGTATCGGATTACAGTCATCCAGAATTCTCAAAAGTTAAAGAACTAAAGAAAACGATAAATAATGTAGACACGTCTTGGCCTACTCCAGCTGCATGCCTCGATCGCCAAACATCGGTCCTCCAGACCCTGATGCTACAGCTGAGATCCATTCCACATATGGATCTCGGTAACGGTTAACCTTACGCTCAAATAAAACAAAGTATACGTACAACGAGATATTCATTTCAATACAAAGCATATCATCACAAAAGCAAACGGCGAGATGTATGATCAATAACATGGACGAACATAAGCACAAAGCGGTATGTAAAGTCTCTCTCGACTAGTTCGCACATATCCAAGTGCCACGCCACTAACGTATCCTCAGCGCTAGGAATAACTCAAACGGCATTACCAATACTATCATCCGTGGGTAAAGCTGTAAGTATCTCTGACGAATCTCAACAGAACCTCAGTCTATGAACGTATCTATAACGCAAAAGTATATAAGCAACATAGAGTTAGGGTTACAGTACGCGTCCGTACCTTAGTTGCGAGATATCCGGCTCTTAGGCTAAAAACAAGACTTTTTGACGCCGTACGTAAAACAACGAAACGGCGGCTAAACGGCGGCAAACAAAGCGGAACGATGGAATTTCGACGCGGTTCGACGTCGAAGTATTCTAATCAGAATAATAACACACTTATGAATATTTGGCAGTATAACAGGCATTTTAGGTGAAAAATACCATTTTTCCCCTACTACCCCTATTTGGCGGAATTTCGCCAGAACTTCGTTACTTTGACCTTTTTCCATTTCAAAATTATCCCCACTAGGTTTTTACCTCGTCAGGCATCTTTCAATGCAATGAGGCTTAAAAACAAGTATAGGAATATATTCTGAAACTTCCTAGATCAAAACAACAGTTCTACTATAACTACCGAAAGAACTACGGAAACTAAAAGCTAAGGGCAGAAGGACGTACTCGGAGCTAGGCAGAATTTTTGTAGAGCTTCTCACTCTAAGATTTCGGCCAACGAAGAGAGAAGAATGGTGTGAATTTTCAAGAAGAGGGGAGGGGGTATTTATAGTGAAAATTCGGGACGTAAAGGGAATTTTTCGCTTTGTTTTCGGATTTGTTAGATCTAGGGTTTTGTGAGAAGAAATCTTGGCCATCCAAGGTCTTGGACGACATCAAGGGGTCCCAAAAGTCAAAGAATGAGTTGTCATCCAATGATGACTCTTGCTTTATGGCCTCCGCCCGATAAAGCTACCGATCGGTGTCCGTTTCGCGCGATTTCGCGAAACTCAAAAATCCGGGCATGTAACTTTGAAGATCTTTTCATCCTCTTTCATATTATCTATTTTGATCCTCTTTTTGATCACATCCAGGTATTCTTCGGTGCGTCGGAAGATATTCGGACAAACGCGTCCGATTACTTAAATCGCTACGATAGAACCAACTTCACGGACAATAATTCGCTGAATCGTAAAACGTCCAGTTGTTGCCTAACTTAATCCCGTGTTTGAAAACACGAAATTGTTTCTATAGGTTCTCACTTTGCCTATCTGGCTCTACTCTATCTGATCAGCTTTCCGTCTTATTAGGAATTAGGGTTTTCGGTTGCGGAAATCAACGTCGGTAAATTCTTTCTTCGTGTAAAACTTTACTTGTTCTTAATTTAATCAGTCTGAAAAGACTTTTACCTCTCGGGTTTACTGTAGAATTTATTTCGACTTTTCCCTTCTGGTCGCCTATAAGGCGACTCATCGCATTATATCATTATTTTATTCTAATTATCATTTTAATTATTTAAACAATTCATTTTAATTAAAAATACCAAGAATTTCGGCCCCTTCATTTTAAAATTCAGTTTTAATTATTTTGTCATAATTTTTTCCCTTTTTTAAAAATATAATATTTTTTACCAAAAATTCGCGTTTTACCCCGCCTTCGTTAAGGCTTAAACAGCCTAAATTCTTCGTTTAGTGATCTTTTTAGGATTAGAATTCTTCATACATTTATCTTTACTAATATTTTCCTTAATCCTTTTTATCATAATTAGTAAGTATATTTTATGCTAATTACCAGCCTTAATCTCTTAATTAAGGATTTTACCATAAATCTTTCTATATTTCTCTTGTTTTTTTTGAATCAATTAGCTAGTAATTATCTAATCATTCTCTTACCGATGATTGATAATTTTATAATTTACAGTATATTATTATCTTACAAACTTTATACGACATTGTCATTTTATATCCTATGTAAAATATTAAAAATGTTTACACCATAAAGTTACTTTATGGTTCGGAATGCTTTTTAAACATTTCTTCATGTTATTTCCTCTGAAACAATTTATTAAATTCTTATAATTAAAAATCATACTCCCATAATTTTCTCATAATCTTTCATGATCTTTCGTATTTATCATAATGTTTTTAGACTGTTTTTATCACCATTATTGCATTTTTAGTCATTCTGTTCATCGATTTTTACGTAACTTTTTCGACAATTTACTCGACAATTATAACAATTTTCTATAATAGTTTTAAACTCATGAATTTGTTTCATCAAAATATTCATTAATTTCTCTTGTCTCAAGAATTCCAGATTTGCTAAAATCCGGGTATTACATTTCTCTCCCCCTTAAACAAAATTTCGCCCTCGAAATTTAATCTATACTAACTAGACTACAGGCCATATCTCTGGGTACTTCTCCTTCATGTCACTCTCGGTTTCCCAAGTTGCCTCGTTTGGTGACAAACCCTTCCAGACCACCTTCACTATCGGTATAGTTTTAGTTCTAAGCCGCTTCTCCTGGTGTTCGAGAATTTGCTCCGGCTCGACTACAAAGGTGTTATTATGCCGTACTTCAACATCATCGTACTCTATGACATGATCTCGATCTGGTAGGTATTTCTTCAGTTGTGACACGTGAAAAACATCGTGGAGATTACTCAGGTTCGGGGTAACGCTAGTTGATACGCAACCGGTCCTCGCTCGGCTAACACTTCAAATGGTCCAACGTAACGCGGACTAAGCTTCTTTCTCTTCAGTGTTCTACCGACACCGGTTACTGGAGATAATTTCAGAAAGACATGGTCTCCGACTTCAAACTTCAATGGTCTTCTCCTCTTATCTGCATAGCTCTTCTGTCTACTGTGTGCAGCAAGAAGTCTCTTCTTGATCAGAGCGATTTGCTCGGAGGTTTCTTTTAGCATATCCGGTCCAAGCAACTGCTTGTCAGACGTATCTGTCCAGCATAAAGGCGATTGGCACTTTCGCCCATACAAAGCCTCGAACGAGGCCATTTGTATGCTTGAATGATAACTATTGTTATACGCGAATTCTGCTAGTGAGAGGTGTTCGTCCCAATTTCCTTTGAAATTCGGGGCACATGCTCGCAAAGATATCCTCAGCGTACGTATCGTCCTCTCGATTGACCGTCGGTTTGAGGGTGATAAGCCGAACCGAACTTCAGCTTGGTACCCATTCCTTCATGTAGTGCTTGCCAAAAGCGGGATTGGAATCGAGTATCCCGATCGAGATAATACTCTTAGGGACTCCGTGCAGTCTCACGATCTCTTTGATGTAGATTGCAGCCAATCGTTCTGGAGAGTAGTGGATGCTAATGGGTATGAAATGTGCCGACTTGGTTAATCGGTCGACGATCACCCAAATGGTATCGTGATGCACGATCTTAGGTAGACCTACCACAAGATCCATGGTCACATTCTCCCATTTCCACTCGCGCGTTCTAGTCCTTGCGAGAAGACTAGGGGTCGCCGGTGCTCAATCTTTACTTTCGGCAAGTTAGACACCCGGCCTACGTCGAGTTACGTCTCTTTTCATTCCAGGCCACCAAAGCTCGGCCTTCATGCTTTGGTACATCTTGACCATTCCTGGATGTAGAGTATACTTACTCTTGTGAGCTTCATCCAGACACTTCCGCCTTAATTCATCAACCGGCGGTATGTAGATTCGTTTCTTGTATCTAACCAATCCACTAGATGAAAGGTCGTGGTCTTGGGTTTCACCTTGAGAGATCTTCTCCCGCATGGAGATTGCCCAATCATCTTGTCTCTGAGCTTCATCAACTTCATCTCTCAGGTCGTACTCCCCTTGACTCACAAGAAGATTTGCAAGGTAGGCGTCACTTGGTGCGTTGAAAGATTCAGGTCTCTGAAATCTTCAAGTAATTTCTGCTCTTGTATCATCATGTATGATACTTGCACCTTCTTCCTGCTTAGAGCATCTGCAACGACGTTTGCTTTCCCTGGGTGATACTTGATCTCCAGGTTGTAGTCTTTCAGCAATTCCATCCAACGACATTGCCTCATATTCAGTTCCATTTGATCAAAGAGATACTTCAGGCTCTTGTGGTCGCAGTATAATTCTACGGTCGTACCGTACAGATAATGCCTCCATATCTTCAAAGCGAACACGATGGCAGCAAGCTCCAAATCGTGTGTAGGATAGTTCGACTCGTGCGGCTTCGGTGACGAGAGGCATAAGCCACCACTCTGCCCAATTGCATTAGGACACAACCCAATCCTTGCCCACTGGCATCACTGTAGACCACGTAAGTCTCATCAGGATCTGCGATGATCAATACTGGTGCTGTAGTCAACCTCTCCCTCAGTCTCTGAAAGCTCTCCTCACAGTCATCTCCCCATACAAAGGGTTGATTCTTCCTCGTAAGCTTTGTCAATGGTAGGGCAAGACGCGAGAAATCCCGTATAAATCTGCGGTAATATCCCGCCAAACCTAGGAAACTACGAATCTCCGTCACTGTTTCTGGTCTCTTCCAGTCCAGAACTGCTTCCACTTTGCCTGGATCAACTGCAACTCCGCCACTTGATATAACATGGCCCAGAAATCTAACTTCCGGCAGCCAAAATTCGCATTTGCTCAACTTGGCGTAGAGTCACTTCTCCCTCAGTATCTTTAACACAAGTCGCAGATATTCTTCATGATTTTCTCTGCCTTTAGAATAGACGAGAATATCGTCGATAAACACCACCACGAATTGGTCCAGGTGTTGTCGGAAGATACGGTTCATGTAATCCATGAATACCGCAGGTGCATTGGTCAATCCAAAAGGCATCACAAGGAATTCATAATGCCCATATCCGGTTACGAAAGCCGTCTTGGAAATATCATCGTCTTTGACTCGCAACTGATGATATCTCGAACGTAAATCGATCTTTGAGAATACGGTGGAACAAGATAATTGATCCAAAAGATCATCAATCCGGGGAAGAGGATATTTGTTCTTGACGGTTACTTTGTTGAGTTCACGGTAGTCGATACAGAGTCGAAACTTCCATCTTTCTTCTTCACGAACAAGACCTTTGGGGCTCCCCACCGTGATCTGTTTGGGTCGGATGAACCCCTTCGATAATAGCTCTTCAAGTTGTTTCTTCAATTCCTGCATCTCCTTTGGAGCCATACGATACGGCGCCTTTGAAATTGATCCTGTACCAGGCATCAATTCAATGGTGAACTCGACTTCTCTCGCAGGAGGTAGCTCGGTGAGATCCTCCGGGAATACGTCAGGAAACTCGTTTACAACGAGAATGTTCTCAAGTGAAAGCTCTACTTCAGCTTTAACCGAGAAAAAGATCATATATGCTCGGCATCCCTCCTTCATGCATCTGTCAGCCTTCGTAGCAGAGAGAAAATTCAGGCTCATATCAACTTTGTCTCTGCTAGGTGAATCAAAGAACGTTATCTTCTTGCTGCTACAGTTGATCATCGCACCGCTCGTTGCTAGCCAATTCAACCCGAGTATGACGTCTATGCCATGAAGTGGCGCGGTCGGATAAGGTCCACTTTTGAAACTCGTCCATCAACGCTCACGGTACAATCAATACATGCATCGAAGCTAAGGATTTCAAGCCAAGTGGTGTAGATACTATCAGATCATAAGACAATCTAGAGGCATGTCTTCCTAGACGATTTGCACAATCATAGGAAATAAACGAATGGCTAGCACCCGTATCAAACAATGCTTGCAGTAGATTTCCATTGATAATAACAGTACCTTGCACCACCTCTGGAGACTCTCTGGCCTCCGTATCAGTCAGCGCAAAAACCCGGCCTTGGCTCTGCGGTCTTGCCACCGCTGCAATCTCCGGATAGTTCCGGCTGATATGCCCAGGTTTTTGGCACTTGTAGCAGATCGGCTTCCCATCACAGCTGGCTCCGGGATGGTCCTTTCTTCTTTTTGGGCAAGTTTGGGTCCCTGCTTGACCGGGATAACCTTGTTGCCCTTGTTGGAACGGCTTCTTGCCTCCGCCTCGGGAGTTGTTCCATGGTGCCTTCCTCTTCTGCGAGGAACCTCCGCGACTTGACCCGCCACGGTTTGCATTGTTGTTGTTGTTGAGATGTCTGATCCTCCTGAGCTCCTTCAGATTACGCTCGACCAGACGGCATGATTCTATCGCTTGAATCAGATCCGGAAATTGCTGTGACACCAGCTTTTCCCGAATCTCAAACCTCAGACCATCTACCAATCGACTCGCCTTCCAGTTTTCGTTGTCGTTGGTATTCAGATATGACGAGTATCGAGATAGGTTGGTGAATCGGCGAAGTAATCCTCGAATGACTCATCATGGTTTTGTCGAATATGTAAGAACTCGACTCTTTTATTACTTGTAACGAGGGAGGAAATATTGTTCGTTAAATTTTTCCAAGAACTTCTCCCAAGTCACGGGGCAAACGCGTGCCCGCAATGTCATCCGCCACGGTCTTCCACCAACGGTCGGCATCTCCTTCCGTTTGTAAATTGCCGGCTGGGCCTTGCGGTCTTCGGGACGTCTAAGACCTCAAAGATCTTATCTAATCTCATCGCCCGGGTCCTCACTGAATCGGTCTTTCCACGGAAAACCGGGGTTTAAATTTACGAATTGAGTTACCCAATGTTGCGTGGCTTCCACCTCTCTATTTCGTTGAGGTAGAACTACCAAAGCTCTATCGGCGAAGGTGATCGAGATCCCTCGACTCATCGCCTCTTCCGTCCGTCGTCCTCATCTTCGTCTTCTTCCTCGTGTCGTTCCTTTCTTCTTCATTTTGTTGATTTCTGGCTTGTCTTTCTTCCAGAGTACGTTAATAAGAGCTCTTTGCTCTTGCAGCATTTGCTTCACTTCTTGTAACTCAGTCTGCTCAGGTTGGTTATTCTCGAGCTCGGGTGTTGGACTTCTTTGAGGTCATCTCGCCTCGACCACGTCCTCTACCTCTAGTTTGGCCTCGTCCACGGCCCCTATTTCGTAGGTTCGCCATTCTTTAGGTTTATACCTTTTTATTTATAACAAGAGATAGAAATAAGGGAATTAGTACAGAAATAAGTACACAAAACAACATATATTATTAATGCATCTTATTTGTACAAGTTGACCTCGACGTTGGCCATATCCTAAACTATACAAAATTTTACAATCCCTTTTATTCTAACAGAATATGTCACAATCTCTCAGGGCATTTAGAGAGTTTTAAAAAAATAATATACTATATAGCCTCTATCTATGGTTCCATGAGCTTTCTTTCACCGTCTCGCTCTTTCTACATGTTTCGGTGCACTATGCTTTTCGGATAACGAAGATAGATTACGAGCGTCTACAATAGGGCCTTCGTCCAAGCAATTCGTTAGTGATTCGGCCCAAAAACGGGTCACGGGGAAACGAGAAGAGAGTGGATCGAACCGGTCTCCGGGCGAATGTGGGTTCCTCGGTTTTGAGAATTTTGAACCAAGTGAAGGAAGGTCAAATACCTTTCTTTCGAAGTGTTTGTAGACGTTCGCAAACAAGTAAAATGATTCTAATTGTTGGGTTAAGGCCGTATCGCCCAACACGAAGTGAAAATCGTCAAGGGTGACTTCTTCGGTATCGAGGTTTTGGATGTCCGGGAAATCGAAGTTGTCTCCTACAGAAGAGTGACTTGAACTATCAGGGGTTGCAACGAGTGCATCTTCAAAATACATGGGTTCCGGGTCTTCCTCTGATTCTACCGGTTCAGGATCTTAAATATAATCCGGGTATTTCGGTCCGGGGTGATACTGGGGTTCGGAGTTATCGGGGTCCGTAACAGCATAGTCAACGTCATAAGCTGGTACATAATCGTATGCGGGCGTGTACGGGTGTGTACAAGCTCGGTTCGGTGGAGGGTAGATTGGATCGGGGTTCGGTCCTCTTCCTATCATCTCGGTCCCCACCGACTTCCTAGCGGTCTGATTCCATCTCCCATACCGCCAAACGAACGGATTATCGTCTCTGTTCATCTCTACACATTGCACTAGGTCATATCAATACTCATTTTCCAAAAAGTGCTCAAAGTTTTTGAAAAAAATGCTAATTTGAAAATAACTCCGTTAACCGAACAGAATGGCCAGATAAGTGTCTATCATGGGGACCTCACCAACTCTATGGCGACTGATTGGCCACACCCACATAGACTAGCCTTAACTGTCCTACCATACTGTCCGTAATAACATAGTCATATCAATGCCAGGACTACTGCTCTGATTCCAAAAATGTAACATCCCATTTGAAAACGGCGGAATTTTTTTTTAAACGTTTCCAAATATTTCAAGCAGAGTAATCAGAGTAGAGCATTGGAGCGAGTAAGTAATTTACATTACATTCAAAATATGGACCATAGTGTAAATGTATCGGATTACGGTCATCCGAATTCTCAAAAGTTAAAGAACTAAAGAAAACGATAAATAATGTTGACACGTCTTGGCCTACTCCAGCTGCATGCCTCGATCGCCAAACATCGGTCCTCCAGACCCTGATGCTACAGCTGAGATCCATTCCACATATGGATCTCATGTAACGGTTAACCTTACGCTCAAATAAAACAAGATATACGTACAAAGATATTCATTTCAATACAAAGCATATCATCACAAAAGCAAACAGCGAGATGTATGATCAATAACATGGACGAACATAAGCACAAAGCAAAAGTATGTAAAGTCTCTCTCGACTAGTTCGCACATATCCAAGTGCCACGCCACTAACGTGTCCTCGCGCTAGGAATAACTCAAACGGCATTACCAATACTATAATCGTGGGTAAAGCGTAAGTATCTCCGACGAATCTCAACGGAACCTCGTCTATGAACGTATCTATAACGCAAAAATATATAAGCAGCATAGAGTTAGGGTTACAGTACGCGTCCGTACCTTAGTTGCAGATATCCGGCTCTTCCGGCTAAAAACGGTACTTTTTGACGGCCGTACGTAAAACAACGAAACAGCGGCTCAACAGCGGCAAACAGCGGAACGATGGAATTTCGACAGCGGTTCAACGTCAGAAGTATTCTAATCAGAATAATAACACACTTATGAATATTTGGCAGCATAACAGGCATTTTAGGTGAAAAAGACCATTTTGCCCCTACTACCCCTATTTGGCGGAATTTCGCGAACTTCGTTACTTTGACCTTTTTCCATTTCAAAATTATCCCCACTAGGTTTTTACCTCGTCGGGCATCTTTCAATGCAATGAGGCTTAAAAACAAGTATAGGAATATATTTCGAAACTTCCTAGATCAAAACAACGGTTCTACTATAACTACCGAAAGAACTACGGAAACTAAAAGCTAAGGGCGAAGGACTTACTCGGAGCTAGGCGGAATTTTTGCAGAGCTTCTCACTCTAAGATTTCGGCCAAGGAAGAGAGAAGAATGGTGTGAATTTTCAAGAAGAGGGGAGGGGGTATTTATAGTGAAAATTCGGGACGTAAAGGGAATTTTCTGCTTTGTTTCTGGATCGTTAGATCTAGGGTTTTGTGAGAAGAAATCTTGGCCATCCAAGGTCTTGGCCGACATCAAGGGGTCCCAAAAGTCAAAGAATGAGTTGTCATCCAATGATGACTCTTGCTTTATGGCCTCCGGCCCGATAAAGCTACCCGATCGGTGTCCGTTTCGCGCGATTTCACAGAAACTCAAAAATCTGGGCATGTAACTTTGAAGATCTTTTCATCCTCTTTCATATTATCTATTTTGATCCTCTTTTTGATCACATCCAGGTATTCTCCGGTGCGTCGGAAGATATTCGGACAAACGCGTCCGGTTACGGAAATCGCTTCCGATAGAACCAACTTCGGACAATAATTATTTGAATCGTAAAACGTCAGTTGTTGCCTAACTTAATCCCGTGTTTGAAAACACGAAATTGTTTCTATAGGTTCTCACTTTGCCTATCCGGCTCTACTCTATCCGATCGCCTTTCGTCTTATTAGGAATTAGGGTTTTCGGTTGCGGAAATCAACGTCGGTAAATTCTTTCTTCGTGTAAAAATTTACTTGTTCTTAATTTAATCAGTCCGAAAAGACTTTTACCTCTGGTTTACCTGTAGAATTTATTTCGACTTTTCTCTTCTGGCCTCCGCCTATAAGTCGACTCACCGCATTATATCATTATTTTATTCTAATTATCATTTTAATTATTTAAACAATTCATTTTAATTAAAAATACCAAGAATTTCGGCATCTTCATTTTAAAATGCAGTTTTAATTATTTTGTCATAATTTTTTCCATTTTTTAAAAATATAATATTTTTTACCAAAAATTCGCGTTTTACCCCTCGCCTTCGTTAAGGCTTAAACAGGCCTAAATTCTTCGTTTAGTGATCTTTTTTTTAGGATTAGAATTCTTCATACATTTATCTTTACTAATCTTTTCCTTAATCCTTTTTATAATAATTAGTAAGTATATTTTATGCTAATTACCAAACCTTAATCTCTTAATTAAGGATTTTACCATAAATCTTTCTATATTTCTCTTGTTTTATGAATCAATTAGCTAGTAATTATCTAATCATTCTCTTACCAATGATTGATAATTTTATAATTTACATTATATTATTATCTTACAAACTTTATATTGACATTGTCATTTTATATCCTATGTAAAATATTAAAAATGTTTACACCATAAAGTTACTTTATGGTTCTGGAATGCTTTTTAAACATTTCTTCATGTTATTTCCTCTGAAACAATTTATTAAATTCTTATAATTAAAGATAATACTCCCATAATTTTCTCATAATATTTCATGATCTTTCAGTATTTATCATAATGTTTTTAGATTGTTTTTATCACCATTATTGCATTTTTAGTCATTTCGTTCATCGATTTTTCGTAACTTTTTCGACAATTTACTCGACAATTATAACAATTTTCTATAATAGTTTTAAACTCATGAATTTGTTTCATCAAAATATTCATTAATTTCTCTTGTCTCAAGAATTCCAGATTTGCTAAAATCCGGGTATTACATGCAGCCTTTACAATCTCTTACTGAGATACTCCCCCTTAGGATACAATTACACACTCTCAAGATGATCCTTTCACACTAGGACTCACTCCCCCTTACAAGTTGTAACTGTACACCCACACTCAAAGGTTCCACAACCTTGAGATTTGATCACTGAACAGATAATCAATTAAGTGTTTAGACTCTATCAAGAGTATATGAATAATAATCACTGAAGTACATAATCGATCATCACACTCTCTATTGAAAACTATACAAACATTGTGAAACAGAGAGTATATGAGTTAATCGTTGGATTCATAATGATGATATTTCGACAATACAAGCTCTTCTCCAACCTCTTCTATCTTGAATGCTTCTCCTTTTATAGTTAGTTGCAATTTATGACCATTGAGCAATTCCTCCAGTTTAGAATATGTCTTTTGGAATAAATATAGCCGTTGAAGCTGACGTAATCATCTGCTTTTTGTAATATGATGTTAATCCTTCGTTTGATCATCTGAAACTTGCTTACAAACATGATTAATAGCATTGAGAAGTATAGCAAGTAGAAATCAATTGGTAATAATCATTTCAAAATTCTCAGAGACGTTGCTGCTGCTGTGTGTTCCGTTAACTCAAGTTGCCACTTGTTGGCTCGAGTCAAAAACTCCTCTCAATTTGTCAATCTCTCGGGTTGGCCATTGACTCGAGTTACGCTTGTTGGCTCGAGTCAATTAGTCTTCTCCATAGACCCTTACTCTCTGACTTGCAATTGGCTTGAGTTAAAACACATTCTGGCTCGAGTCAATCCTTCGTTTAAAGCATAGAGAAGTTTAACACAACATGACTCGAGGCAGCAATATCCTTGGCTCGAGTCTGTGCCCAAACTCGAGGCAACCAAAATCCTGGCTCGAGTCAATCATCAATTGATCCATTAGCTTCAGAAGCATTTGACTCGAGGTGAATTTTCTGGCTCGAGGTAAAAACCTCTCTCAAAATGTCTAACTTTCTGCCTTGCTTTGATTCGAGGTTGACAAAGCCTTGGCTCGAGGTAAGATCCCATCAAACTTGATTGCTTCCAAAGTTTATGAAACACTTGTTGAGTCTACATTCATATGGAATTGGTTTCACTTCATTTGGTTGTGTATAATGTGAGCTATATCCAGAAAATTGAGCCTATGCTGAAATGAATCCAGAATTTTGAGTGTCAACTTTCGAAGGCCATAACTCCCTGGTAGGAACTCTGTTTTGGTTGGTTTAAGTTTTGGTGGAACGAATTTTGAGTCTACTTTCATATTCCACTTATTTCAGCTCAATTGGATTTGTAGTGTGTGAGATACACCCAAAATACCGAACCTTGGTCTGCTGTGTGGCGTGAATTGATGGTCCAACTTGTGAAATTCATAGCTCTCTCATCGGAAATAATTTTGGCACATATTTTATATCCAAATGACGCATTGGGAGTCTATTTTTATGTGCCACTAATTTCACCTCAATCCGATCTTTGGTTTGGGAGATATCATCGAATTACCAGACATCGCCCAAGATGAACGTGAAACAGAGTAGAACAAAGTTGCTGAAAGCACACTTGGCTCGAGTCAACTTAAACCTTGGCTCAAGTCAACTCGTTCCAAAGTGCGAAAAAGGCTTAAAATCACTAATGGCTTGAGTCACAGAAATGGCTGACTCGAGTTTTGACCCAGACTCGAGTCTGTGAATTTCTTGGCTCGAGTCAAACTGTACCAGGTGCCCAAAACACTGTAGAAACCATTCTAACTCGAGTCTAGACATCCTGGCTCGGGTTAATTCATCCCAAAGCTTGATTTTGCTTATTTTAATTCCGATTTGAGCCATTCCAACTTCCATATCATTGTGGAGACTTCTAGAGTTAATCTAAGAGCCTGTATAATGATTTTTTCATTCCATTAAGCAAGTTCTTCTTTCTTTCTTCTTCTCCTGATCATTCTCTATAACTTAACTCTTTCTTTCTTCTCTTCTCTTGATCATTATTCATAAACTAACTCTTTCTTTCTTATCTTCTCTTCTTCCTTGATCATTTTCCAATATTCAATTCTTTATTTCTTCTCTTCTCTTGATCATTCCCAAAATCCTTTGATAGCTTCTTGCTTCCTTGATATTTTCTACAAGTTCTTCTTTTTCTTTCTGTAACTTCTTATCTCCTTCTTGATTAAAATTTATAATTCAACTTGGACTAATCTACATTAAATATATAATAGTTAGTAAATGTAGGAGATAAATATAGTATACAAGCTTTTTGCTCTTAATAATGACATCTATATAAGACATCATCAAAACTAATCATATCCAACACATCCAAGTTTTCATACGTCAAAAGGGCTTCTTGGGTTGTAATGTAGAGAGTGGCTATCTGTGTGTGGAGGTGGTAGGAAAAGGACATTGTTGTAGCAAAACACCAGATAGACGCCAAGTTTTTCTCAAGTGTTCTTGCGCTTCATTTCGACTTTTACTTTCCTTGCTACCTTATCTCTATACTACAATAGTTTTTTTTTGAACAAGCTGAATTTCTTTTCTCACAGTATTTTCACAGGGAGCCATATGCTATAGCATTATGCGCATTTTTCTCACTTGGCTGTCTATCTGTTTCTATCACAATAATGTATATAAGACTCAAAGGGGGTAGCTAATGGAGAATGAAATTGGAGGTTTGTGTATGAGAAATTGGGGATGAAATATGAATGCCTTTATCCTACGCATTACTACTCATATGCCAGATAATTTAATCAGAGAAATAAGACAAATCAAAGATCATTCATGAGTTAGCTGACATTCTCACTGAAATAGAAAAAATTAGGCTCAAACAATTCTTCCAAATTAGGGTTACTCTATATTCTTCCTCATCGTCACTCTACCATACATAGAATTATCTACTACTGTCAATTTCTTAAGCCTATACGGTTATATTCCTTTCAGGCCATGGTGGTATGCACGGTTATACAGATAATCATTCTACTGCATTGGTCTCTGTTCGTGCTCTATCATGCACCAAAATTTTTCAAAAAAATGGTTCAAGCTATGCATAAGTTAAATTTGGGGGCATATTTGTCATGGATTATATAGCCTAGATAATGTTAGTTCTCTAAGGGTTTTGATGATCTCCAATAATTGTAAACAAAGCATAAAGTTTTGCTCTCAAATGTGTAAAACCCACTGTAAGAGCAAAACTCGAGGTTACTGTTCAAACCTCGAGGTTTGGACTTACAGAAAAGGACTCCAGGTTTCTGGACTGAGCAAAACTCCAGGTTTCCAGAGAAACCTCCAGGTTTCGTCACACAGAGACTTCTCATCAATTTTCTGGAAAATGAAAAACTCGAGGTTACTGTTCAAACCTCGAGGTTTTGACTTACAGAGAGTCTCCTAAGTTTTGAACTCTTGAAAACCTCTAGTTTTGTGAAAAACCTCCAGTTTTACTCTCAAACCTCCAGGTTTCTATTTTGACGCAAAAACTCAGGATTTCCATATTTAAGCGAAACCTCGAGTTTTGATACAAAACCTCCAGGTTTTGGCATCCAGAGAGGAAACGACTTTTCACTGATTTTGAAAACCTCCAGGTTTCTGGAAAACCTCCGGGTTTGCACTTGGCGTGATTTTGCAAAGTTTCACATTCAAAGTGAAACCTCGAGGTTTCTGATAGATGAAGATCCCTTGCGTTTTTAGGAAATAGGAAGGGGAAAAGACACTAAAAAAAAGACACATGCCAGAAAGCAAAAGTCAGTGTAATCATTACATTGGGACACATGTCACCACAGGGGTAAAAGAAGAAAAGTAAGGGCAAAATAGTCAAATATCCTTACCCCTTAATGCTTTAATTTCGTCCACCAAGGAGAGAGAAGGAAAAGTCAGATGATTTTATCCATACTCCGGCCCAAACACAAAATGCGGGTCCCACAGGATGTTAACCGGTAGAAAGGGGACCGATAGAAACTAGTTGGGGGCTTCCTTTGGACTGAATTAGACAAATGTGGGGCCATATTGGAAAGTGAAATGGTGCCACATATGTATGGTTAATCAGGGAAAAATATTTGGAAGCTTGAAGAAAAGTGCAAAAGGAAGCACCCTTTTAACCAACGAGACCCAACAAGGACCAGTGGATAAAAGGATATATAGATAATTGGGAAAATTAAATAAAAGTCAAGGGAACAGATTTGTGGGCCCAAGATGGTGCAACCTAGCCCCTTGGAATTATCTAGAATGCTTGGGGAGAAAGAAAGAGGAAATAAAGGAGTTCCGGGCCAAAACTGGTAATTTTCATATAATGAAAAGTGAAAATCTGCCAAATGTAGAGGGGATTGCGCCACATGTACATATTCTATAGAACCATGGAATTTATTGTAGATAAAGTCAAAAAGCCAGATCAAATCTACTAATTACTGGACAAGAATTTACTCCAGTTAATTCAGACTGTCTGGATTCCTTTTAATCATTGTTAAAACACTTGGACTCTTCATTTTTGGCACCCTAGGGGCGTGCCCAGATGAAGGAAGAGGAGAGACCAGAAAGTTTCCATACTTAGAGCAAGGAGCCAAGATCACCAAGCCGATCACCGATTTAGGTAAACACCAAAAACTCAACTCTTTAAGGTTCAAAGTTGAGATTTTCGTTCATGATGTTAGGGCTTGGTGTTTTAGTTTTATTTTGGTGTTTTTTAGGGTGCCAATGAGTCTGGAACGTGATTTTGTATGGGGTTAAGTTATGGTTTAAGTTTCCGAACTCAAAAACACTAAAATATGAATAATTCTGACCAGAGGGTAGAAATTGAGCTACACTCCAAAATATGAGTACTTTTAGATTCTGGAAATATTTTTCCTGGAAAATGGACATCTCAATGGTTCAAATGGAACTAGTTTTGTACAAAAATTATTTTTTTGGAATGTATTAAAAATGTTTGAATTTGGGACAAAATTTTTGGATTTTCTTGAAAGTTTGTGAAGGGCTCGATTTTGATGAAAAATGCAAGGGTATTTTTGGAAAATGCTAAAATAAGGTCTTTTGGTGTTATTCTAGGGTCCTTTTTGGTTAGTTCAAATAGTAGGAAATACATATGATCCCTTAAGTACCCATTTATAGGTTCCAATTGGTTTATCAATCCTTTCCTTTTGTATGAAAACAAGAAGATGTACTATGCCTCTTTCGGTTGCAATAATTACAGTGAACGAAAGGATTGGATGAATGAACAAATTTTCAAAAATAGCTTAGATATGATTTTTTACCTATTTTCTTTCTACCCTTTTGTTTATCTAGTTCAGGTCTGTATCCTCTTCCTGATTTGTCATTTGTAAACCTTTGAGCTTTCAAAATCACATTGAGCATTTCACAAATCTGAGGAGTGTTTTGAGCTTGTTGCTCTAGAGACTTAATGCTTTTCTTTGAAATGATAAGCTCTTTTGAAATTTTTCTAAACTCATATCGTAAAGCATTATACTCAAATAATAATTCATCATACGTGGGTTCAGAATCAATTACCTTATCGATATCAGGTACTTCATGTGAAACAAGAAAGATATTGGCTATTTCCTCTTCCTCGCTCTCTTCATCATATGAGCTATCTCCCCAGATAGTTGATACATAAGCATTCCTTTTGAAGTTATTGAACTTCTTCTTCTCCTTATTTTTTAGGAGTGGAAATTCAAATTTGATATGTCCAGGCTTCTCGCAATTATAGTAGATGATTTGGTCCTTAGATTCACGTAGGTTACTTTGAACTCCTTTTTGAAATCTTTGGAAGCCTTGATCCTTTTTATGGAACTTTTTGAACCTTCAGACAATCATTCCAAGTTCATCATCTTCCTCTGGTTCATCTTCTTCCTATGTTTCTTTGTCTTTTATAGCATTGAATGCTATACCTTTGGCTTTGTTGCTGGTCTCATCTAGTTCCTTTTTTAACTTCATTTTTTCCTCATATTTGGACAAACTTCCAACGAGAGTAACTACTGATCTCATGATTCTCCTATGGCTTCTTCAATTGTTGTGACTTTTGCCTCCCAGTCCTTAGTGAGAATATTTAGTATTTTCCTCACTTAGGAGTTTTGGTCATACACTTTACCCAAAGCCGATAATTGATTTATGAGATGTGTGAACCTGAGTTCAAACTCGACTATGAATTCTCTTGACTTCATACCGAGTATATTGTATTCAGTCATTAGAGTGTTGACTCTATTTTCTTTTATGCCAGAGGTACCTTTGTGAGCTCTCTCCAGAGCTTTCCACATTTCTTTAGCAGTTGATAAGTTGCATATACGAAAGTATTCCTTCTGGCTCAATGCGCTTTGAATCATCAGGATAGCTTTACTATTTAGTGTTATCAGCCTCCTGTCATTTTCATCAAATTATGGTTCAATCTTTGTTACACAAACTCCTTCTTCTACTTTCATTGGAAAATAGTATCCTTGCTCGATTACTTTCCATAGACCATATTCAGTAGCCAAAATGAAGACTCTAAATTTAGCTTTTCAAAATGACTAATGTTCTCCATTAAAGCTAGGTCGACCATTAAATCAATAAGGAAGGGTTAGAAAGATATCACCGAAGTATGCACAAAGATTTATACTGGTCGGCCTTAATATCTTGACCTATGGCCAGTCCTCAGAGTGTCTATCAGATTTCCACTATCTTTCAACGATTACACAAACTTACAGAGTAATCCTCACTAGGACTTACTCCCCTTTACAAGTGTAATTGGACAACCACACTCAAAGTCCCACTACCTTGAGAATTTACAACAACCATGAATAATAAGACTCTCTTACAAAGTAGATATATGAATACTGGAGAATATGGATATCACAAGATATTTCAAAAAGTTTTAATGAGTAATGAATATATTCGTCGTTGGTTGGTAGCTCTGTATTGAATGCTTTGGCTTTTATAGATGAACTCTATTAATGAACGTTGGAGAAGTTTCAATCTATTTGTTATGAGATTTCAAACTTTCTGTTATACTCAGAAACTTTCTGTTAGACACAAACCGAAGTCGTTAGAAGATTTGAGGCTATGTCGTTTTCGTATCACTATTGAAAATCTTCATACGACATCCTTTTGGTCTATGTAATTGACTAAGGATGAGCCGCTTTTGCTTTCTTCGAAATAGGTGTCTCAGAGGATGATCATTTGACCTACTCTAAATTGCATTCCATGTGTGTGCTCTATTTCCTACTATGACATTTAATGTTCTGACACAAATCTTGCTTTTTGAGGATTTGCATGTAATCCTTCAACTAATCATCTGAAACTTACCAATAAACATGTTTAAAAGCATTGAGAACAATAATGAGTAATATTCAAAAGATACAGAAAGATAATCAGAGTTTTGAATTTAAGAAGATGAAGATTGCAAGAAGAGGTGAACCAGTACTCGGGTACTCTTCAGTATACTCGAGTACAATACTCAAGTACGTTGAATTCTGCTCAAGTAGCTTTCTAAATCTCATACATCAGATTCTCCAGCAAACGAGCATACTCTTATAGAGGATTCCCATACTCGAGTACTCTTACTAAATTCTCGAGCAATACTTAGAAAGCAAATCAGTGCGTTGTGAACAAACAATCATACTTGAGTACTGACAGCCATACTCAAGTAGCATACTTGAGGAATGTTGAAGCTTACTCAAGTATTCATCAGACAATGAGGCCAGAGTCAACGAGTAACAACTTCAATTCTTGCGAGTACAAACACAATACTCGAGTACTCACTTGGATACTCAAGTACTCAATAGAACATGTTTATATCAGCAACGAGAGGCGAGTCTTAGGTTGAGGCTTTTGACGTACTTGAATAATCTAGTATATGAGCTATCATACTCAAGTATAGCTGGGTGTGATCTCCTCAGATCTCATTGAATTAAATCATTTTTCTATTTCAATTTTATTATCATCAAAACTTAAATCCGAGAACCAACATTTTCTCCCTCTTTGATGATGACAACACTTGGCTATTTTCAAAAACATATTTGGAAACTCTTTTGAAAAGCTTTGAGATCACCAAGGAAGACTATGTTATGCAATGAAATATCATAGGCACAAGATTGCATAATTAGACAATTGCATTGATAATTAAAAGAAATACATAGATCAAGTTTGTTAGTACATAAATATGACAACACATAAAAACAATAAAACATAAACAACTAAGTATCTCATATCAGTCAGTCACTAGTCTCCCCCTTTGTCATCAGGAAAAAAAGGAGGGAAAGGTGAGATCAAAAGGGGGAGCTGGAGAAGGTAAAGGTGGAGGAAAAGGCCAAGTGAGGATCCAAGGTAGGGTCAAGGCCAGCTGAGCTAGAGATGGCAAGCAATATAGAAGTAGGTGAGGGATGGACATAGGGTGTAGGAGCCACAGATACAGGAGGGGGGAAAGCTTGAGGATGGTGGTGGGTATAGGGATAAGATGAGAAATAGGAGTAGGCTGAGGCACGTGTTCGATCATAGGTATGGAACTCAAAGGTGCAAAGAAAATAGGATCAGGATTAGACAGATTAATTCCCATAGAATGAAGGCTACTTCGATCTGTAGTATTTTCTTGTTATTCTAAGATTATTGATCAAATAGAGTCCTGATGTTGTTATTCATCTCAGTAACTAAGTGAGTCAATTTGGCTTCCAAAGTGGTGATCAGAGATATATTAAAAGAGTGGTCGCGTTTACTAAGAACATGCATACTAGTTGTAATTTCAAAAATTAAAATAATGCATGTTTGAAAAATATACACAAAGTGGATGATCATGGTGCTTTCTGATTTTCATCCAACGCATCTACCAGCTTCGAATCATGGTCAACTTCAAACTCGCTCTGGTTCTATCCACATGGCTGATTGTACCTCATGGCATGGTCTAGCAATCCTTTTGAACAACTCCTATGATAAAATTTTTATATCCTAATTTCTACTACAATTTTGTACATATAAAAGAATGACAAAATTTAAATTTGGACAAAACAATATCCTTTACCAAAAGACATAAAACTTAAATATGAAATTAATACATACATTCGAAGCACCATGATTATCCATGTTCCTTGTACCTACAAAAAGGATAGAAATATACACACAAACTGAAGATGGAATATCACCTAGAGGGGGGGTCAATAGGTGATTATAAAAAATATTTTGCTAAAGCTCAAGAACATAAAATAGAGACAGAGAGAAGAGCAATGAACACAAGAGATTATACTGGTTCGGTCCAACTCTTGACCTACGTCCAGTCCCCAGAAACACTCTGGGATTTCACTATCTCGAAACATGATTACACTATGTAATTCTCAAGTAATCCTCTCACAAGGACTTACTCCTCTTTACAAGTTGTAATCAAATAAACACAGACACAATTACACACTCCGTGTTTGAGATGATCCTTTCACTAGGACTCACTCCCCTATTCAAGCTGTAATTGTACACCCACACTTAAGGTTCCACAACCTTAAGATTCAACTAAACAAATAATCAAATAGTGTTTAAACTTCTCACTGAGTAGATAAATGATAAACACTGAAGTACAAAAAATATTCGAAGATATTAAATGAAGCTAATGAAACAGTTGATTGCAATAATACAAAATTGAATGCACAACATTTCGATAGTTGGCGAATTCAATACTTCTGGTATTTATAGATGTTGCAATTAATGACCGTTTGTGAAGCTTGAAGATTAACCGTTGTGACTCTTAAATATAGCCGTTAGACAGATGAAGCTTCATAATCACTTTCGCCGTTAATGATCCAGGTGGATTTGTGCCGTCACCACATTTTTCATTCCTTCTGTTTTGCCCGTTGTGAAATAACATTTATTGCGAGATAGGAATAGAAGGAATGTCTTTCGAATGATCAGAAGAATGATTGTTGTGATTGTGTCTCGATTTGGCAACTGCATCAAATGCGTTCTGACACACAAATTGCTTTACAACAATTTGTTGTTAATCCGAGATTTAATCATCTGAAACTCATTTAAAAGCATTTAAGAATAGTAATGAGTGATGATTTAAAGAAATAAAATCATAATCAGTTGCTTTAGATTTCCAGAGACGGTGATTTGAAAAATAGAGAAGATATGACTCTAGTTAAAAAGAATATGCCTAGAGGCATATTGACTGGAGGCATTTTAACGTGACTCAAGGTAAGAATAAATTGGTTGAAAATCATGTTGAAAAGATTTTGCCTTGAGTCAAAATATGATGCCTAGAGTTGCGGTGCCTAGAGACAAGTATGACTTGACTAGAGGCAAAAATGAAATCATCGTGATAATGGGTAAAAGAATAATTTTCCTTGAGTCATATTGCCTGGAGGTAATTATGAGATGACTAGAGGCATAAATCGATTTTAGCATAATAACGAGATTGCCATTAGATGCCTTGAGTCAAATAAATTGATGCCTTGAGTTAAAGAGAAATGCCTAGAGTCATAAAGTAAGTGCCTTGAGTCACATGCCTTGAGGCAATTATTAAATGACTAGAGGCAAATCACACTGAGTTCAAAAATCGTTTTATCAAGGAAAACAATTACCTAGAAGCATATGAATAACTGACTCGAGTTACCTCAGGCGTGAAAAATATTTTAAAACAATTGCACGGGTTTAACTCGAGGTGAATTTGTTGGGATCCGTACACGAAGCAGAATTAAAAAAAACTTTACTAATCCCTTCTGAGGGTCACTCAACCACGTTTAAATCAAGGTTATAAGAATCAGAATCATACCTACGGCAAACTGGTCCGCGTCTCCTTCTATATGAACTGGTGGGCTACCTTCTCGATCAACCAGGAGCAGACTCTACGAATCTTCTCCCTCTACCGGTATCCACACGAACAGCCTTCGAACACGGATGGCAGCGTGCTAGCATCTTCAGTATTCTTGCGTCTCTACTTTTTCTCTCTAGGGTTTCTCGCGGTTTTTCTAATTCATCCGTCTCCTTAATATGACTACATCAATATCTATTTATAGGGTTTCTAAAACCCTAATAAGCCATATTAAAATATTCAAAATTAATCCAATCAATTTTGAAATTCAAATTTCAATTAAAATAATATATTAATTAAATCTATCAAATAGATCTAATCTAATATATTTATTTAATCCGAATTATAAGCCTACATATTTAATTTATCTTTATAAATTAAATATGAGATATGATATCTTTTTATTTAATTAAATATGAGATACTATATCTCAATTTAATTAAATATGAGATACTATATCTTTATTCAAAAATTATATCTCGAGATACAATATCTCTATTTGTTTTAGATATTTAATTTATCAAATAAATTAAATACAAAACAAATATTATAAAATAATATTATAATCTCTATTAAATAATAATATTATATTTAATTTCAAATTTAATTATATAAATATATATATATATATCCATCCTAGATTAAATGTTTTATTCATTAAATCTTAGACATATCTAAGATTCAATGAATCTGGACACTTTTGCTCGTGTTGGGCTATTCTTGTGTGCGACCCTGCAGGCCCACATGAGATTGGTAGCGGGCCAATATTGTATCAGCCCACAAGTCGCAAGCGGCCTCTAGCAAGACATTGCGACTGCCCAATTCATATGGGGATCGATGATATGATACAACCTATCGTACAACCATGTCACGTCCCTTTTGTCACGCGATAATTTAGTCAAGGATGAGGCATGGATAATGTCAACTTCTTGTTCTTGACCACTACTTTCTCGATTCTTGAGTAGTCTGATAATTGAAATAGAAACTCCTTTCCATCGTAGTATGACCATACATTTCTCAAACTCACTCATCGAGGAGCCCAGTATTATCTCTCTACAAATGTGAGGGAAAAATTCCATCTTGACCATTCATATTCCTCTGCATGAGAACCACTGATCCCGATCCATGCCTTTATCATCACCCGGTCAAAGGTGACTTTTGACTAGGTCAAAGAGCAACGACTCATCATGTAGGAATCCATGATGATCTCAGGTCAAAGGGCGTTGTGACACGGTTATACATGAGAAAAGCTTTTGACTTAATCCATGCAGCTTTCTCATAGTGGGTCGGTCCAACACCTTGTACTCTTACAAGTGCCCATGACTTATTCGTATCTCCATACCTCATCAAAGTCATACTGGTCTTATTTCATCTTCTCTTCCACGTAGATGACCGACCAGGGACATTTAGGATAATCTATAAGATATATCAAGGGATACAGTTATCACTATAAACATGCATATTAAATGATAACTAAATGGAGATGACTTGCCCCTAGGGCATAATTTCCAACAGAATTAAATCTGACTCGAGGTAAACATTTCTAAACATAATAACATCCATTCAAATACAATTTGACTCGAGGTAATCAAAGGAAATCATTTTTTAATTCATCAAATGAACTTATGACTAGAGGCACATAATCAATAAACTCGAGGTAAATTTGAAACTTCAAGTTTTCATAGAATATCAAAGATTTATTACATTATAATTGTTATCATCAAAACATCAAAAACATGAGAACTAACACAAACATTTTACAAATCCTAAACAACAATTGAATCATATTAAACAGTAAAAGCCTCACCCATTTACGGTAACGATCATGGCTCTGATACCACGTGTTGGTTAAAATTTGGGGTGTTGCCTATCTTTCAAGCAATAACTCATGAGGTCGAAAAACAAAATCTTATCACGTGAGAGTTAATCTTTGCTCATGAGTTATATCCCGTAACTCTTTAAGGTGCTCATGAGAATCCGTAACTCTTTATAGTGCTCATGAGTTATAACCCGTACCAAGGTATTATTTACTCTACATTATTGAACTTTAAAATGTTAGTTATTCATTAATATAAAAGTAATTTAAGAGTAAAATCTTTACAGTGCTCATGAGTTATACCCTTAACTTTTTACAATACTCATGAGTTATATATCCATGGAATCTCCTTCTTTTCTTTAATCCATAACTCTTTACGGTACTTATGAGTTATACCCTTAATTCTTTATGGTACTCATGAGAACACGTAACTCCTTACGATGCTTATCAGTTATAACTCATAACTAAATGATAAATAAAGTTAGGATGTGAAGAATTAGAAATATTTGTTAATTATTGTGGAACTCGTAACTCTTTATGTTTAGGATACTCGTTAAAACACGTATTAGGTTTTAGGATTACCTTTAATCACATGAAGACATCAAGTATAATGTCCTCTAACGTCAATCCACACGATTGTCTCCGGATTACAATAAGAACTCATTCTCCTTGAACCCTCCTTCTCCTTGGATGCTTGGTAAGCAATGGTAAGGTGAAGGCTTCAAGTCATTGTGTTTTCTCTTCTCAAGACGAAGATGGTGTCTTGAGGTTAGGTGAGGTGCAAGAATGAAGGATGGGATGGACAAGATTGGAGAACTTATCTTTCTTGAATTGGCGGCACACACCAATCAAATTGGTCTCTTGTTTATCTCTTGAGAAAAACACACATGAAGGTGGCCGCACCAAATCAGCCACTAAAATTAGGGTTGAACCCTAATTCAAGTGCTTACATGAAATGCACAGTGCAAATATAAAAGCTCAGTCTTTATCCAATCTTTATTGGATATTTATCCAATCTTTTATTGGATATAGTTTTGGATAATACAAAATTATCCTTAACCACCTAGCCTTATTTAAGGCCCAAGACCCTATTGGGCCTTCTAACACATTTGGGCCTATTAGTAGCTAGAGAAACTAATTTCTCACTAAACAACCAAAATGGGGGAACGTTTCTTTCTTGCATTGGCAGCACACACTAATCAAAATTGGCGTCTTGTTTTTTTTTTCTTGAGAAAAACGCACATGAAGGTTGCCGCACCAAATCAGCCACAAAAATTAAGGTTTAACCCTACTTCAAGTTCTTAAACAAAAAAAGAGCCATGTCCAACTAGAAAAGGCCACTCGTTATCCAATATTTCTTGGATCTTTATCCAATCTTATTGGATATGTATTCAATCTTTATTAGATCTTTATTGGATATAGTTTTGACCCAATTAGTCACTGACAAAGATAAACTTAGACCAATTAAACTCTTTTAACAAGCTCAATCTATCTAATGACCACATAAGATACTAGTAATGCTTTACAGCCCCAAAACTAATCGAGTTTATCAAGTTATCTACCTTTCTAATCTAGATACCGTGTCGGCATCATCCCTCACATTTAGTCAAGAGCAAGGATAAAGTATCATCTCTCTTGCTTGACTAAATGTAGCTATTTCACATAACAAGGAACTTTTTCCATTGACTCTAAGATGGATCATGACCCTTCATGATCACTTACTATGTACAGATTCCCGAGTCAACTAGAAGTCATCCAAGTCCTACTAGTCTTGTGAATGACTAATCCCTTGTAGGGGACTGTGAGTCCTTCTGACATGTCCATCTATACTCATATATTCGAATTACACCCAAGAGTACACAGTTCTCCCCTTTCTCAAGCGGACAGAGTTGTAAAGTCAAAGCATAACCCTATGTTGGGATTCGTACACGCAGTGGAAGGATTCTCATCCATTAAAACTTATTATTCCCATTGAAAGGATCTATCAACGTCGTTTAAATCAATGTTCGTTAGAAATTGTACCTATGCGAACTCGTGAGCGTTTCGTTCAATTCGTTCTCGTGTGCATGTTGAACGTCATACGCCTCGGACAGTGTACTTCTCGAACGTGGTGCCTCTTGTTTGATCAAACAGGAGCTGACTTTGCATGTCCACTCCCTCTACCGGTATCCACATGAACAACCTCCAACACCGACGGCACCATGCTAGCGCCTTCAGTATTTTCGCGTCTCTAGGGTTTCTCACGGCATTTCTAATACATCTTCCAAAATGTCCCGTAGGTTTTTCAAAACCCAATAGGCGTATTATATTCAAAATTAATCCTTATTAATCTTGAAATTTGAATTTGGATTAAAATAATATATTAATTAAATATATCAAATAGATCTAATCTAATCTATTTATTTAATCGATTTAAAAGCCTTCGATTTAACTTATCTCTATAAATTAATTCCGAGATATGATATTTATCTATTTAATTAAATCGAGATACTATATCTCAATTCAAATTAAATTAGATATATGATATCTATATTTGAAAATTAAATCGAGATACAATATCTCAATTTGTTTTAGATATTTAATTTATCAAATAATTTAAATACAAAAAGAAATATAATATATAATATTATTATAATCTCTATTAAATAATATTATTATATTATTTTCGAATTTAATAATATATATATATATATTCATCCTAGATTAAATACATGATTCATTAAATCTTAGACATATCTAAGATTCAATGAATCTGGACACTTTTGCTCGTGTTGGGCTATTCTTGTGTGCGACCCTATAGGCCCACATGAGATTGGCAGCGGGCCAATACTGTACCGGCCCACAAGTCGCAAGCGGTCTCTAGCAAGACATTGCGACTACCCAATTCATATGGGGATCGATAATACGATACAACCTAACGTACAACCATATCACGTCCCTTTTGTCACGCGATAATTTGGTCAAGGATAAGGAATGGATAATATCAACTTCCTGTTCTTGACCATTACTTTCTCAATTCTTGAGTAGTCTAACAATTGAAATGGAAACTCCTTTCCATCGTAGTGTGGCCATACATTTCTCAAACTCACTCATCGAGGGGCCCAGTATTTTTTCTCTACAAATATGTGGGACAAATTCCATCTTGACCATTCACATTCCTCTGCATGAGAACCACTGATCCTGATCCATGCCTTTATCATCACCCGGTCAAAGGTGACTTTTGACTAGGTCAAAGAGCAGCGACTCATCATGTAGGAATCCATGATGATCTCAGGTCAAAGGGCATTGTGACGCGGTTATACATGAGAAAAGCTTATCACTTAATCCATGCAGCTTTCTCATAGTGGGTCTGTCTAGCACCTTGTACTCTTACAAGGGCTTATGACTTTGATTCGTATCTCCATACCTCATCAAAGTCATACTGGTCTTATTTCATCTTCGCTCTTGCGAAATGACCGACCAGGGACATTTAGGATAATCTATAAGATATATTCAAGGATACAGTTATCACTATAAACATGCAAATGAAATGATAACTCAATGGCGAATACTTTAAATTTTTCAATACAATGACTTGCCCCTAGGGCATAATTTCCAACACCCTAGGACATTGTGTTTGATGACATCCTCAAGTCTAGAACAATCTGCACTACCAAACGATGAGAGTTATTACAAATCCAATGATACTCTTTATAATAAATCCTTGTGGAGTCTCCAGGCAGGTTAGTTCGGTGCTATCTGTTCTCTAACAACTCCACCCACAACATTAGCTAAGGCATCATCATGCCTGCATTCCATGAGGTCCCTACCTTGTATCTCCATACAAGTAGATGACGTTGTACTAGTCTTATTGAGATAACCAATGCCCTTTCTTGGTGATTCAATACTAGGAACAAGTTTCAGGCAATAGACATGTAGTGCCCTTAAGTCCTCATGATCATGATTTCTATCATAGATCCTCAAGTGTACATCTATTCTATTCCCAGGGCCTTTATTTTTAACCGCATATTAGCGGTAAAATATTAGCGAGACATGAACATGATAAAGATAAAGTGTGCTCAAATATATAAATCATGAAATACTAAATAGTATAAGGTGTTCTTATGATAAAACATATTGTCTCTAGAACACCTACATATTAACATTGCATTAGTGGAATTGATAGTTGAAAGCCAATAACACTTTGTCTTGGCATTGAACCACAATCGTAGGAATAATAACATTTCTAATGTTATTAAAAAAATGTGCAGATGTTATACTATGACTATAAGTCATATGGATAGAAAAAATGGTATAATATGATCAGAAGTCATATAGACTAATATATATCAATTTATTAAAAGCAAAGATCAAAATGGTTGTGAAGCCAAAAGGACCATGAGATATTGTGAAAAATACCAAAAGTAATTATGATCCTTAAAGAAATAAGTTATGGAAAAAGATGACCAAATTGTAAAGCCAAAAGAAATAATTGTAAGCCCTAAAGGCCATATGATTTTGATTAGTGTTTAAATTTAACTTGAAATTTATTTCGATTAATTTGTGAGAGAGAAATTATTATCTGATTTTGCGATATTGATATGTGTTCATGAATGATATATGGAATCAAATAAACAAAAGGGTAATTATTGGTCGTTCTAAAATTTTAATGTAGTAACAGTTTATTTACAAATTTAAACATTATTGGTAATTGTTGATATTTTTATTTCATGGTCTTTAGGATTCTACCTCTTGGTTATTGTCACTATGCCATATAACTCCCAAATGAAATGGTTTCTAGTATCTATTCATATAACCTTCAATTATAAATGAAGTTGATTAATTCTCTTCTTTACGTATAATTGTACAATTTATTTGTAACTTTAATTATATGGTGTATGTGAATATTATTCATAGATCAATGGAGTTTACCACATCAAATCTATCTTTATTTTCTTCTTAGGAGTTGTACTTCTATGTTGCACCATAGATTTCCCAACAAACACTCAGCTTATATTCCCCAACATCAAGATACTTTCTTTCATTATTAGTCCTACTTTTCATTTTAGCTCTATCTTCCATCTCTTTTCTCCTCTTGAGCACTATTATGTTTCCTTACATATATGTGCAGTTTTCTTAGTTCCCAAACTTTTCATTATTCAAAGGCATACAAATACTTTGTAATTTATATTTTATTTTGGTATTCATAAGTTATTTTCTTCTTTCCTAATTCATTGTATTGTCATTTCTTCTACTCCTTAGCCTTCTCGTATGATATTACAGGTTTCATACATTAATCATGATATAATATATAATATGATATATATTGGAATCAAATTAGTTTTATGTGACATTTGTAAGAAAATCATATATCATATTTGAAGTAAGAGAATGAGAATTTATTTATTTTTATGAGAAAATTCATTTTGAATAATTTATGATTTGTTAGACAAAACCATTTTTGTAATGTGCATGAACTATAGATATAGTAGGATGATCAAATAGTAGGAAAGATTTGAAAGAAGACTATATATATCACAATTGTTCATTATTTTATATTATAATGCAATCGTCTTTACATTTTGTTCTCTCAAATTAATTTTAGCCCCTAAACATCACAAATCATTGCAATAAGGTCTTTATGTATTTTGATTATAGATCTCCTCATATTTCTTTATGTAGTAAAATTTTTTAAACATTTCATACTTTGAATATGCATCAAAAGAGGCAAATTAAAGCATATTATTATTGATGAGTAAGGAAGTTATATAAAAATGCAGTAATATATGTTAGTTCTTGAAGAACATACATGTAACAAAATTGATATAGTTCTTAGAGAACTAATATAGATTTTTCTTAATTCTTTGAGCGGAATAAGAACTGATCGTGAAATTTTATGACCCATAGATTTACATTAGAATTTTACTCTGTTAAAAGGTCTAAAAGATAGTTTAATGAACTAAAATCCATGATTTTATGTGAGTTATGAAGTGTTTGAGTTTTCAAATGAAAGATAGATTATAGGCTTACTATATATTGGTTTGTCTTTGAAACATAAAAATAGAGAAAGCATATTTATATGATTCACATTTAAGGGGGAGATTCTTAGAATATAAGTGTGAGTTAATATTGAAAAGTTCTACTCGTATTCTTATTCACAAAGCCCATTGATCTCCCAAAAAATGGATGTCATTTTGATATTTTATATATAAATTGAATTATGTAAATAAAAAGTTGGTTAAAATTAGTTAAATAAAAGAGTAAATACCCTTTTGGGTCCCTGGAAAAAAACACGGACCCCATTTTGGTCCCTCACACAAAGAAATGCCCTTTTTAGTCCCTGAAAAGAACGAATAAGGGTCGATTTGTGAACATTTTGGTCCCTCGCAAATTTCCAAAAAGCCCTTTTTAGTCCATAAAAAAGTCCCATTTTAGTCCCTAGGGACGAAAATGGGGTCCATGTTTTTTGTCGGGACCCAAAAGGGTATTTACTGTAAATAAAATAAGTATATCAAAAGTATATTTTATTTTTCAAAAAGGACAATATTTAGGTCAAATTATTTATATAAATTATGTTAAGTTATCTAATCACACATTACCATGTATCCTATTTTTTAAATATTATCATTTAACGATAAATCCACGTAAAAAAATCATAATAAGCCACATGATTATGTAATTAAAGAACTTGACTTAATAGATATAAAGAACTTCATCACCTAAATTTTATCCTTTCAAAGGAATCTATTATGTATAAGAACAACAAATGTCTAGCCTCGATGAACTACTGTGTTTATATTGGATCAAAGGGATTCTCCAAGATATCTATAAGGTAGACACTGAAGAGAATATCAGATGACTCTCCTAAATATCTATGAGGCAGATACCAAAGAGAGCAATGGAACATTGTGCACGTATATGGTGTTTAGCCAAAAGGGGTAGGGTGTGTGCACAGTGAGGCTGAATAATAAATAGGATGAATCGAAAATATGTACCTTTTAGGTTTATCTTCTATTTATAGGGATTACCTTAGGGTTTGGACTCTTGGGCTTAGTGTTGGGATCCGTACACGTAGTGGAAGGATTTCATCCATTTTAAAAAACTTACGAATCCCATTTAGAGGATCTATCAACAGCGTTTAAATCGGGTTCGTTAGAAACCGTACCTATGCGAACTCGTGAGCGTCTTGAACGTCGTGCGATCTTGTTTGATCAAATAGGAGCCGACTCTACCAATCCACTCCCTCTACCGGTATCCACATGAACAGCCTCCAACACCAACGGCAGCGTGATAAAACCTTCAGTATTTTCTCGTCTCTTCTTTTCTCGAGGGTTTTTCACGGCTTGTCTAGTTCATTCGCACTTTTAATACGACTAGATCAATATCTTTTATAGAGTTTCTAAAACCCTAATAAGCCGTATTAAAATATTCAAAATTAATCTAATTAATCTTAAAATTTGAATTTGGATTAAAATAATATATTAATTAAATGGGTTAAGGGTCTTAAATGCCATGGAAGTTTTCGATCAGGAGCACTGGTAAGACGGAATTTTTTTTTGGATAAAAAATGTCACGGAAGTTCACAGGAAGTATCACTTTTGCCATGGAAGTTTTCACTGAGGAGCAATTTTGCCCCGGAAGTTTTCACTAAGGAGCAATTTTGCCCCGGATGTTTACAAAACGTAGCAATTTTTCCCTCTGTCCCCAAATATTAAATTTGACTATTAAATCAGTCAAAGATCACACATGTCATGCCTTGAAAAGGTTGAACTTGGAGTCAGAGAAGGAGATCCTTGGATGTTGAACTCAAGACGCGGAATTTGTGAAGTCGGCGGTCAAAGGACCGAGAGGTCTGTCACAAAAGCCAAATGAAACGCAAAACGAGAAATGAATTGTTCCGAAAATTGGTTTAGTAAAACAAATCAATAGTGATAATATTTACGTTTGTATAGACTGATCATTTGCTTAGATCATAAGTGATGCTTCCTTTGGGTTTTGTGACAGTCGACCTTTCAGTCCCTTTGACCAGTTCGGATTCACAAATTCTGGCCGCCTTAAGCTCAACATCTCAAGGATCTCCTTCTCTGGCTCCAAGTTTGACTTTTTCAAGGCATAACATGTGTGGTATTTGACTGATTTAATAGTCAAATTTAATATTTGGGGACAGAAGGGTAAAATTGCTCCTTAGTGAAAACTTTCGAGGCAACATTGCTTCTTAGTGAAAACTTCCGAGGCAAAATTGCTCCTTAGCGAAAACTTCCGTGGCATTTTTGGTTAAAAAAAAACTTTCGTCTTACCAGTGCTCCTGAGCGAAAACTTCCATGGCATTTAAGACCCTTATCCCTAATTAAATCTATCCAACAGATATAATCTAATATATTTATTTAATCCGAATTATAAGCCTACAAATTTAATTTATCTTTATAAATTAAATCTGAGATATGATATCTTTCTATTTAATTAAATCGAGATACTATATCTTTATTCGAAAATTAAATCTAAGATACGATATCTCAATTTATTTTAGTTATTTAATTTATCAAATAAATTATATACTATATAATAATATTATTATCTATAAATAATATCATTATTATTTTTGAATTTAATAATATATATATCCAACTTAGATTAAATACAGTATTCATTAAATCTTAGACATATCTAAGATTCAATGAATCTGGACACTATTGCTCGTGTTGAGCTATTATTGTGTATGACCTTGCAGGCCCAATGAGATTGGCAGCGGGCCAATACTGTATCAGCCCACAAGTCACAAGCGGTCTCTAGAAAGACATTGCGACTACCCAATTCATATGGGGATCGATAATACGATACAACCTATCGTACAACCATATCACGTCCCTTTTGTCACGCGATAATTTGGTCAAGGATAAGTCATGGATAATATCAACTTCCTATTCTTGACCATTACTTTCTCAATTCTTGAGTAGTCTAACAATTGAAATAGAAACTCCTTTCCATCATAGTGTGGCCATACATTTCTCAGACTCACTCATCGAGGGGCCCAGTATTTTCTCTCTACAAATATGAGGGACAAATTCCATCTTGACCATTCACATTCCTCTGCATGAGAACCACTGATCCCGATCCAAGCCTTTATCATCACCCGGTCAAAGGTGACTTTTGACTAGGTCAAAGAGCAGCGACTCATCATGTAGGAATCCATGATGATCTCAGGTCAAAGGGCATTGTGACGCGGTTATACATGAGAAAAGCTTATCACTTAATCCATGTAGCTTTCTCATAGTGGGTCTGTCTAGCACCTTGTACTCTTACAAGTGCCTATGACTTTGATTCGTATCTCCATACCTCATCAAAGTCATACTGATCTTATTTCATCTTTGGTCTCACGTAAATGATCGACCAGGGACATTTAGGATAATCTATAAGATATATCCAAGGATACAGTTATCACTATAAACATGCAAATGAAAATGATAACTAAATGGAGAATACTTTAAATGACATTAACGTTTAAAGTACATTGACTGCCCCTAGGGCATAATTTCCAACACTTGGTGCACCTCAGCCCATGCATTTGTGCCTCCATACCTATAAACAGCCATCCCTGATTAGTATATTTTTTGATTATAGGCTGATTATGATCTTCCTTCATTATAGGCAGATCCTGGTACGATTTGCCCTTGTTGGGCCACACAACAAATCGGCCTAACATATGAGTCAATAATAGCTGCCCCCCAGCCCAGTAGTTCACGTCTCTGGGCTGCTGGGATGCATTGATTATTTAGCCTTGACCGCGGATTTAACCAGGATATACCGAGTTTATCTGGGTTCCAATTAAAGATGGATCTTATTTTCTTGTTGTTTGAACTTTCATCCGAGTTTTGTTGATCTTCGGATTCGAGTTGTTACACCCCTACCGGCCTCACCCTTTCGGGTGACAGGTTAGAGGGATTCCTTTACTTAGTTACCTTTCCTTCATTATTAGGTCCATTTAACTTGTATCAGAGTGAGCGCAACAAAGCATTTAACCGATTTGGACAATGTACTGTACTGGTAAAAGTAAAATAAACAGAAAATAAAAGTCCCTGAAGGGTTAAGGATATAGTTATCCAAAATAAATGCCAAAATCATATATATACAGTCATCTCAAATATATGTTCAAAACATAATAGAGCATTCCCTATTCTTCAGTCTGCACCGATGGGTACTTACCTTTCCGAAAAGGTTCTTCACATCAGCCACGTCCCCCTGTGACTACAGGAGAGTTAGGGGTCCGATAATGGCCCTCAGAATAACCGTCAATACTCAAATACTAAATGTGTAAAGTGTATGCATGTAACCATATTAGATATAATAACACAAGTAATATGCCAAACATACCACATATGCATTTAGAAACATTCCACAATAACCACACATCACAATCTGTAGAACCCGTACAGCTACCTTACCAAGGCAAGCCTCAGACTCACTGGATTCACAACCCGTAAAGCCACCCTTACTAGGCCAGCCCTGGACTGTTCCTCAACCCGTACAACCACCAATCAAGGTCGGCCTCGGACTGATCTTCCTCAGCGTTAGGAACCACATGACTCTGTATGTATATTTGGCACAACATATACCAAAACACACATGGCAAACACAAACATACGACAAGACACATAAAGATATTTGAGTAAAGTGGTTACTACCTGGTGGGGAATATACTGTCTTTTGTGTTTTATTGTGGCTGATAAATTCTCCAAAAGTGTCCCTGACCAACATAACATCAAAATACCATATTTTATTATTTCCAAAAATACCCTTTCATTCTTTTTTTTTTTTGTCAAAACCGAGCCCACACAGAATATTCAAGAAATCCAGTGAATCTGGCTCAACTTCCAAGATTTTTAATACATTCCAAAAAAATCATTTTTGTATGAAACCAACTCCATTTAAACCATTAAAATGTATAAATTTCAAGAAAAATATTTCCAGATCCTGAAAGTACTCATATCTTGGCGTGTAGCTAATTATTCACCCCCTCGTCCAGATTCGCTCTATTGCTTCTGGTTTAATTTCACTAATTTTTATCTCTTAGTAGAAAAACCCAAAAGACACAAAATTATACATCACGGTGAAGACCTAGATGTCTAATGTCTACCTGAAAAATTCCATATTAAACCGAATCCATTTACTATTCTTAGTACCCAGTTGAAGGTTCGCTGCCAAAATCTCCATAATCAACAACAAACTTGTTCTTAGGGGTTTTTCGGTGTTTTTGAGTTCGGAAAATCAAACCATAGGTTAACCCCATACAAAATCATGTTTTAAACACATTAAAACCGTCAAGAACCCAAAAATATTATTGCAATACCATACCCCAACCCCTTGAACGAAACTCACAAGTTCAAGTTCAAGTTCAACGGTTCGGGTTTTCGGTGTTTACCTGAATCAGAAGTTCGGTTGGTGATCCATGGAGCTTGGATCTTGATTCTAGCTATGGAGGTTGGCTGAACCTTTCTCTCTCTTCCTCTGGAAAATTTCGTGCTCCCTTGGTTTAGGAGAGAGAGAGTATGTATATTTAATAATAGGAAAAGTAACTGATCAGTCCCAAAAATCTGTGGTAAAACCCTGTCTAGTAATTAATTGAATTCATTTGGCTTTTTGACTTTTTCTCCAAGAAAATCCAGAGAGTTCCTTGCTCTTCCATGTGGGACATTCTCCATGTAAATATATAGATATTTACTTTTCATTTGGGGAAAATTACCTACTTTGGCCCGGAATTTATGAAAATTACCAATTTTGGCATGTAACTTCTTTTTTATTCTTTTATTTTTCCCTAAGTTTTCTAGACTCTTCCTAGGGCTAGGTGGTGCCTTCTGGACCCCTCAATTCAGATTCCATGATTTTATTTTATTTTTTCCTAATTTATCTGATTAATTCCCCTTTTTTTAGCAAGTGGGTCCCGTACTTTGACTTTTGCACTGATTTTTCTCTTTCTTTTTCTTCAAGCTTTTTTAATCATTATGGGGGCTAGGTGGCGCCACTTTGGGCCCACCAAGTCTGCCCTCCTACTTTTCCACTGACTTTTCACTTTAACCGGTCCAATTTCCGGTCTACCAGTCCACGTGGGTCCCGCTGGTCAACAGGGTGTTTCCCTTTGTGCTCTTCTTCAACTTTTCCAGATATTCTCCCCTAAATGGACATACATGTGTGGCGCCTCCTTGTCTTCCTATGTGGCCCCACACTTGTCTCATTTAGTCCAAAAGAAGCCCCTAACTGGTCCCTATCGGTCCCTTTTTTACCGGTTAATCACCCGTGGGAGCCGCATTTTGTGTTTGGGCTTGAGTATGGGTAAAATAATCTGAATTTTCCTTCTATCTCTTGGGTGGACGAAATTGAGTACTTAAGGGGTAAGGATTTGACTATTTTGCCCCTGTAATCATTACTTACTTTTTTCTTTTCAATCTCGTAGTGACACGTGTCCCCAGGTCATTATTACAGCTGACTTTTTATTCCTATCTCTTCAAAAATGTAGGAAATCCTTGCCTGACTAGGAAATGTCATGTGCATACTTATTTTAGCAGATTTTGCTAAGCTAATCATCCCATTCCTTTGGGCATAGCTAAATATCATTTTTACTAACTGATTAACATTGTATAAGTGTTTTTGTGCCCTTCTGCACTAACACTTTAATTTCTATGACTCTTGAACTCTCGGTCCAAATACTCGTAGGAATCCCATATAATATTACCAAATTTAATATCGTACTTCCTGAATAGGGTTTGGTCGTCCGCCTGCTACGGGCTTATTCTCAAGTCTCTGAGCCCAATATTCATGATATTACATTTCTTCCCCGTAAAATAAATTTCGTCCTCAAAATTTCAGCTATACACTAATCATATTTCGGGACATAAAATCAGCATCTTCCATTGTCTGGATAGTTCTTCTTGACTGATTCTTAGTTTGGGGATGGTATGCGGTATTGAATTTTAATTTTGTCCCCATTACCTCATGTAATGCTTGCTGAAGTCGAAAGATAAACTGGGGATCCCTATGGAGTCGAATAATTTGTTTGATATAAATCTCCACTAATTCCTCTAGAGAATAATTCATACTTATAGGGATGAAGTGTGCAGACCTCATGAGCCGATCAACAATTACCGAGATAGCATCATTACGTCTAATCTTGTGTAGACCCACTATTAGATCCATCGTAACGTCTTTCTATTTCCATTCAGACACTTCTATCCCTTTTTATATGCATGCTTACCAAGCATACCATATGCTTTTATATCATTCTTATGCATTATGTAACCAGATGTATTATCCAAACGTACAAGACCTACCGATACATTATCATCATGTTTGGTTCCGCAAGCCTTACTGCCTGACTCATTCCGCTTTTCGGCTTATCATATACTGGCCTTTCGACTCTTTCTATTACTATCACGTGAGATTCTCTTGCCTTATTGACCAGGGAATCACCTCAGGTCTTAGGCATCTTATCTTTTACCTAGTACAGATTATATGTCTTGCCACCTTCAAGATGCACTCTAGGCACACTATTTTAAAGTCACTATGCCCGTAAGTAATCCACACAATGCTAAGCATCACAGGTCTTACAGCCCAGGGACAACGCCCCATGCAAACTTGCACATCGGGTCTTACCGCCTCGAGCCTTTGCTAATCTATTACATCTGAGCTTCCTCAATTTAAGTTCTCAAACCATTTTCCCCTTACTTAGCATAATAACTAGCAAATACTATCTGACTTACTCAATTCAAATTTGTAGACCATTCTATTATTTTTTGTTCCTGTATCACATAATCACAAATTACACCGCTTTCCGTTTTCATACAACAGCGATGAAAGTCAAGTCACCGCTTACTATGTTGTCTCATACTCAACATCTTAAATTTTACAAATTGAAAATCTCTGTGGTCGCAGTGCATTTTCGTAATCACACAAAACAATATTTTCACATTCAATCGTTGCCAGCTCAAATTTTCATGAAGACAATTCACTGCCGGACTATTTTCAGAAAACATTCACTACCGGCATACATTATTGAGCGGGATTATTCATTTCACAAATTCAACATTTAAAAGATCTCGCCACCATTTCAATCTTTCAGTACAACGGTACATCTCAATCCTTTTATATACGAACCACTGCACTTGTCGGCCAATGTGGGAGAGTTTTCGTCCCTTCCCGGGACCCAGTGTCTGCACTGGCACATACAATAATAGGCCACCCACCGGAATCCATACCCGGGACAAAGGACCACCATCCACGGAGCCCTATTCCAAACGCCTACGTGGGTGCCGGCCAGACAAGGCAAAACATGCACCCTCACAAGGCAAAACAACTCGGATTGGGAGCACACACTGCTGGTGCGAGTATCAACACTGCAAAACTAATCCCCTCAAAATAGTTTCAACAATGGCCAGTGATTTTAAAACATTTTCAAAAACGTCTAGCAAGATCCAGCAAACTGAGTATGTCTACAACAGTTTTTGGCCTCTTCCAGTTTCGTACTGCTCCCATCACAACATAACTTAATATTTCAATTTCAAATATGGGCTCCATCAGGACCTTATCCCTGAGACAACATAGTTCAAGAACAACCACTCCAAATTGGTTTCAAATTCTGAAAAAACATTTCATTTGGAAATTTAGTTCAGAAAATTCGATTTCAAAATTTCATAAACATAGCAGGTGCATTGGTAAATTCAAAACTCAATTTTCACACATACTAGGAACCAGACAACTGACATAGAAGGTCATTAACTCCAATTACATCTTGTCTCTATCTTTGGCTACTCAAGCCATTCATAAGACACTCAGTCCATTCCATTTTCCTTTGTCAAGTCATTCCAGAATAATGTTTGTATCTCTCAGGCTTACAACCTTTTTGGCACTCTGCCTTGTTAGTTCTCAATGTGTTTTGATAATTAATAACAATTGTAAACATGAAAGAATGATTTTTGTTAGAAATTGGTAAAACATGTTGTTTGCAATTCAAAAACATTTCGTCGGCTCCAAACTCGAGCTTGGGTCTCCAAACTCGAGCTTGCCCCTTACGTAAAGCAAACCAAGCTATTTTGCATTTTCTAAACTTGAGCTTGGTCCATAAACTTGAGCTTGAAGGTTTTCAAAGTTTACTCATATTCCGAGTAAGCTCGAGCTTGCACCGTAAGCTTGAGCTTACGAAGGTTTGAGGATTTTATCAAGTTACTCAAATTGCAAACTCAAGCTTATTAGTTTTAAGCTCAAGCTTGCCTCTTCCGAGACTTTTCTCACTAAGTTTACAAATATGTAAACTCGAGCTTGGAGTTACAAGCTTGAGCTTACCTCGGCGAGAATCCTTTAAACTTGAGCTTATCATTTTACCGTAGAGTTTGTGAGTTTACAAAAGTTGTAAACTCGAGCTTGGCATACCAAGCTCGAGCTTGCATCAAAGCGAAAGTTTTCAAGTTTTTCCTTCAAAGAGTAAACTCAAGTTTAAGGTTGTAAACTCAAGCTTGCGTCTGACAAAAATCTTTCAAAGTTTTTAAAACCATTGCCAAACTCGAGCTTGCCCTTGCAAGCTCAAGCTTGAGTCAGACAGAGAGCATTGTCATATTTTGAGCTTAGCAAACTCAAGTTTACACCTCTAAGCTCAAGCTTGCATTTTGTGAACTAAAATTATTTTTGACATGAATAGTGCCAAACTCGAGCTTACTCACTAATAAGCTCAAGCTTGCGTTTTTCCACTTTGGCTCTCAAAATGAATTCAAACATGTTTCCCCGACAAATGCTAAACTCGAGCTTACTCATTTACAAGCTCGAGCTTGAGACTTCCGAGAGGCAAAACTCAAGTTTTAAATGAAGACCAAACTCGAGCTTGGTATAGTAAACTCAAGCTTGGAACTTGAACGGATGAACGCATCCGGGTGTATTTTGTTCGTTTGATTTATGCTTTAACTTGATTCTCGCGAATTGGTTGTATATGATTTATATGATTCATATCAATATTTCCTAACCAGATTTAACCAGTTTGCTTATGAGATTACAGAAGATCTAGGTTTGTTTTAAAGAAGACTTTAAGACAAACAACTTGACAACTTGCAATATTATATTATTCTCCAAAAGCAATGGGTTACAACCTGGATAGCAACACAACCATTCTCCAAGAAAGAAAGCTAGCCTCCAAACAATTTGGACAACATTATACAACCGCCTCCACTAAACATAAAGCATGGGAACACATTCATGAGGAGCCAAATTTCAAATATTCAAATCTGCAACAACCATATTCAAACAGATTTGTTCACAACAGCTAGATTCATGGAGACACACTCACAACAGCTATATTTTCGAATTAGATCAAGTCTCAACGGATCTACAACGTTCACAAGCTTCAAACCCGTATAAATACATGAGGATTTGAAGTCCGAAAGCAAGAGAAGACATACGTAAAACGCACACAAGAACATCGGTCTTTCATCGCTTATATTTATCATTTGTATCTTTGATACATTGTGCTTCAAATGCTTATATTCATTCACTCTTTGAGAGAGTTTATTTACGTAAATCATTCTTTGTAAGAATCTCAAAGTTGTGGGACTTTGAGGTTGGGTTATCGATTACAACTTGTAAGGGGAGTGTATCCTAGAGAGAGGATAACTTTCGAGTACAGAGTGTGTATCGATTTGAGTGATAGTAGAAAAACCCAGAGTCCGGGATGGACGTAGGTCAAGAGTTAAGACCGAACCAAGTATAAATCTTCGTGTCAAGCTCTTCCTCTTTAACTCCATTTACCTTGGTTAAGCATCTTGTTGTGTGGGTGATCTGAAAAGAATTTTTAAAATCCCCAATTCACCCCCCCTCTTGGTGATTTCCTTCACTTTCATGCCTGGTATTCATGACTTAGTATTTGTAGATTACTGTCGGCCTATGGACATCTCAGTTTCCACAGAACTTAAGGCTTCCAATTGAACACATATCAAACTTATCATCCCAAAATCATATCAATCTAGTAGGTCTCCTTACCTACTGTATATTCATATCATAATTCTTTTACGCCAAAAACTGGAGCACCTCATAGCAATACATTGCATTGTATCAACTTCATTTGAGGTCGTTGTAACTTTTCGATAATAACCAAGCTCCAGGCATTGTCTCAGATCCAATTTTCCCTTATTAGATGTTCAGTCCATATAACAGGGATCCATTAGCCACTACCATTTTCTGTCTCGATCAAGAGACCATAACCTGTGGCTATTGAGGTTCTAGCTATCATTCAGTTCTATTGAAAAACTAATTCTCACCCACACTTTCTCAAGGAATATTCTATATTCAAGATCTTTCCCTATGCTGATAGAGCAACTATCAACCACAAAGTAACCCATAACATATAGGTACTATCCTCAAACATACCTCAAATAACACAATATCAATCAATATTATCAAGGATCATTCTTTCTAAGGGAATATCATGAGATTAAAATCATTCCCTAGCAACTAGTAACCTCCAAATACCTCATGCATATTGGTACTATACTCTAGTGCCTCAATGCATTCAGATCAATCAAATGCCTAAAGAACCTCTTGTTATCAGATCATATTCTTAGGTTTATTAACCTAATACTAAAACCTCGACCATACCCAATAAAAATGCTACGATCATCATGATTCATAACTTATAACATTCGGTCACTATCCTCAAATAACCTCAAATCGATAATCGTCAGATTCCTAATTGACTCCTAGAACCTCAACATCTGCTAGGCTAAGGAATCATATTACCTCAATAATACCCAAAATAGGAACTAGGATCATAATTCATCTTCCTAGTCTAAACACTATTCACGAGGTTCTAATTCCATCTCAATCCTCAATAGTATAAGGTATAATCTAATATCATTCTATTACCTCAAGGTTAATCATTAATCCTCAATCATACCCAAGCATTGCTGACTGCACAGCCTTATTCGTCAAGTATAAGGTTCCTATTCTTAAGCATCAGAATCTAGGGTAACCTCAATCATATCCAAATGAATAGGTAGACTATTCAATATTGATCATTATAAATAGGGTTCCTATCCTCAGGTATTGGAACCTTAATACAACTTTAATCACATTTATCCTAGGCATTAATCCTGCTTAGGATCAGATTCAAGTCTAGTCTCAATCATAACCTTACTCAATCTAACATCCTCATAATATCTCTAAGGATCACCATAAGTCATACCTCAAGGTACTATGGCCTCAAATCAAAGAATTTCATATTTCTATCTTACTTCCCAGGAGGTCACCCATCTCGAGATTTTCCTTGCCTAAGCACGTTTAACCTTAAAGCACCTATCGGATCTGGGGTACTAATACTAGTACAAGTCCATATATCACTGGGTACCGGCAACTCAGATATTTACTAACACTAATATGACATATCTGCTCCCAGAAATATTAGGTATTATCCCCACAAGGAAACTTAAGTAGTACTAGCTTCTTTATGCAACTCCCCTTTTTATTTCCTGAAACACCGGGTGGGGATTCTATTCAGACCTTGATTTCCATATCAGAGGTCCTAAAGTTAGCAATAGAACCCACATTATGTGCCACCATTTCTATCACAAGAGCCTATCTTACCGAAACCCAACCTTTTCCTCAGGGTATGTATCCTTCTGCTTCATTTGTCCAAAATTACTTCAGTACCCTTAACCATCTACCTTTTACCAGTACCGTCCAAACCATGCTCTGATAACAAAACTGTTACACCTACCGGCCTAGCCCTTTCAGGTGGCGGGTTAGAGAGATTCCTTTACTTAGTTACATTTCCTTCATTATTAGGTCCATTTAACTGGTATCAGAGTGAACACAACAAAGCATTTAACCGGTTTCGACAATGTACTGTACTGCCAAAAGTAAAATAAACAGAAAATAAAAGTCCCCGAAGGGTTAAGGATACAGTTATCCAAAAGAAATACCAAAATCATATATATACAGTCATCTCAAATATATGTACAAAACATAATATGACATTCCCTATTTTTCAGTCTGCACCGATGGGCACTTACCTTTCCGAAAAGGTTCTTCAATCAGGCACGTCTCCTATGACTACAGGAGAGTCTGGGGTCCGATAATGGCCCCTAGAGTAACTGTCAATACTCAACTACTAAATGTGTAAAGTGTATGCATGTAACCATGTCAGATATAATAACACAAGTAATATGCCAAACATACCACATATGCATTCAAAAACATACCACAATAACCACACATAACAATCCGTAGAACCCGCACAGCTGCCTTACCAAGGCTAACTTCGAACTCACTGGATTCACAACTCGTAAAGCCGCCCTTACCAGGCCAGCCCCGGACTGTTCCTCAACCTGTACAGCAGCAAATCAAGGCCGGCCTCAGCGCTAGGAACCACATGACTCTATATGCATATTTGGCACAACATATACAAAAACACACATGGAAAACACAAACATACGACAAGACACATAAAGATATCTGAGTAAAGCGGTTACTACCTGGTAGGGAATATACCGTCTTTTGTGTTTTATTGTGCCTGATAAATTTTCAAAAAGTTCCCCTGACCTAGATAACATCAAAATACCATATTTTAGTATTTCCAAAAATACCCTTTCATTCTTTTTTTTTTGTCAAAACCGAGCCCACACAGAATTTTTCAGAAATCCAGTGAATCTGGCTCAACTTCTAAGATTTTTAATAAATTCCACAAAAATTATTAACTCCATTTAAACCATTAAAATGTCTATTGTTCAGGAAAAATATTTCTAGATCCTGAAAGTACTCATATCTTGGCAAGTAGCTAATTATTCACCCCCTGTTCCAGATTCGCCCTGTTGCCTCTGGTTTAACTTCACCAATTTTTATCTCTTAGTAGAAAAATCCAAAAGAAACAAAATTATACATGAAGGTCAATAAATGGATGTCTAGTTTCTACTTGAAAAATTCTAGAATAAACCAACTCCATTTACTACTTTTAGTACCCAATTGAAGGTTCGCTGCCAAAATCTCCAAAATCAACAACAAACTTGTTCTTAGGGGTTTTTCGGCGTTTTTGAGTTTGGAAAATCAAACAATAGGTTAACCCCATTAAAAATGATGTTTTAAAAACATTAATACCATCAAGAACCCCAAAATCAGATTGCAATACCATGCCCCAACCCCTTGAACGAAAATCACAAGTTTAAGTTCAACGGTTTGGGTTTTCGGTATTTACCTGAATCAGAAATTCGGTTGGTGATCCTTGGAGCTTGGATGTTGATTCTAGCTATGGAGATTGGCTGAACCTTTCTCTCTATTCCTCTGGAAAATTTTGTGCTCCCTTGGTTTAGGAGAGAGAGAGTATGTACATTTAATAATAGGAAAAGTAACTGATCAGTCCCGAAAATCTGTGGTAAAACCCTGTCTAGTAATTAATGGAATTCATCTGGCTTTTTGAATTTTTCTCCAAGAAAATCCAGAGAGTTTCTTTCTCTTCCATGTGGCGCATTCTCCATGTAAATACCTAGATATTTACTTTCCATTTGGGGATAATTACCTACTTTGGCCTGGAATTTATGAAAATTACCAATTTTAGCCCGTAACTTCTTTATCATTCTTTTCTTTTTCCCCAAGTTTTCTAGACTCTTCCTAGGGCTAGGCGACGCCTTCTGGACCCCTCAATTCAGATTCCATGATTTTATTTTATTTTTTCCTAATTTATCTTATTAATTCCCCTTTTTCCAACAAGTGGGTCCCACACTTTGACTTTTGCACTGATTTTTCTCTTTCTTTTTCTTCAAGCTATTTTAAATCATTATGGGGGCTAGGTGGCACCACTTTGGGCCCACCATGTATACCCTCCTACGTTTCCACTAACTTTTCACTTTAACTGGTCCAATTTTCAATCTACCGGTCCACGTGGGTCTCGCTGGTCAACAGGGTGTTTCCCTTTGTACTCTTCTTCAAATTTTTTATATATTCTCCCCTAAATGGACATACATGTGTGGCGCCTCCTTTTCTTCCTATGTTGCCCCACACTTGTCTCATCTAGTCCAATAGAAGCCCATAACTGGTCCCTATCGGTCCCTTTTCTACCGGTTAATCACTCGTGGGAGCCGCATTTTGTGTTTGGGCTTGAGTATGGGTAAAATTACTGAATTTTCCTTCTATCTCCTGGGTGGATGAAATTGAGTACTTAAGGGGTAAGGATTTGACTATTTTGCCCTTGTAATCATTACTTACTTTTTGCTTTTCAATCCCGTAGTGACACGTGTCCCCAGGTAATTATTATAGCTAACTTTTTATTCCTATCTCTTCAAAAATGTAGGAAATCCTTGCCTGACCAGGAAATGTCATGTGCATACTTATTTTAGCACATTTGGCTCAGCTAATCATCCCTTACCTTAGGGCATAGCTAAATATCATTTTTACTAACTTATTAACACTGTATAAGTGTTTTTGTGCCCTTCTGCACTGACACTTTAATTTCTATGACTCTTGAACTCTCGGTCCAAATACTCGTAGGATTCCCATATAATATTTCCAAATTTAATATCGCACTTCCTGAATAGCGTTTGGTCGTCCGCCTACTACAGGCTTCTTCTCAAGTCTCTGAGCCCAATATTCAGTATATTACACGAGTTGCCCCTAGACACATGTAACTCGGGTTAATTCGCTTTGAACTCCATTCTGACTCATGATTGTATGGATTTCTTGCACATCAACATCTGGGATTTTGGGTTCACAAGTTTAATCCCCTTCATTCCTCCAATCCAAACTAGCATGAAGAGGAACTGGCTCAATTCACATGTATTTCGCGTACTGATCAGGTTCATTTGCCTGGATCTTGGTCACTGATGATGTTGGCTCTGTGAACTAGGATAGAATTCAAGGCGTCGTACATACCTGAGTGGGTTTTCGTTTCATACTTCTTATCCCATTATGACAACCTGACAGCTGGCGACTTTAAACTGTCACAAAGTAAAACCGCCACGCTTAGCCGTCTTTGGTATCTGAGCACATTTAATGCTCGCATCATTTCGCGTATGCCATCATTGCTCTTTTGGGGAAGACCCTACTTTTTGGGTTGAATAGTCTCTTTTGCCCCTGACTCTTCAGATTTGTATCCTCAACGGTTACATTTATATTCTCATTTCCCCCCATTTTCAACACTTTGCATTTGCTGCTTTTTCTTTTCTCCAAGAAAATTGTTGTTTTCAAAGAGCCATTCTTGCGACCCTACTGTTCATACGTTATAGGTTTCTCAGATCTTCATCACACCAGGTATTCTCATTGCTTCTTCTTGTTCATTTGCTTTGCTTTGTTCTTTTATTCGCTACTGCATCGTTCCTACTTCTTCCCTTGTGTTCTCTGAGTCCCTAGTTTCTAGGTTTTCTGGGTTTAGAATACCTCTGCCTCTCTGGTTCTTGTTCTCGCCTTCTTCCTTTGAACATGTTAACATAGGAAGGCTATGATGACCTAATAGGATATTCCTCTTTGAGCCTGTGAGGCTTTACGATGAAACAATAGAACTGAGCCTTCCTAATCTCTTTCCACCCATCTTTTAACCGGATACATTTATCTTAGGTACGTGACTTCCGTTAAGGATAGAGAAAGGTAAACTTACTCCAGAGAAAGAGAACGTATTACATCGAATAGTTCCTCAAGGGACTTAGTTCTGGTTCTGGGGTATTCCCCCTTCAGAGGAAGAGAAACAAACAGCATTGCTTCATAAGAAACATAGTGGAGAGAGTAGGAAAAAATCCCGAACCCTACATAGCCAAAGTCAGGGTGAGACTAGAGGTAAAAGTAAGATCACCTCCCCTCCGGGATCTTATACCCAAACATCGAGATACGAGGGGTGGGGTAAGAGCATATCTATCACAGCCTTCGATATTCCCCAACCAGCAGGTCTGTGCAATCCTAAGCCAAGGTCTCACTGGGAGGGCATGGTTGACCCTTGTGATGTCTGTGCCTACTTAGGTTGCGATCTCGTCACAAGCGGCCGTTGCTCGGAGGCCGAGTCTATTTTGGCATCCTATCGACATAAATTACCTCCTAAGACCATCCCGGCTTCTAGTAGCGAGGACCGTTTCGTGTTAAAGGAGCCCCCCGGGTCTGTCAACTTTTTCTTATTCACGTAGTAGCCTTTATGACTCAGGTATGCCTGCCGTTTCTAATTTTTACCTTTTTCGTTATAGGTATAGATGAGTTCACCTTCTTCGTGCCATACTAAAAGATCTATGTCTGGGGAGTCAAGTTCCAAAGATCCCTCGAGAGCTACACCGAATGCGGAACCATGGGTTACCGATGAGAAGCGTATGTTGATCGTAACCGAGGTTGACAAGCTCCCCATCCGCGACAGAGAGAATTACACCCTTCGCCTACCCTTTGGGGATGAGTCAATATGTTTATGCCGGGAAAGGGATAATATGTATTTCTTATACTTCTACCAGGACTTGATTTCTGGGCTCGGTATTTGGTTTCCGTTTACTGAGTTCCAAATTGAACTTATAAATCATCTACATCTTGCTCCTTCCCAACTTCATCCCAATGGTTGGGCTTTTGCTATCACTTTCGAGATTTTTTGAAGATCTCAAAAACTAGCTTGTAGAATCCTGATTTTCTTTCACTTTTTTACTGTCCATGAGGCCTGTGCCAGTAAAGAGTCTCCAACTAGGAAAGGTTGGACCTCGCTCCGGGGTAACTCTAGTAAAAAACTTTTCAAAGTTTTATTGATTCTTTTAAAAACTTCAAAACTGGCTTTTTCAAGGTTGCTGCCGAGCCCAGACAGCAGCCTTGGTTCCTCGTTCCTCCTACTGCTTTTTTAAAGCGAGCTTCTTTGAGGCCGAAAACAAGGTGGTATTTTCATTACTTGCACATATTGAGAAAAAAGGCACCATTAGCGCGGCCGAATTCATTTCTCAGCCTTAGGCCAAGTCAGGTTCAGCAAAGAGTACGGGAACTCATTTAGTATCTGCATTGTGTGCGATTATTTTCATTTTTGGCGTGATGAATAACAACCATAGTTTTTGACCTTTATCTTCTTGATTTGCAGCTCCAAGTATAGGAACACGACCTTCTAACCTTGCTGCCATGAAAAGCCATACGGTTTCAAATGTGGAGGTCGGCAAGAAGCGAACAGCTCCAGAGCCTGATAAAGCTGGTGCTGGGTCGAGTAGCCGAGCGAGCCCAGCTAAGAGGTCAAAAACCAACCAAGCAACCTAGAAATCCAAAGAGGTCTTGGCCTCTACTGTTCCCTCCTCTGCGCAGGAAGTTCCTCTTGCTTTTACTCCTTCTTTGAATCTTCCCCCTCCGTCGCCAATTATTGAGCTTACCCTAGGGATCATCTGGAGCTGCGGGGTACCTGATGAGCTTAGCGCCGCTATTTGTCCCATGAAGCGTTATTTTGACCCGCATCCGTTTGCCGAGGCCGAACTGCAAGAGATGGTGAATATTGAACGGTATGCCTTGAATGCCGCTAGATTAGCTCAAACTATGACCACGGTGAAAGAGAAATACGCTAAAATTCTTCCGAGCTAAGGAGGGTCAGATTGGAGGCTAACGAGCAGAAAAATAAATTTATGGTGTAAGTGCAAACGGCCGAGGCGGTGAGAGACAAAGAATTTGAGGAACTGTGGATAGCAAAGGAGAGCCTTAAGAAGGCAGACTTGGATTTTCTCCATCATCAAGAAGCTCATGCTCAAGATCTGGATACCTTGAAACTACTTCAAGTGGAGTAGGATGAGTTAAAAGTTGAGTTGAACTAGACCCGGGCCTCCTTCGAGACTGCCAATGCCGACATTGCTATTAAGGTAGCTGCCTTAGGGAAAGCAGCAAAAGAGTCTTTCAACAACACCTTAGAGAAAATCCGGCTTTCGAACCCCGACATTGACGTCAACACCTCCGGGCTACATTATACATCATACGCTGATAAAGGCATATTAATCTCGTTCTCTTCCTCTCCCGACGGTGACTCAGCATCTTAGTTGGAGGGGGGTCGAGTTGAGGACGAAGGAGAAGAGGTCAATGTCATTGTCCCGACTAAAGGAGAAGCTCAACCGGAGGCGCAGACAGAGGCTGAAGCTCCACCTAGTTGAAGGGCCAGGATGCCAGTTTTGCTTGTATTTTTGGTCAGGGTATTGAAGTCCCTTGTTTGCTCTTGTAACAATTTTTCCTAGGTTAATAACCTGGTTTATTTTCCTTGCACTTTGACGACATAATCATCAATAAAGATTTATTCATTTCTTGACGAACCCGAATACTTCTCCGAGCTTGATTTTCACCGCGACAATGAATTCACTTTATAAACCCAAATTCAGAGTTCTATTCAATGACTAGGTCAAAATAAAAAATATTCACGCAAGATCTGCTTATATATTCATCTGGTAATAAAACCAGGTATCATATTTTTGAAGATTTTAATTAATCCATCACATTACATTCCAGCTCATCTAACCAGACTTTAATCCGGAGTAAGGGCAATCCGACACATGTTCAAATTCAGTTTTTTAACCAAATTTTCAAATTCATTTTTTAACCAAATTTCAAACATTTCGACCTGATCAGGGTCAGCATGACAATTCGCCTCCTTACCCCAGAATGAAACTTTGATGCCTTAAAACTTTGAAAGCATATCACTATACCTTTGCTTTTTTTTTTTCTGCGAAGGGTCCAAAGATCCCGGTTTCACTCATTGATGTATTTCAGCTTGATTTGAATACGGGTTTAACTACCCTGGATTCATTTACTCATTGCTCCATGATTTATTCAAAACCGAGTTTCATTACCATGGATTCGTTTACTCATTGCTTTACGCTTTATTCGAAATCGGGTTTAATTACCCTGGATTCGTTTATTCATTCATAATTGGCATGATTCAAGCAATTTGAAAGGTAATTCTCAATTGAGAATTTCTTCATTTATTTATACTTGGCAACATGGTCGTCTTTACATAATTCCAAAAAGGAAAGTTATACTTAACATAAAGTAAATTCAACACGAAACTCGGATTTAACTGTACATACACAGTTTATCCGCGCGTTGAATAACTTATCATGGAACTCAGATCTAGCTGTAGTATACTTTCAGTTTATCCATGTTCCATGTTCTCTTGATTAACTTCTTCTCCAAAGTCTCTAGCATATAGGCTCCTTTGCCGAGCTTTTCTTTAACACGATAAGGGCCTTCCCAATTTGCAGTAAGCTTTCCATCTCTAGTGTTTTTATTGCCTATTTTGGCTCTTCAAAGCACCAAGTCACCTTTTTTAAATGACCAAGGCTTCACTTTTTTATTATATCGAGCCGCGATGAGTTTTTTTGTGGCCATATCTCGACAGTGTGCCGTGATTCTGACTTCATCTATTAGGTCCAACTCTACCGCTAACGCTTTATCATTCTCCCTATTTTCTTGAAGATCCTTGACTCCTCCACGAGGGCTAGCCTATCTCCACTGGAATCATAGCCTCACATCCATATGTTAATCTAAAGGGAGTTTCCCCAGTTGACGTTTGCATGCTAGTTTGGTAACCCCACAAGACATAGTACAACTGTTGTACTTCTCTTTTATTCTTAGGGGCCTTCATGTCCAACATGGCCTTGCACTTATATGGGTTGGCCTTGATCCCTCTGTTTGTCAATAAAAATCCCAAGAATTTCCCAGTTGAAACTATAAAGGCGCACTTGGCTGGATTCAAATGAATTCGATAGGCTCTTAGCTTGTCAAACATCTGTTGTAGATCTCGGACATGCCCGGTGGGGTCGGCCGATTTGACGATCATGTCATCAATATAAACCTCTACGTTTTGGCCGAATTGGTCTTCGAAAACTGTATTCATCATTCTGTGATATGTGGCCCCCTCATTCTTCAACCTAAAAGGCATTACATTATAGCAATAGTTAGCCTTCACCGTTATGAAAGCCGTATTTTCTTGGCCTTTTGGATGCATTGCGATTTGGTTGTATCCAGAGTACGCGTCCATGAAAGATAGCAATTGGAAGCCAGATGAGTTGTCAACCAACTGGTTAATACTGGGCATCAGATACGCGTCCTTAGGACACGCTTTGTTCAGATCAGAGTAGTCCGTACAAACTCTCCACTTCCTATTTGGTTTTTCACCATTACAACTTTAGATAGCTAGGTGGTATACTGTACTTCACGAATGATTCCGGCATCCAGTAATTCCTTCACATATTCCCCCAGGGCTTGTCTCCACTCTAGGCCAAGCTTCCATTTCTTCTACACAACCGGTATTGACCCTGGATGAATTGCCAGTTTGTGATAGCAAAATTCAGGATCAATTCTAGGTATCTCGGATGATTTCCAGGAAAACACGTCTTGGTTCTCCTTCAAGAATTTTTCCAACTCGACTTTGACCTCGAGGTCCAATGCTTTGCCAACTTTGGTGACTTGCCCCGACTCAGTACCCAAAATAAGATCCTCCAACTCTCCATCCGGCTCCGGTCTTCTGACCTCGGCATCTTCTCGCATATTTAGCTCAACCATATTTACTAGTTTTCAAGGTTGTCTGGCTTTGCATTTGCTCACTCTCCTATCTCCATCATGAATTCGGGGTGGATAGGATGTGCCACCTTCACTTTCTTTGACTGTTTCGAAGTAACACTGCCGGGATTCTTTTTGATCTCCTTTGATGGTAACAACTTCATTCTTGTTGGTTATCATTTTCAACTTCTGATGTTTGGTGGACACCAGTATATCCCAGTTGTGAATGGTCGGCTGATAGGGCAAAAACTTATAGCCTATAACTCCGCAAGTATACGGTCCATATTGTAAATAGAGAAAATTACCAAGAGGGGGTGAATTGGGGATTTTAAAAATTCTTTTTAAAATATTCTATAAATAGAAAGGAAAATAGAGTAGAACATAGGAGAAGAAGAAAGGCTTGACACAAGAGGATTTATACTGGTTCGGTCTAAATCCTTGACCTACGTCCAATCCCCAGACACTCTGGGATTTTCACTAACTCACAAAATCAGTTACACACTCTGCACTTGAAAGTTATCCTCTCAGTAGGATACACTCCCCTTTACACGTTATACGCTGATATTCCCAATCACCAAGTCCCTTTGACTTGAGATTCTTACAATAAATGATTTCAATAAATGAAACTCTCTCTAAGAGCTGATAATAATGAACACTGAAGTACAAGAGTATCAAAAGATACTTTACAAGTAGAAACACTAAGAGTAGTTTAAACTTTGAATGCTTTTCGTTTTTTGTAGATTGGTTGTTGAGAAGACTTGAATGCAACTCCTTATATATGAAGAGAGCATTAAATGACCGTTGGATTCATTAATGTGACCGTTGCAAACATTAATGAGTTGATTAGGTTGAAGCTTGGTCCAGTCTCTCTCTTGATTAGTGTTAATCTAGGTGCACAGAAGTTTATGGTTGACTTCCCTTGAAATAAACCCATTGGAAGAACAGCTTCTTGATAGGAAAAAAACATTAATCCCTTAGCAATGTGCAGAGAATGATTATCCAAAAGTTAGCAGCTTCTCTTATTGATCATGTAGAAGGTTGTTTGCCACAAGATTGGCAGCTGCACATTTGTTAGTTCTCAATGTTTTGATGATAACAAAGTTCTTGTTTTTGATAAAGTTCTTACCTTGCCCGAGCACCCCCAGGGTGTTGCCCGAGCATCATCGGGTTCTGGAAAGAAAGAAATGATGGATGATCAGTCATGCTCGAGAAAACACACTGAGCTTGCCTGAGAAACATCGAGTCAGAGACGAAAGCAGCATGATTGAACAATCATGCTCGAGCAAGGTAAAATTCCCTGCTCGAGCAGCATCGAGGCAGAAGCAAAACATTGCCTGCAGGTACACCTTGCTCGAGCAGAAGTTTAACGTTTCCCAAGCAGCATTGCTTTCTCTCATACTTCGCTTCAGCCTATTTCTTACCCGAGCATGATTATATCATGCTCGAGTACCATGCTCGAGTAGACCAGAAACCATGCTCGAGCAACGTCGCTGGAAGCACTTCCCTTTGCCTTTGTCTATAGCTTGCTCGAGCAAGCATTGCACCATGCTCGAGCATCAACAAAGCAGATCATTTTCAAGCTTCTGTGAAGAAGCTTGCCCGAGCATGAATATATTCATGCTCGAGCACCATGCTCGAGTACGAAAAATATCTTTGCTCGAGCATCAGCGACCAAGCATGTTTTTAACTGACACATACGAAGCTTGCCCGAGCAAGCTGGGATTATTGCTCGAGCAAGGTTCCTCTGATCTTTAAATACTCACTGTGTTATCCTCTTTGTCTTTATATGATACTCATTATCATTCTTAAATGCTTTTAACCAATTTGTTAATGAGTTGCAGAAGGTCTCCACATAGATTAACATCATACTTAAGTTTTGAAGCACTAAAATTATCATGGACAAAGCCAACATCGAAACAGGGTAGCCCATAACAAAAAAAGCACCGGAACAATGTTTTAAGCTATCCTCTATCGAAGGCAACATGAATAACAACTGTAAAGTATCTCAACCAAGCAGACAGTATCAAACACTCAACGGTTGAATATTGATGAGCTATTAAGCAACGAAAGTTTCGTGAAACAGAGACAACGCGTGAAATCCAATTAAGGCGAAATAGGCGCAGATGCTTAAATGCTCACAACAGACATATTCAAACGGACAAATTCAAATCCTACAACGGTCTTCATTCTACAACTACTATAAATACTCGAAGGATTGAATTCATTGACACACGTAACTAGCGCATACAAAGTTAAAGCTTGCAATTGTTCAAATTGTATTCGATCATACGAGATATTTCTAAGCTTCAGTATTTATCCTTTTACTCTGTGAGAGAGTTTTACTACTTGTTTTACAACTCGTTTAAAATCTCAAGATAGAGGTATCTTGAGTGTGGGTGTACGATTACAACTTGTAAGGGGGAGTGAGTCCTAGAGAGAAAGGATCATCCTGAGTTACAGAGTGTGTAATTGTATTTTGTGAGATAGTGGAAATCCCAGAGTGTGTCTGGGGACTGGACGTAGGTCAAGGAGTTGGACTGAACCAGTATAATTTATGTGTCATTTATCTTTAACTCTCCACTGCTTTCCTCGCTTACTCATCATACATCAAAAAGAATTTTGAGATCACCTATTCACCCCCCCCTCTAGGTGATATTCCACCTTCTTCAACATTTACCTCCAGAAAGGCATATTTCAAGTGATATGGCAAAGACTTCAGCTCTAACTTAGGCGACTGCTCAGTACTTCAAAGAAGTTTGGGTGGTTGCACCGGCTCTGTAATGTGCATACCTATACTAAATAAAATCATATTCACAAAAGCAAAACTATGTCTAGGCATCTCAATGTTAAAATCAGAATTCATCATATATTCAGAATGAACGTCAAGAACAATAAAGGAATGAACATCAGAAGCAACATCAAAATGAACATCAGGATCAACATCAGAATCCACAATTAATGTAGAATAACTGATTAAGTCAAAGTTACCAACTAACATATCATTAATATCAATGCAAACATGGCATCATTCATTATCAGAACAGCCACAAAAACAGAGTCACCCACAGATGCAAAATCTGCATAATTAGCATACCATTCAGCAAGAACATCATCAACCCACATCAATACACAAAATTGAATGCTCTTCCTTAAGATGTTTCATGGCATCAAATATATTAAAATTCACAAGAATATCACTAAATTCCATGGAAATAGTATTGTTAGTTCTCTATGGGTTTTGATGATAACTGACAATTGTAAACTAAATGTGGTTAATGGTTAAAGTAAAGAATGTCTTTAACTTGATCAAACTTGAACCAGTAACTTGCTGTCAAATTGACTCGAGTTTCAGGTTATAAAACTCGAGTAAAGTCTTTTGAAAGCTTAGTCAAAATATGTGAACTTCGATTGACTCGAGCTAGTCATGGTTAACTCGAGTCATATGCTCTTGTGAAATGTTTTAAGAAATAATGTTGCCTCGAACCTGTGCTATTTAAGAAAACCTACGGGACATTTTGCCAGTCGTATTAGAAAAGCCAGAAACCCTATAGAGAAAAAGAGGAGATGCAATAATACTGAAGGCGCTAGCACGTTGCCGTCCGTGTTCAAGGCTATTCGTGTGGATACTAGTAGAGGAAGGAGATTCGTAAAGTCGACTTTTGTTGATCGAGTAGGTAGCCCACGAGTTCAAATAGAATGAGACGCACACCAGTTCAATATAGGTACAGTTCTTTTCAAACGAACTTGATGTAAACGCCGTTGATATTTCCTCTGATGGGATTTGTAAGTATTTAAATAGATGAAAATCCTTTCGCTGCGTGTACGGATCCCAACAGGATACGCAGTCCACTAGGCCCTATAGCCTTAATCCTCAATCATGGCAAACAATCATACAACAGTAACATAAAGTATGTGAGTAAACAATTACTACCTGTCAGCTGTTCAGAGATCACTAAAATTTCCCGACGTCCGAGAGTCTTTTTGGATATGCTTTTTCCGTAGACAAAATAAAAATACCTTATTTCCCAAGCTTACATAAACTCTTCTCTTATTTTCAGAAAATCCGATCAAAACCCAAAAATTCCAGGAATCATGCTTCAAATTCAAACATTTTTAATTAATTCAAGAAACATCTGATTGATGTGAATCTAGCAGCCACTGAACCCTTAAGATGTGTAGTATATGTTAAAAATACTCCCAAAGACCCCAAGGGTTCATATCTTCTTACGTGGCTAAATCTTTGCTCACTAGATAGTGAAGAAATTCAGTCCTCTGGACTGTTTTCAAAAATTAATTTCTCATAGTAGGAAACTTGAAAAAATTTGAAATCATATATCAACATGAAGCCCTAGATGTCTAATTTGAGCATATAAAATTTAATGGCCATCAAACTTCATCTACTCTTAAAATCCATTTTTTGAGCACTCCTATCAAGAATTTCTAGAATCCGGCAGCTTGCTATTTCTCTTAAGATTCAAGGTTTTTGAGTTTGCAGATTATGTGCTTAACTCATTCCCATGAAAAACTTCATTTTAAATCCAATGGAACCCTTAAAAACATCAAAATCATACCACAACATCATGTTTACACCAGCTAGACGAAAAACTTCAAACTTTGAATCCATAAAAGCTAGTTTTGAACTTACCTTGATCTTGAACTTCAATTGGTGTTTCTCCTTCTTCGTTAGGTGTTTGAGCTTGGTTGGACCCTCCTTGGTACCTCTTGAGCACACCTTATGTAGCCAAGAATGTGGGTGGAAATGTCCTTAAATAATGGTCATAGGTGGAGTGAATTATCCAGTGCATGCTTTTGTCTACTAGTTAATGGGTTGCATTAGGGTTTCTTGTTTAATCTCCAAGGAATTCTAGACCCTTCTGAAGCTGTACATGTGGCACAATTTTGGATGATGAAATAATATTTTTATACATTCCACATGAGCTATAATTACCTGAATTATTCATGCACTCTTTTATCCAGTAGTCCAAAGGGTGTAACTAGGATTGTTTGCATGTTTCCACTTAATTTTTCTTCAAGAAATTCTAGAATTTTCTTGGGGGCTGAGGTGGCACAATCATAACCATACAAATCAGATTTTATTTGCTTTTTTATGGATTATCCAAGTCACCCTTTTGTCCAATGGTCAATAAGGTGCATCGGTGGTTAATAGTGTGTTCTTTCTTTACTTTTTCTTCGAGTTTTTCATATCTTTTCCTTGGCTAATCACAAGTGTGTGGCACCATCTTATACTCTTGGGAAGCCTAGTATTTGTTCCATTTCATTCAAAAAGAAGTCTCTAATTGGTCCTTGTTGGTTCCCTTTTATCAGTTAATTTTTCCCTAAGGCTTGGACCTTGTGTTTGGGCTTGTATGTAGATTAAATCAACTCTTTCTTTCTTCTGATTTTGAGTGTACAAAATATTGGAAATTGTGCCCTAGGAGCAAGTCATTCTCCATTTAGTTATCATTTCATTTGCATGTTTATAGTGATAATTGATCCTTGGATATATCTTATAGATTATCCTAAATGTCCCTGGTCGGTCATCTACGCGGGAGCGAAGATGAAATAAGACAAGTAGTCTGATGAGGTATGTTGATACGAATCAAAGTCATAGGCACTTGTAAGAGTACAAGGTGTTGGACCGACCCACTATGAGAAAGCTGCATGGATTAAGTCATAAGCTTTTCTCATGTATAACTGCATCACAACGCCCTTTGACCTGTGATCATCATGGATTCCTACATGATGAGTCATTGATCTTTGACCTAGTCAAAAGTCACCTTTGACCGGGTGATGATAAAGGCTTGGATCGGGATCAGTGGTTCTCATGGAGAGGAATGTGAGTGGTCAAGATGGAATTTGTCCCTCACATTTGTAGAGAGATAATACTGGGCCCCTCGATGAGTGAGTCTAAGAAACGTATGGCCATACTACGATGGAAAGGAGTTTCCATTTCAATTAGACTGCTCAAGAATCGAGAAAGTAATGGTCAATAACAGGAAGTTGACATTATCCATGCCTCATCCTTGACCAAATTATCGCGTGACAAAAGGGACGTGACATGGTTGTATGATAGGTTGTATCGTATCGTCGATCCCCATATGAATTGGGTAGTCGCAAATGTCTTGCTAGAGGCCGCTTGCGACTTGTGGGCTGGTACAGTATTGGCCCGCTACCAATCTCATTTGGGCCTGCAGGGTCGCACACAAGAATAGCCCAACACGAGCAAATGTGTCCAGATTAATTGAATCTTAGATGTGTCTAAGATTTAATGAATACTGTATTTAATCTAGGATGAATATTATATATATATATTATCAAATTCAAAATTAATAATGATATTATTTATAGATAATAATATTATTATATATAGTATTTAATTTATTTGATAAATTAAATAACTATAATAGATTGAGATATTGTATCTCGATTCAATTTTCGAATAAAGATATAGCATCTCAGATTTAATTAAATTGAGATATAGTATCTCCGATTTAATTAAATAGATAGATATCATATCTCCGATTTAATTTATAGAGATAAATTAAATCGAAGGTTTTTAATTCGGATTAAATAAATAGATTAGATTAGATCTATTGGATAGATTTAATTAATATATTATTTTAATTGAAATTTGAATTTCAAAATTGATTGGATTAATTTTGAATATTTTAATATGGCTTATTAGGGTTTTAGAAACCCTATAAATAGATATTGATCTAGTCATATTAATTAGACGGATGAATTAGAAAAGCCGCGAGAAACCCTAAAGAGAAAAAGTAGAGACGCAAAAATACTGATCGCGAAGGCTGTTCGAAGGCTGAATTAGAAAAGCACGCTGCCATCCATGTTCGAAGGCTGTTCGTGGGTACCGGTAGAGGCAGAAGATTCGTGGAGTCTGCTCCTGGTTGATCGCGAAGGTAGCCCACCAATTCAAATAGAACGAGACGCGGACCAGTTTGCCGTAGGTATGATTCGGATTCTTATAACCTTGATTTAAACGTGGTTGAGCGATCCTCAGAAGGGATTCGTAAAGTTTTATAATTCCGCTGTGTGTACGGATCCCAACAGTGGTATCAGAGCCAACTCAACCGAGCGTTTAGATTTGGTTTTCCTACATGTGATATATATGTAAAACCGAATCCATGTATGTGTTTAAATCGATATATGATTAATTGAATCATGTATGCATTTAAACGGTATTTCGCGTTAGGGTTTCCACGATAGCTAGTCGGATTTTATGGCTTGTTCGTGAGTATCTGAATCGTTCAGATCAGAGATCACGTCGCGCGTCAGTTATGTTCTGAATAGTTCAGACGTCACTCACGCTCGAACGACAACCATGTTCTGAATTGTTCATATCGGATGTTCACGCTAGGGTTAGGTTCAGTTTTGTGTGGATTTGAATTGTTCAGATCGGAGATCACACCGAAATCGCACGATCACGCTGGGGTCAGAGATCACGTTCGATCATGCTTGGATGTGCGATCATGCTGTTATGAACAGCGTCATATTACACTGGTTGATTGTTCGTAGCACGAAAATTTAAATCATGATATTATATTAATGTAATATAATATCATGACTTGAATTTAATATGACTTGGTTGACAAGTAGTGGACTCCTACAATCAAGTAATGAATATGATTCATTGCATTAAATTCAATCAATCAATCAACATGTGGATTTAATAAACTCGATAATTTAATCATGATATTTTCTTTCACATTGTATGAATTAATATTTGTTGTGATTAATTATTCGGATTTGTTTGGGTGTGAACAACATGGCTCTAGAATTTACAAGTGTTGTATTATTTAAATATGGCCTGCGAGCCATGCCTCTCTCTCTAAATATTCTTGATGTACATTCTCTTCTCATGCCACTCCCCTTGTATATGAAACGAGGTTTCTCCTGATGTATTTATTTTTCTTATTTAAAGAAGTTCTCTCATTGGCTTGAAAGGATTTTAGGTTAGATGAGCCATGTTGTGTCACAGTTTTAATTATGTCTTGATTTGATCACTGCATGATTAATTTAGAGTTTTAATTATGACTTGATTAGATCACTCATAATTAATTTAGATATTATATGAGATACAATAATAATTGCATTCATATAAGGAGAATTAATAGGATTAATTAGATCAAATAAAATATACCCTCTAAATAAAATCTTAAGTCATAATGCCATCAATAAATGAATACTTGTCAAAACCTCGATTGCCCATTTGTATGTTCCACCAAAGTGGATGCATTTGAGTTATCTTGGTGAGACAAGAGTGAGTAATGGTGATACTCAATATTCATTATTGTCTTGACTTAATTGAGATTATCAAAACGGTTTTGGATCTCAAGGCATTAGATGGGATTAAACATGCCAGATCATATGATGATCGAATCCCATAAAGATCTAAGAGTTACATGTGATGTAATTGGAAAAGAGCTTGCCTACCTAAATAAATTGATTTTAAGTGTCCTGCCAAAGTGGACTTAAGTTTAAGCCAAATATGGATCTTAGCCCACTAATTATAATGAGGGTTATTAATTCAGTGGGAGGATACTAATTAAACTTTGCATATCTTTTGGTTGTAGAATCATGTAGACTAGCAATAGTAACACCGCAACACCATCAATGCGATCAGTCCTTGAGAAGGACGAACTCGATGAGACAAACCTTCTTGACTTGTTTAGAAACTTAAGGGTTGATCCTAAACACGAAAGAAAGGAGTATCTCATCAATCAACCCATTCCTGACGAGCCTGCAACTACTGATCCAAGAGCTCAGACTGATGCTTATTCGAAGCATAAGGATGACGTTGTGGATGCAGGATGCCTGATGCCTGGCACTATGATTCCAGACGTTGATGGAGATATGGAACATATTGAGGCCTCAGAGATGATTGATCATCCTATGGAAATATTCCAGCAACAGGAAAGGCAAGAGAGGTATGAGACCACAAAGGCCTTATTCTCTTGCAAGATGGTTAAAGGTGCATCAGTTGGTCCTCATTGTTGAATATGAAAGGCTACATCGATCACCTTGAGAGGCTTGGATTCCCCATGTCCCAAGAGTTAGCTACAGATGTGATCTTGAACTCACTCCTAGGAAGTTATGATACCTTTTGTCATGGATTACAACATGAACAACATGGAGAAATCAATTTCTGAACTGCATAGGATGCTCAAAATTGCTGAGCAGAGCCTTAAGAAGAGGCCTAGCACTATTTTGTCCATTCAGAAAGGAAAGGGTATGAAAACGGAAAGCCAAGAAGGCAAAACCTCTGAAGGATGGGGTCTGCTTCTTCTGCAATGAACTTGGTCATTGGAAGAGGAATTGCACACTCTACCTCGAAGATCTGGAAAAGAACAAGAAGGATAGCGAGGCTATCGCTTCAGGTATCTATGTCATAGATATTCACTTTTCTACTTCCTCAACATCGGTATTAGATACTGCATGTGATTCTCACATTTGTGTAAATGTGTAGGGTCCCAAGGACAGTAGAAAATTGAATGGACATATCTGTGACATAAACTACCAAAAGGATCAAGTCAAATGATTTGAATCCGATCTATCTATGGCATTGTCGTCTAGGCCATATAAATGAGAAACACATTACGAAACTCCATCAAAATGGATTTCTAGACTCATTTGATTTCGAATCATTTGATACATGTACTTGTTGTTTATTGGGAAAGATGACAAAGGCACATTTTACTAGGCATAGTGAGAGCGCCACTGATTTATTGGGCCTCATACATGCTGATGTGTGTGGACTAATGAATACATCTACCAGAGGAGGTCATTTGTACTTCATTATTTTATAGATGATTTTAGTAGATAAGGGTATATCTATTTAAATGAAATATAAGTATGAATCTTTTGAAATGTTTAAAATATTCGAAAATGAAGTGCAAAACAAACTTGGCAAAAACAATTAAGGCACTTCGATCTAATCGGGGTGGTGAATATTTGAGCCAAGATTTCATTGACCATCTTAGGAGTTGTGGGATCATCTCACAACTAACTCCTCCAGGAACACCTCAATGGTATGGTGTTTCTGAACGGAGGAATCGAACTCTATTAGATATGGTTCGATCTATGATGAGTCAAACAGATCTTCCACCTTCTTTTTTTAGGGCTATGCCCTAGAAACAGCTGCATTCAACTAAGTCACATTCCGTCAAAGGCAGTTGAAAAGACACCATATGAGATATGGACTGGGTAGAAACCGAGTTTGTCCTTTCTTAAAACTTGAGGATGTGAGGTTTATGTTAAACAGCAAGCCTCCGATGAATTATCATCGAGATCCTCAAAATGCCTTTTGTGGGGTATCCTAAGGAAACTAAAGGATACTACGTCTACAATCCTACCGATTACAAAGTGTTTGTTATTCGGAATGGTATCCTTTTGAAAGAGTTTATCTCTAAAAGAACCAGTGGGAGTAAGGTGAACCTCGAAGAAGTTTGAGAGTCACAAGACAATGTAGAACTACAGATGGAAGCTGGAGAAGACTCACAACGAGTTGTTGAGACTACTCAAGTAACACAAGGCCCACGATGGTCCGATAGATCATGACTACAGCCTCAGAGATATGGATTTCTGATTACTGGAAGTTATGATGTTTTGCTCATTGAACAGAATGAGCCAACTACCTATCGAGACGCCGTGGTGGGACCAAACTCCAAATGATGGCTTAATGCCATGAAGTTTGAAATGCAATCCATGTACGACAATAAGGTATGGACCTTAGTCAATCCACCTGAAGGTGTAAAAACCATTGGGTGCAAGTGGGTTTTGAAAGAGAAAACTGACATGGATGGCAAAGTAAATGTCTTCAAGGCACGGCTGGTTGCAAAAGGATTCACTCAAACTCATGGTGTAGACTATGATGAAACCTTTTCCCCAGTTGCAATGGCCAAATCAATCAAAATCCTTCTTGCCATTGCATCATATTATGACTATGAGATATGTCAAATGGACGTCAAAACAGCCTTCCTTAATGGAAAGCTGCTTGAGGATGTGTACATGACACAACCAGAGGGTTTTATGCGTCCAAAGGACTCTGGTAAAGTTTGCAAGCTTCAAAGATCCATTTATGGATTGAAGCAAGCATCTCGGAGCTGGAATCATTGTTTTGATGAAGTAGTCAAAGAGTTTGAATTCATTCAAAACATAGATGAACCTTGTGTTTACAAGAAGGTTAATGGGAGCACAGTTGTATTTCTAGTGCTTTACGTTGATGACATCCTACTCATTGGGAATGATATTCCTACCTTGTAGAGTGACAAGTCTTGGTTAGGAAAGTCTTTCTCAATGAAATATTTAGGCGAAGCCTCTTACATCCTTGGGATTAGGATCTATAGAGATAGACCCAAGAGGCTGATAGGCCTAAGTCAGAGAACATACATAGACAAGATACTGAATAGGTTCAGTATGCAGGATTCTAAAAGGGGTAACATGCCCATGTCTCATGGCATTCATCCCAGTAAGGATCAGTGTCCTAGCACACAAGATCAAAGAGATTGCATGAGTAAGATACCATATGCCTCCGCCATTGGATCTATCATGTATGCCATGTTATGTACTCGACTGGATGTGTCATTTGCCTTGAGTATGACTAGTAGATATCAACAAGATCTCGGTGAGGGTCACTGGACTGCTGTCAAGAATATCCTAAAGTACTTAAGAAGGACTAAGGACTTATTCTTGGTATATGGTGGTTTGGAAGAAGAGCTCTGTGTAACTAGTTACATATATGCGAGGTTCCAAACTGACCAAGATGGTTTCGGATCGCAATCAAGATATGTGTTCCTATTGAATGGTGGTGTAGTAAGCTAGAAGTGCTCTAAGCAGAGTATTGTAGCTGATTTTGCAATAGAAGCTGGGTATATAGCAGCATCGGATGCAGCTATGGAGGCCTTTTGGATTAGAGAGTTCATTAATGAACTAGGGGTGGTTCATACAATCTCAAATCCAGTAGACTTGTTCTGTGACAATAGCGACACTATTGCGTAGACCAACTAGCCTAGGTCATATCAAAGTACCAAGCACATACTCGGGCAATTTCATCCTATCAGAGAAATCAATGATAGAGGTGATATAAAAGTTTGCAAAGTACCAGGAGAAGACAATGATGTTGATCCTCTTACTAGGCCGCTTGCACAAGCAAAACATGAGGGTCATGTTAAGGCAATGGGAATTAGGGTAATTAATGATTGCGCCTAGTGCAAGTGGGAGTCTGTTGGAAATTGTGCCCTAGGAGCAAGTCATTCTCCATTTAGTTATCATTTCATTTGCATGTTTATAGTGATAATTGATCCTTGGATATATCTTATAGATTATCCTAAATGTCCTTGGTCGGTCATCTACGCGGGAGCGAAGATGAAATAAGACCAGTATGACTTTGATGAAGTATGGAGATACGAATCAAAGACATAGGCACTTGTAAGAGTACAAGGTGCTGGACCGACCCACTATGAGAAAGCTACATGGATTAAGTCATAAGCTTTTCTCATGTATAACTGCGTCACAATGCCCTTTAACCTGAGATCATCATGGATTCCTACATGATGAGTCGCTGATCTTTGACCTAGTAAAAAGTCACCTTTGACCGGGTGATGATAAAGGCTTGGATCGGGATCAGTGGTTTTCATGCAGAGGAATGTTAATGGTAAAGATGCAATTTGTCCCTCACATTTGTAGAGAGATAATACTGGGCCCCTCGATGAGTGAGTCTGATAAATGTATGGCCATAATACGATGGAAAGGAGTTTCCATTTCAATTGTTAGACTACTCAAGAATCGAGAAAGTAATGGTCAAGAACATAAAGTTGACATTATCCATGCCTCATCCTTGACCAAATTATCACGTGACAAAAGGGACGTGACATGGTTGTATGATAGGTTGTATCGTATCGTCGATCCCCATATGAATTGGGTAGTCGCAATGTCTTGCTAAAGGCCGCTTGTGACTTGTGGGCTGGTACAGTATTGGCCCGCTGCCAATCTCATGTGGGCCTGCAGGGTCGCACACAAGAATAGCCCAACACGAGCAATAATGTCCAGATTCATTGAATCTTAGATATGTCTAAGATTTAATGAATACAACTTTAATCTAGGATATATATATTATAATATAATATAATATATATTCGAAATTAAATAATGATGATATTATTAATATAGATTATAATATTATTATTTGTTTTGTATTTAATTTATTTGATAAATTAAATATCTAAAACAAAAGAGATATTGTATCTCGATTTAATTTTCGCATAAAGATATCATATATCGATTTAATTTAAATTGAGATATAGTATCTCAGATTTAATTAAATAGATAGATATCATATCTCAGATTTAATTTATAGAGATAAATTAAATCAGAAGGCTTTTAATTCGGATTAAATAAATAGATTAGATTAGATCTATTGGATAGATTTAATTAATATATTATTTTAATCCAAATTAAAATTTCAAGATTAATGTGGATTAATTTTGAATATAATACATCGATTGCGTTTTGAAAACCTATGGCACATTTTGCAAGACGTATTAGAAAAACTGCGAGAAACCCTAGAGAGAAAATAGAGAGACGCGAAAATATTGAAGGCGCTAGCACGCTGCCGTCGCTGCTGGAGGCTGTTCGTGTGGATATCGGTAGAGGGAGTGGACGCTCTAAGTCGGCTCCTATCAGATCGAACGTAGGTAAACCATGAGAACGAATTGAACGAAACGCTCATGAGTTGCATAGGTACAGTTTCTAACGAACCTTGATCTAAACGTCGTTGATGGATCCTCTCAAGGGATCCGTAAGTTTTAATGGATGAGAATCCTTCCGCTACGTGTATGGATCCCAACAGCATACCCATCTTGTGAGGGAAGATTTTGTGTCCTATTATTAATGCTCCTGGTCTCTTATTCATTATACCGGCTTATGGCATTCCGGTGTTATAATCTTAGCTTACTTCATTCTCAAGTTAACGTGCAATTATCACTGCTTTCTTCATGACTTTGTTGGGTGAAATTTTTGGCTTGTCTAGGGTCCAATAATTTGTTCCCTAATGGCGTTTAGGCACTTAATAACTGACAAGTCTGTCTACCTTTGTTTGCCCTATTTTTATTGCACTTAACAACTCTCTTAGCGTCCTACTTATTGGTGTTTCTCCTTCTTCTTTTGGTGTTTGAGCTTGGTTGGCCTTTAGAGGCACTTAACAACTCTCTTAGCGTCCTACTTATTGGTTCAAAATTTAGCTTCAACTGTAGTGACTGGTTCATTATCTCCCTTAGTTGCCATGTGTCAACTAGAGTTAATTACCTTTGACTTTGTCATCATAAAGGGACACGTGTCACCATTCTATTTGTCCAATACAAAAGGGACGTGACATGGTTGTACGATAGGTTGTATTGTAATCATGAAAGTTTAGAATATATGATGATATTACACATATGAGTGAAACAAGTTAAATCAATTTTGATCGTTTGTGCTTTTTGTTTTTGTAGCTGGTTGGTGGAAGGAATTGAATGCTTCAGCTTATATATGGTGAAAGTAGTTTAAGACCATTGGAATCCTTCAATGTACCGTTGGACATCATGAATATGGTCGTTGCGCGTTGAATTGCATTTATTGTCTTCACTTGATTAATCCCTTAATCGCTGTCATTCTTCATTGACATTCTTCATGTTCTTTACAGTTGGATGATCTGGCATTCAAATAAGGAAAGAACCCATAATGCTTTCTGAATGTGCAGAGAATGATCGACCAAGTCCGTGCTTCAATTTCTGAACCGGCATTTAATGCTTATGACATAATCACTTGATTTGTGCTCTTTCTTCAGTTACTCCATTATGTAATCTTCTGAAACTCAATAACAAACTGATTAAACATAGTTAGGAACAATATTAAATGATGATATGAAGTATCCAAATCATACTTGAATATTTAGCATTTACCGGCATGGTGATTGTAAAACAAAGATACCTCACACTTGAGTTAATTTCAAGCAAATTGGAGTGCATGACTCGAGTTAAGCATTCTAGGCTTGAGTCGCTGGATCATCTTCTTTGAAAATAAGTTTTAAGTTTAAGTGAAGATGTTTCTGTCAAGAGCATGACTCGAGTCAATTAAGGTTTGCATTTCGAAAATGGTTTGGAATTGTGTCAACTTGAGTCATTAAGTAACTAACTCGAATTACAAACACTGGCTCGAGTCAGGGACTATATACATTCAAAATAGAGTAAATACCCTTTTGGGTCCCTGAAAAAAACACGGACTCCATTTTGGTCCCTCACACAAAGAAATGCCCTTTTAGTCCCTGAAAAGGACGAATAAGAGTCGATTGGTGAACATTTTGGCCCCTCGCAAATTTCCAAAAAGCCCTTTTTAGTCCATAAAAAAGTCCCATTTTAGTCCCTAGGGACGAAAATGGGGTCCTTGTTTTTATCCAGGGACCCAAAAGGGTATTTACTCTTCAAAATAAGTTTAAGTCCACAAAAGTTGGCTTGAGTCAAATAGCACAAGTTCGAGTCACTTTAAGTTAAAAATTCTTTGAAAGCTCTGCCTTGCACTGATTCGAGTTAATGAAATTGAAACTCGAGTCAAGTTAAGTTCAAAACAACTTGACAACTCTCTGTATTGTGTTGACTTGAGTTTTACAACTCTAAATTCGAGTCAAGTATGACAAAAGGTTACTGGTTTAAAATTGATCAAGTTAAAAACATTTTTGACTTAAACCATTAAGTTCATTTTGTTTACAATTGTCAGTTATCTTCAAAACACAAAGAGAACTAACATTCTCTCCCTTTTTGATGATGAAAACACCTGTAAACCTGTTGTCAAATTTTCAAAAAAAATTGAGCATTCAAAGGATGAAATGAGTAGAACATAAAGACATATCAATTTTTGCTAAAATTCATATAACATTGCATTCAAAAACAGCTAAGTACATCATATTATAAAATTATGAAACATAGTACATAGCCAATTCAAAATATAATAATAACCAAAATATAGCAATATCAGAATTACAAGAACAAATGTTGATATGCTCAAAATGTTCAAACTACTTCTCTTCACTTCTCTCTTCTCCCCCTTTTTCATCTGTAACATCCCAAATTTTAGACCCTGAGAATTGAGAATAAGCCTAAAGTAGGCTAACGACTAAGCCCAATTCAGGAAGAGTCCCAAGAATGTTGAGAGATACGAAGCCTCTCGAGGACTAAGCAACTCGGCTATACGGGTCAGTGGACCTAGTATGTATAAGCTATGGAATTAAAGGCTAACAAAAAGGGGCACAGAAGACCTATATGGTGTAAATTCGGTTGGAAAGGATGCCACCCAGCTATGTCCTGAGGTATAAGACAATTAATTGAACGAAAATATGTCGGTATAAGTAAATATACAGCATTTTTAGGGCAGTTGGAAATGCCCTGCGTTTTTGAGAAACATCGTTATGTGACATCGTTTGTCAAGTCTTGGTAAGCGTGTCGTAATACCGAGAAGAATTCTGGGCAAACACCGATAAAGTAGCTTTATTAAAGTAACTTTAATAAAGTAAGGTCATGATGACATACTTTAGTGTTGGACTAATAAAATCATGACATGTGTCTCCTCATCATGACAGGAGAAAAAGTTTGTGAAAGAAGCTATGGAAAAGAAAGTCAAAAAGCTTATGGAAGAAGCTATGTAAGAAGGATGACTCAAAGGCTTCTTAAATAAGCCTCAAATTCGTCCAAATTAAAGAGCAGGAGGAAAAGTCAACAAAACTTGCAAAATAAGCCAAGTTAAGAGGATATTTTGTAAGGGCACTTTGGTCATTTGATTTGGGGGATTTTTAAGTGCCTTTTTGACATACTTTAAGACGTTTTGCACTTCCTTTTGCATAAATATCTTGACCTAGAGCTCAAGGGCCATAGAAATTAAAGTGTCAGTGTAGAAGGGCACAAAACACTTATACGATGTTAATCGGTTGGTAAAAATGTTGTTTAGCTATACCCTAAGGTATGGGGCAGTTAACTAAGCAAAAATGTGGTAAAATAAATATGCACATGACATTTCCTAGACTGTTAAGGTTTCCTGCGTTTTTTGGGAAGAACGAGGAGGAGAAAGAAATTGCTTGGAGACCAAGCAAAAAGTCAAATCAAAGTAATGATGAAGAGAGAGAAAAGAATAAACAAATAGGATTAATATCTACCACACATTTGAATTAGACTTATATATGATTTGACATGTAATTATGAGGGGCATAAGAGTAAAATGGCGCCATGACTTGATTTGCCTAGGGAGTCTGAACATTCTTGGAGAAAAAGAAACAAGTAGTATAAGCTTTTACCCACAGGATATTGTATTAACCATTGGACAATAGCTTGTATCAAGTACTTTCAAAATTAATGATTATGGGCAGCAAAATAATATGATTTTTTTTTGTCCTAAATGGCGCCACATATGTTGCCAAGAAGACTCTAGATTTTCTTGGAAAACAAGCCAAAGAATCATGTAATAACCCGAAACACCTTATGGTTCATTGGGTAAAGGGTTGGCATAAATATATTACATAATTAAAGCCTTTGTGAATTAAAAAGATCTGATTCCATGGTCCATAATGGTGCCACATCATCTACCCTAGAAGCTTCTAGATTTTCCTGGAGAACAAGTATAAGAAGCATGCAAAAACCTAGTCCATCCTTTAAACCATTAGACAATAGACACACTTGGATAATTTCCCTAACCAATAGAGTTTATTTAAGGACCATTTCTGCCTATTTTCTTGCTACCTTAAGACGTGTTCAAGGAGAAGAAAGGGAGTGTCCAGCTAAGTCCTTGGTCCAAGATGAAGAAGAAAGTATACGTAATCGAAGATTCGAGGTAAGTGCTCAACTTGTAACTTGGTGGTTGTAACTTTGAGTTTTCTGTCCAGTGGTGATATCATGGTGTTGCTGTAGGATTTTGATGTTTGTAAGGTTCCCATTGAGTCTAAAACGAGATTTTGAGTTGGGATAAGTTAAGGTTACCTTTTCCGAACTCGAAAAACCCTAAGTATAAAAATAAAGCAAATCTGCCAACTGTTGTGTTTTTTGGGCAGCGAAGTTTAATCGAAGGGTTTAACATTGGAAATGAAGTCTGTTGGCTATGAAAGTTTACATGCTTCAAGTACATATCCTGAGCTTCATTTTGATATTATATTTGTGCCTTTTTAATTTTCCTACTGGGAGATATTTATTGTTGAAAACGACCCTTAAACCTGAAATGTTTCTATGACCAGCGGCTAAGGCTTAAGGATAAGAAAATGAAATGAACCCAGATGACCTTGTAAATAATTTTTATTGTAAACTGGATAAAATAAGGGTTTCGTAGCCACTGGAATTGCATCAATCGGATTTTTATTGAATTAACTATGAATTTTTGAAGTCAGCACATTATTTCTGGAAATTCTGGGTATAGGCGAAAATCTTGATATTGGAAGTGGAATCTATTTGAGTGATTAAAAGTATGGTATTTTTGGGTTTATTTAGGGTTGTAACGTGTATAGGATACTTTTCAAACATTGAGGAAAGGATTCACTGATTTCAAGGAAAGCACCAGGTAGTAACTGTTAACTCGCATTCTTTATGCTACTCTCGCATGTTTGTTTTACCATGATTGAGGATTTGGGCTGTAGTATGTAGCGAACTGTGTGTTTTTGGGTTACTGTTGAAGTCCAAGGTATGTGGTATTGTAGTGCCTATGGGATTGTGTGTTCATAGGTCGATGTTGAAGTCCGAGGCATATAGGGTAGGTAGTGCCTATTGGACTGTGTGTCCTTAAGACATTGTTGAGGCCAGAGGTATATGAGGTAGATAGTACCTATTGGACTACGTGTCCTTAAGTTACACTAAAGCTTGTGGTAGGTGGTTAGGGTTTGAAGCCCTGGCTACTGAGGCCTCTTAGCACTATGGATTTCGGGGGCTTGTCTTGAACAGGCGGTTCTGCGGGTAAGTGGTACATGCCAGGTTTATTTTTCATTATTATGGTTTGCATATCATGCATTGCATACATATGGCATATGAGTTTATCTGTTACTCTGGGGTTCAATTTTGAACTTCAGATTGTTTTAAAGGTACAGGTGTTTTCGGTTGAGCAGATCTACAGACTTGAGGTAGGGCTTGGAATTAAGGATGAAGAAGTAGGGAATGCCCTATCACTTTTTGTAGTTTATGTTTTATGGATAGCTATATTATTTACTTCATATTAGTACTTACTTATGGATGACTGTACCCTTGACCCTTCCGGGACTTATTTACTTTTGGTTATTGTATGTTTACCAGTACAATGTTTTTGTCCAAACCGATAACATGCTCTGTTGCGTTCACTCTGACACATGATAAAAAGGACTAAGTATCTAAGGAAAGGTAATAAATAAAAGGAATCCATCTAACCTACCACCTGAAAGGTAACTACCTTGTTAGACCTGGCTATCACCCAAGAGAGGGGTGAATTGGGTGTCCGTTAAAACTTTATGAACTTTGAAAATCTTTTCGCAACTTACTGAAATCAATTCGTATGACAGAAGTACTTTATACAGAAATAGTCATTCATTCAATCAAACATATACGCTGGAAATATAAGAGTTTAGGGAAGAGAATATGCAAACTGTGATTTATACTGGTTCAGCCCAATCCACGATGACCTACGTCCAGTCCCTAGGCTCCTCTTGAGATTTCAATCCACTATCTCCCTCAAGCTTTAATCGGGTGCTTGAGAACCACTACAAACCTACAAGTTTAGTCGGGCACTTGTGTAGCCTTTACAAATCTCTTACCGAGATACTCCCCCTTACCCACTGTAAGGATACAATCTTTGTAATGAATGATTACAAATAATCTTCTCTCTCAGAAGTGATAAGATGAACACTGAAGTGCATTACAGTTAATCTCACTCTCTAATAAACTATATGATCACTGAGAAAACAGAGAGAAATGAGATAAACGTCAAAAGGCATTTTGACTGAGAAGGAGATTTCATTTTTGTTGATCGTTCGTTTTTTCGTCATGCCTTTCGATTTGAAGACTTTGCAATTTATAGGTTTTTGTGTTTCGACCGTTGCAAGCATTCGACCATTAGAGGTCAGTTGGAGGTGGCTGCTGAAGTTTTTGTTGTTTTTTGACCGTTGAGCTCTAATCCAACTTTAATCATAAAATGTTTATTGTTGACTTCGTTAATGCTCCATCTTGAGTGTTGTATTAATAGCCATTGAGAAGATTCAAGCTTTTTGTTGGAATGTTGAAACTATCCGTTAGACTCAGAAGCTTTCCTCTGTTGTATTTAATGCTTCTCTGACACACAAATTGCTTTATGCCAATTTGTTGTTAATCCATGATAAAATCATCTGAAACTCATTAGCAAACTGATTAAGAGCAACTAGGAGTAGTAATGAGTAATGATATGTAGAAATGAAATCACAATCGATGATCCAGGAATTACGAAGACAGAAATTTCAAAACAGAGGTATCTTGCTCGAGCAATAATCCCTGCTTGCTCGAGCAAGCTTCTCTTGAATAAGTTAAAAATGTTCTTGGCTGCTGATGCTCGAGCAGAGCTACCTTGGTTGCTCGAGCATGGTACTCGAGCATGAAGATTTTCATGCTCAGGCAAAACATTTCGTTTGGCGATGGAAAAGGCTTCTACTCGCTATTGCTCGAGCAAGCTAATATTCTTGCTTGGGCAACCTATAGACAGAGGCGAGAACTTGAAAGAATTCCAATGCTGCTCGGGCATCCCTTTTTCCCTTGCTCGGGCATGATGCTCGAGCATGGAATTTTCCATGCTTGGGCAATCAAGACACAGAGTTGGAGAGTGAAAATGTAAGAAGCCTGCTCGAGTATGAATCTGAGTCTGCTCGGGCATGCTTGTTTGAGTGCTCGAGCAAGGCTTTTGCCCTTCATTATTTTGCTTCTGTTTTTTATGCTGCTCGAGTAGGCATTTACCTCTGCTTGAGCATGGTGCTCGAGCAAGCCTTTTTCTCTGCTCGAGCATGACTCTTCAACAATGGAATTTTCTTGCTTAGTCTGCTGATGCTCGGGCACACTAGTTATGCTGTTCGAGCATGGATGGATCAATTGTGAAATTATGCATGGCCATCATGTTATTTCCTCAAGTAATCATCTTCAAATGCCAAATTGCTTGCTACCATGGTCTTGTGCAAATATCAATCTTCATTGTCCTTCAAAAACGTAAATAGCATTGGCAGCACAGGGGGCAATTTCCAGTGAACGTGTTGTCTTCAAGATAGCTCCAAGTTTGACAAACTACCCATGCTCAGAAACCTCTTCAAATATTCTTTCCACTTCAATAAGAATAAGCTTCAAGCTAGTTGTAGTTTGTTCATTAACATCAGATGAATGGAGGTTGTTCTTGATCAGAGTTTTCTGCAGTATCTTGAACAGACCATCAACTTTAAAACACCATATCTCCTTCAATTGATACTTAGTTTTCATGGTTTTGATGTTTTTGGAAATTTATGTGAGTCTAGTTTCAAATGGGACCGGTTTCAACTCAATTGGATTTGTAGATTGTGAGATACACCCAAAATACCGAAGCTTGATCTGGACTGTGACGTGAATGTCAGTTGTAACTTCTATAAATCATATATCTCTCATATGAACTCCTTTGGGCTTGGATTTTATATCCAAATGACGCATTGGGAGTCTAGTTTCATATGCCACTGATTTCATGTCAATCCGATTCCTGGTTTGGGAGATATCATTGAATTACCGAAGGTCGTCAGAAACAGAGCTGAACAGAGGAAGCTGAAGAATGTTGTTGCTCGAGCAAGGGTGATTTTCTTGCTCGAGCATGAGCGGATTTTGAGCGAAATTGGGCTGGAAATGCACCTTGCTCGAGCATAACTTTTGTTGTGCTCGAGCATGACACTGTGCATGCGGAAAAAGAGCTGAAATTACATAAATGCCCTCCAACAAACCAGTATTCATCCGGAAGCTTGAACTTGCTTGTTTTAACTTCGAATTGAGCCGTTTCAACTTCTATTTGATCACAGAGACTTGAATATTGATATTCTCATAATATTTAACAAGTTCTTATTTCTTCAAACTTCATTCTTGATCATTCTTCATTGTATTAAACTTTGCATCTACATTGAATATAAGAATTAGTCAAAGTATAAGATAAATGTAGTATGCAAACTTTTTGCTATGAATAATGGCATCAATATAAAACATCATAAAAACGAATCATGACTAACATAACTGAGGACTGATTCCTCAATATCTTGACCATATTCTTTCTGAGAATCAAAATCATACTCAAGAGTAGAGATTCTAGCAGCTTGATCCTCAAGGTGTCCACTTAGGTTGTCAACCTTCTCAGTCATCTTATCTCGAACATCCACAAGATTATGTTGTCCCTTGGTCACTTCAGAAACCAATCTTCCAACTTCAATTTCAATCCATCTGTCAGGTCTGAGATTACCTTGTGAACAATCTCCTTGATCTGAGCTTGTAAACCAGAAGAGGAAGCAGGCTAAGGTGATCTAGCTAGAGGTGGATCAGACCAAGCTAGTGCAAATTGGGCTTCCTTCACCCCAGACTGAGATTCCCTTGCTCTTGAAGGAGCCCTTGATTGGCCTAAACCTTCCCCAAATGATATCCTCATCAGATTGAGGTGATGTTTTCCAAACATATGAGGTTTTATCGCTTGGTCATTCAAGGCTAAGTACCAAATCTTTTCTTGAAAAAGAATGAGAGATATAAGATTTGGGAAGGGGATAATGGAGATCTTTTTGGAAGTGAAACTAAACTTAGCCATCTCCTAAAAGACCCAGTGCCCAATATTGTGAGGCACCTTGTCAATGATAGAAGCAAAATGGGGTAATCCCTTTTTGCAAAGTGTGTGAAATTTTTACGCTTTTGCATGAGATTCCTACAATAGATATACCAGATAGTTTTATTCAAAGGGGGCATGATAACAGGGGCGAAAGATAGAGTATCTAATGGCCCACTAGGTACAGGCTCATTAGGTCTTATAATCTGGAAGATTTCCCTGTTAACATAGTTCAACACAGCAACAGGTGGGGGATTTGAAATTCTAAGCAAACAATTTAAATACTTAGTGGTTAAAAAAATTTGTTTGCCCCTCACATGAGTAATTATTCTCTCGTCTATCAGATTACCATCGCCATCTAAATGATTAGCTAAGGTCATATTGAAGTAGAAAGTCTTGACTATGTAAGGACTGTAAAAGGTGCGAATAGAAAGAAGATTTTGAAATTGCTTAAGCCATAGGGAAAGATCAAGATTGCAATCTTCCCTAAGCTTAGGAAGATCAACATAAACAGTGAGGAAAAAATTTATATTTGCATAATGTTCCCTAAACTTTTCAGAAAAAATGGGATTGCAACAAAAATCCCTAGTAGGTATTGAATGAGAGTAAATAGATTGAAGAGCTTCAAGTTCAACAAATACCTTGGAGCTAGATTGCTCACGAGGATGAGAAGCAGAAGGGCCCTGAGGAGATCCCTTGAAATTAGAGGATGCAACAGGCTTCTTCTTCTTCTTCTTCTTAGGAACCTCAGCGGCAGGTTCTTTGTTTCTGCATTTGGCCGCCTCAAGATCAATGGGTTTCCTCTTGGGAACCTCATATGGCTCTTTAATCATGACCTTCTTTGGTTTTGCTTTGGGAGAAGGTTCGTCGAAAGCCACTTTAGGTTGGAAACATCTAGGAGTATGCTTCTCTCTCCTAGGTCTTTTTAGAGGAGGTGGAGATGCAAATTCAGTAGCCTCGTAGTCAGAATCAATGTTCTTGGTCTTGGCGAAACGTTTATGAGGCATTTTACAAAGAAGGCTCAAGTTAAGTTTAGAGGAAAAGGAAGGTTTTCAGAGAAAATAATGTTAGACCTGGCTATCACCCAAGAAGGGGGGTGAATTGGGTGTCTGATAAAACTTTAGAAACTTTAAAAATCTTTTCGCAACTTCTAAATTGACAGTTAGATATTCAAATAAGCATATCGGAAATGTAAGAGATAAGGGAAGAGAATATGCAAACTGTGATTTATACTGGTTCGGCCCTTCCTTGACCTACGTCCAGTCCCCAAGCTCAACTTGAGATTTTCAATCCACTATCTTCTTGTTTAACCGGGCACAAGAGAAAAGCCTTTACAACCTCACAAGTTTAGTCGGGCACTTGTGTAGCCTTTACAATCTCTTACCGAGATACTCCCCTTACACATGTAAGGATACAATTACACACTCGTAAACGAAGGATGATCCTCTCACTCTAGGACTCACTCCCCTTACAAGTTGTAATTGATACTCCCGCACTTAAGGTTCCAAAACCTTAAGATTTTTACAACTAAAAGAATTAATCGGTGTTTAAGAACTCCTCACCGAGTAGATGAATGCTAATCATCGAAGTACATAATCGATCATCTCACTCTCTACTGTAAACTATATAAACATTGAGAAACAGAGTGTATGAACTATGGACGGTGAAGTAGTAAAATCATTCATTTCGTTGGCTTTGTCAATTCATTCATCAACCGTCGTCACCTCTTCTGGTTTGAAGACTTCGCAATTTATAGGTATTTGTGTTTCAACCATTGCGAGTATTCGACCGTTGAGGATTTGTTGGAAGTAGCCATTCAAGCTTCTGTTGCTTTTTGCCCGTTGAGCTCTAATCCAACTTTAATCATAAAGTGTTTATCATTGACTTCGTTAATGCTCCGTCTTGAGTGTTGTATTAATAGTTGTTGAGAAGATTCATGATTTTCGTGAGAATGCTCAAACTATCCGTTAGACTCAGAAGCTTTCCTCTGTTTACTGACGTAGCATTTAATGCTTCTGACACACAAATTGCTTTATGCCAATTTGTTGTTAATCCATGATCTAATCATCTGAAACTCGTTAGCAAATGGATTAAAAGCATTTGAGAATCGCAATAAGTAAGAATCAGAAGAAATAAAAGTTCATTTGATGATTCATGATTCTTGGCGGACGGTGATTTGAAAACGAGACGACATTGCTCGAGCAAGATCATATGTGTGCTCGGGCAAGCCTTACTTGGATCGATCGAAAGCACTTCGATTTGCGATGCTCGGGCAAGATAATTTGCTTGCTCGGGCATGTGCTCAGCATGGGTGAAATCATGCTCGGGCATGCTTCTTTACAAAGGCTTGATAGTGCTCTGCTTCGATGTTGCTCGAGCATGGTGAAATTCTTGCTCGGGCAAGACATAGACAGAGGCAAAGAAATGAGAACGTTTCGTTGTTGCTTGAGCAAGGAAGAAAGCATGCTTGCGGAGAAATGAAGATTTGCTGATGTTGCTCGAGCATGCTTTCATGTTTGCTCGGGCAAACTCAAGGCAGAAGTGATTCCAAGTAGAAAGGCAGTGGTTGCTCGGGCATCATTTTTCCTTTGCTCGAGCATATGCTCGGGCAAGCCTTCTTTCCTACTCGGGCAAGCTCTTCTGATTTGCTGAGTTTTGCTTCTGTCTCAATGTTGCTCGGGCATGATAAGAACCTTGCTCGGGCAAGGTCTTACTTTCGGATGTTTTCGGAGGTTGCTCGGGCAAGTTGCTTGTGCTTCATCTCAACTTTCCTCAGAACCCGTCGTTGCTCGAGCAAGGTCATACTTTCTGGCTTTTTCAAAGGATGCTCGGGCAAGTTTTCCTATACTTTCGTTGCTGGGCATTCATGATCAATACACCTCAGAAAGCTCTTTAAATATATCTTCCATTTCAATAAGAATCAACTCCAAACTAGTTTTATTTCGTCCATTAACATCAGATGAGTGGAGGTTGATCTTATCCAGCGTTTTTGCAGAATCCAGAACAGACTATCAACTTAAAAACATCATAACTATTTGAATTGATCTTCGTTTTCTGTGTTCTTGCTGTTTTTGAAAAGGTATTTGAGTCTAGTTTCCAATGGCACAAATTTCACCTCAATTAGATTTTTATATTGTGAGATACACTCAAATTACCGAAGGTTGGTCTGGACTGTGACGTTGGTATTTATTCTGGCTTACGAAAATCATAGCTCTCTCATATTGACTCCTTTGGACTTGATATTTTGTCAAAAGTACGTGTTGGATGTCTAGTTTAATATGCCGCTGGTTTCATGTCAATCCGATTCCTTTTTTGAGAGATATAATCGAATTACCAGTGGTCGCCAGAAACAGAGCTGAACAGAGTATGCTGAATAAGAACCTTGCTCGGGCAAGCTTCTTCTTTGCTCGGGCAAGAGCGGATTTTGGGCTGAAAATTCACCTTGCTCGGGCAGAGCTTTGTTGTTGCTCGAGCATGCCTTCAAAAACTCAATATGCTCGGGCAAGGAGTGATAGAAATAGCTGAAATTACATAAATGCCCCCAAACAAACCAATATTCATCCAGAAGCTTGAACTTGCTTGTTTTAACTCCGAATTGAGTCGTTCCAACTTCTCGTTTGATCACGGAGACTTGTATATTGATGTTCAAGAGCGGAAATTACATAAATGCCCTCCAACAAACCAGTATTCATCCGGAAGCTTGAACTTGCTTGTTTTAACTCCGAATTGAGTCGTTCCAACTTCTATTTGATCACGAGACTTGAATATTGATATTCTCATGATATTTAACAAGTTCTTCTTTCTTCAAACTCCATTCTTGATCATTCTCTATAATTTAATTTGGACTAACCTATAATACACAAAGTAGTTAGTCAATGTATATGATATAAACTTTTTGCTCTAGATAATGGCATCAATATAAGACATCATCAAAACTAAGCATAACTAACAAATAAGACTTAGACTCGAGAGAAATGCAAAGTGAAGAGCAACGGTCGAGCATCAGTATATATAGAAAGTGTTTAACTCAAGTTTACACTTACTGACTCGAGTTACCTGCTCGAGTGTATAAGAATAGACTCAAATTAACATAAAATTGTACTAACCTAGACTTCAAGTGTGTATATGAAAGCACTTGAAAAATTTTGTTGACTCGAGTGTAGAATTGTGCTTTGCTCCAGGTGGCTTTCTGTCATGACTTGACTCGAGTTTGGTATGCGTTGGCTTGAGTAAACTCGTCCCAAAGACTTTGGGCCCGTTTGGTACGAGGAACATTTAATGAGGGAAATGAACTTAAAGAAGGGAAAGGAAGGGAAGGGAAGATTGATAAGGAACTTTAAAAAAAAAAACTGAGTTGTTTGGTAAACATGGGAATATAAGTAAATTTAGGGAAGATAAATTGTTTGGAAAGAAGAATTTGTCGTTGGTTAAGTGGGAAGTTGAGGCAAAATTCCCAGATTGCCCAAAAAAAAAAACGCAGAAAAAACTGGAATCAAATTTTATTTTTTTGGGCATCGGAAAAAAACAAACCCTAAACCAAATCGGCGGTGTGGTTCAGATCAAAATTGCAATGCGACATCGACGGGAAATAAAGGATGACGAGCATAACAACAGAGGGATGTTGGAAGACGACAGGGTTAGAACGAATTAGAGGGGGAAAGCACCAAAGTATGAAATCTGTTGGGGAATTTAATATTCGAAGATGTATTAGGAAGAAAATCGTGGAACATTTACCCAGACAATGAATTGAGAAATAAACCAACAAATGGTGATAATAAACAGGGGTAAACTGTTGGTAGTACGTAGTCGGTGAAATAAAATTAGTATGTGGGTAAGAAAATAACGAGTTAGCAACTGAAATTGACGAAAAGGACTGAATTGTTTGCTTTATGTGTTAAAAGGTTAGTACAAAACAAGCAATCTTATGCACACTAGCTTGAAAGCAAATAAAATTGTGCAATTTGGCCTTTTCAAATGTTGTATAACAATGAAGACAAACTTCCAATAATTCCTGATATAAATTAGTTGTTTAACATGAGAACAAGAGAGCCTTTTACAATTTGTTGAGACAAATTACAATTGCAGTTATACAAGATCAAGTGGTGTATTAGGCTAGGCTAACACTCTAATAAATGCAACAATTCAAATATATGCAGATATGACAGAGCAATTTCATATGAATTGAATCCTGTTACTTTTAAACCATGTGGCCGCTGAAAAGGTTTGATGATGAACAAAAAAAAATTGTGGGGTATAACATATAAGAATAGGCAAAGCATGAGCATTAAACTTAACCAACTCCCTACACGAAGAACAATCATGCTTAAACATGACATTAACTGGACTGACATGTTTAAAAGTTGGCACAGACAAAATTTGTAGGTTACATCCACCAAGTAGTAGTCATAATAATTAGATATATGTAGAAAACTAGAGGCATCTATGATTATAGTTAATGACTTAGGAAGTTAGTAACCACTGACGAATTTAATAATCATTGAGGTGTAAAATATGCATATCAGGATGATGGTTTGACAAAAAGGTCAGCAAAATTTCAAAACCATTGATAAATTCACATTTGGCATTCTCAAATGCTGTAGATTAATGAAGACAAACTTCAATGGAAGGGAAAAAACAATCACACAAATGGTTCATAGTTGCTGATATAAAATGCACAAGTTGTCCAAAGGTTGTTGCATTAAAATTTAGTGATGATACCTATCCCATTAACGCATGTATGAGGAAATGCACATAGCATGGACTAAACCGTCATGTAGAAGACCCAACCATATGCAAGTACAAATCAATCTACAACATGCAGTGAGAAGTGCACCAGAAGGTTAAATGAAATAATATAGACATAACAGCTGCCAAAATAGCCCCCAATTAATCAGTGAAACACAATGATACACTTTAACAGGAAAATTAAATAGATATGCAAGTTCGAACTAAATAGATAAGCAGGAGTAATGAGTTATAATGTTAGGCAATCAAGTCTCCTGAATCAGTACAAAAAACATGTAAACATAAAAAAGAAACTAAATATTCCTAATTCTTCTTCTTTCTCTTCGTTGGGGACTTCCTATTAGTGGCTCGACTTGGCGATGAAATGCGTGAACCAAGGAGGTTCACTGGGATTAACATGAGGGTTGCAGGCCTTGCAGATGGAGGAGGAATAAGTGGTTCAGCTGAGAAGATGTGGGGCAAATACTGAGCTACCATGGTGCTGCTGAAAGTTGAAGCAGGTATGAACCTCAAGGGAACAACATATACTATTTTCCTAGATGGGGTAGGAGGATGGTTGACACGTTCAGGTAGAGTCACAAGGGATAGTGGGGTTAATGGTTCCAATTCCTCATCTGTTGGACCTTCGTTGGCATTCCCACCACCAGCATGCTCTTCTTCAATTTTATTTTCAGCGGTGGGACCTTCGTTGACATTGTCATTACCCTCATGCTCTTGCTCACTGGTTTTTTCAGCTGTCGAGGTTTCGGTTCCCCTGTCACCACCGCCAGTCTCTTCATCCATTCCTTCTTCATGTGTCTCACCTTGAGTCCCCTTGTCACCACCACCAGCCTCTTCATCCATTCCTTCTTCACGTGTCTCACCTTGAGTCCCCTTGTCACCACCACAAGTATATGCCTCTATTTCTCTTTCATTTGTGTCCTCTTCAGTCATAGTGGTAGCACCAACTGCCTGCTCCTCCTCTTCTCTTGCATCTGTGTCCCTGTCAGTCCCAGTGGAACCACCAGAAACCTCTTCATCCTCTTGTTTTCTATCTGTCTCCCCCTCACTCCCAGTGGTACCACCAGAAACCTCTTCATCCTCTTCCTTTCTATCTGTCTCCCCCTCACTACCAGTGGTACCACCAGAAACGTCTTCATCCCCTTGGTTTTTTTCTGTCTCTCCATCACTCCTAGTGGCTCCACCAGTAACCTCTTCCTCCTCTTCTTTGGTATCTATATCCCCTTACTCCCAGTGGCTCCACCAATATCCTTTTTTGAAAGACAAAATAGCACCAAGAGGGGGGCGAATTGGGGATATTAAAATTTTCTTCTAAAAAATTACTCTGTTAACAGTTAATGAAACAGATATGAACAGAGTAGGATAGGGAGAGATTGAACACAAGTGATTTATACTGGTTCGGTCTAAATCCTCAACCTACGTTAAGTCCCCAGACTCTCTGGGATTTCACTAACTCAAATGATTACACACTTTGTAACTCTTGGAGTAATTCTCTCACTAGAACTTACTCCCCTTTACACGTTGTAATCAAATAACCCAATCTCCAAGTCCCACGACTTGAGATTCTTACAATAAATGAACTCTCTAAAAGAGCAGATTAATAAACACTAAAGATCAAAATATCCGAAGATATTGTTTGTAAGAGTAGAAACAATAAATGCTCAAGTTACTAATTGAATGCGCAGAGTTTCGATAGTTGATGAAATGAATGCTTCTGCTATTTATAGTTGATGGCATTTAATGACCGTTGAAGAGAGATTAATGAGCCGTTAAAAATAACAAATATATCCATTGAGTTGTACTCTGTTTTTGTCTCTTTGTATTCTTCCGAAGTTAGCCGTTATTCTTCGTTGACATTCTTCATTCGATTTGTCCATTGAGACTCAGGTAGAATGTTGACTAGGAATAGTCGGAATGGTTTTTGCTTGCTCAGAAGTCCATTTTCCACTTTTGTGCTTCGTCTCTGCTCAAGCATTTAATGCGTCTGACATAATTTTGCTTTATGATAATTTGAAGTTTAAAGCTTGTTAATCATGTCTGAAACTCATCAGCAAACTTATTAAACTTGGTTAGGAATAATAGGAATCAATAATATAGAGTGCCCAAAGCTTAATCAATGAGTTGCAGATTACGAGGATGATGAAATCAAATTCTGATGCACTTAACTCGAGTCATTCCTGATGACTTGAGTTGCTCCAACTCGAGTTACACATTAGCAACTCGAGTCATACTTATAATGCTTAAGACATAACAGATTTGGACTTATGATGACTCGAGTCATTAATACTAACCCGAGTTAAATATGTAATTTTATTTACATAGAGGTATGCGAAGAATGATGACTTGAGTTATGGAGAGTGACTCGAGTCATATCAGCACTTCAACTCAGTCAAAGCTTTCTTTGACTCGCATGACTCGGGTTACTCATAAACAACTCGAGTTATATTAGATACTAGCAAATTGTTATTGAGAAGACATCTTCAAAAAAACTGAAGTACAATGCATAACTTGAGTTGATAAGTAGTAACTCGAGTTATGTCCTTTGTAAGAATTGATTTTCTTAAAAACATGACTTGAGTCATATTTTGTCAACTTGAGTTACTAAATTCACAAATCATTTTTCAAGGACTTAGAGATGTTTTGACTAGAGTTAAAACATTGTAACTTGAGTCAACAATCATTACAATTGTTAGACATCATCAAAACACATAGAGAACTAACATCTTCCTCCTCTTCTTTGGTATCTGTATCCCCCTCACTCCCGGTCCCACCAGCAAAATCCTCTTCCTCCTCTATTGTTGCATCTGTTTCACCCCACTCCCATTTCCAAAACCAGCAGAATCCCCTTCCTCCTCTTCTATTGCATCTGACTCCCCCTCACTCCCTTTTGAATCAACAGTGACAAACAAACAGAAAACAAATACTAATTATCAAATCACAATCATAATGCATGCAATGAAAGTGCATATGCATTGTAAAATTGAAAGAGAAAAAAACCAAATCAAAAGGTCACTAAAAGACAAAACCTAAGATTAGTCTTTCTGCTTATCAAGAGCTATGAATTTGAATAACTTAACACTTGCTGAAGTGTCATAGCATCTTCATTTGAGCCGTAAACCATACCACAACAGTTAATTTTTTTGACAAATTAACTCCTAATGCACTTGAAAACTAACTTGGATAAATTGGAAAATAAACATGTGGTTTGCAATCAAATGAAACCCTCACAAATTCGTTTAATAGAACAACATAGATTCAAAATAATAGGCTAAACAAGTCATATAATAGTCATTGGGTGAAACTGAAACACTGAATACTGAAAAGGGAGCAAGAAAATTAGTACAAACCATCATGACACTCTACTAGTTTATCTGGTAGGGAGCCGTTACTCAATTTGGTAGCAGAATCATCCTCACTATGGGCTAATTTGTCATCTGAGTTCACCTCATCTACATGCTCAGATGAATCAGTTTCTTCAGGTGTGGAGTGTTGGCGACCCTGTTCTTTCTTTGAAGCTGCATTAGGGGACGTGCCACCACTAACATGTTGATGTTCTCCAAAATAGGTTATCGGGGAGTGATGGGATGACTCTGCTGACCCTTTCACAGTTGTATGTGTAGCCTTTGATGACGGACCACCATAATCACCTTGAGTTCCCTTGAACGATGCAAATTGCCTATACTCTGTACCATACAGGTGGATAAACTCTTGAAGCCCCTTAAACTCAAGGGCCATCTGTGACAACCATGAGTCCAATCTACCTACATGGCATTCAATGAATGACTACAGCTCAGCTTTCATAACACCAAGTTTGTCATCCAAAACTTGGCCCAAAGGAGCTCCCAGTTCCGCAGCTCCATCTTCACCAGCATGCGAAGGTCCACATGATGCAGAAGGAGGTGGAGGTGCCTCACGCTTGCTCTTACTACCCTTATCCCCCTCAAAGTCAGACTTCCCTGAAGGCTATTTGGCCTCAACAGGAATTTGCATTCGGTGTAACGCCTCCTCATCAAATTCAGGACTCCACATTGGAGGCTCACCATCTTGCAGATACCAAATGTTGTTCTTCTCCAATATGAGGGACACAAGTGACGGATAAGGTAGGTTAGTGTTCTTTTTTCCCATTGCAGCTACTCTGAGCATTGTGTCCACTATCCTCTTCCTCATATTAAAAGGCTTCCTCCGAATCAAACAAGTGAGGATTTGTTTGTCCTCAATGCTCAACGTTGTGTAGTGCTTCCCCTTGTTCACAAAATTCCTACTGTACAACTAGTGTAGGACCCTATATTTATGTGGAAGCTGTTTCAGTCTGCATAGAGCACTATCATCGTCAGTCCTACCACCTTCCAGGAGGATATTATCCATTTCATCTCCACTGAATGTGGTATCCTTTGACTAGGGAGCCTTCACATTTAACCACTGTAACAAATTCTTCTCATTAAGTTCTATCCGTTGGCCCCTGACACATGAAGAGACTATGCCCCTAGACATTTTAAGGTTCCTGTAAAAACCCTTAACAACAGAGTCAGAGTAAGGCAGCGACAACTCTAGCAGCCCTGAATGGTCTAAGGATGTCTGATAGGCCGAATGGAAAATCTTATTCAAATGAATCCATCCTAATTGTACTCATTTTACAGAGGCTTCAACCAACTAACCTGATATCGTAATCTTCAAGTTTTGACTAGTTGAACTCTGTCTTTGCTTCAGGCACAACATTTGGCCGCCGGTGCACTTTCTTCAGCTTCCATCCCTTATCGTCACCACCAGAACTGTCACTCACAACAACCTTTGCTTCCCCTATTTCTTCTCCTATACCTTTTTCTTCTTTTGTGTACCAGAGGATTCTTATATTGAATCCCTATCAACCTCCAGCTGGCCCTTTCTCTTCTTCGACACAGTCGCGGCGGCGTTCCTCTTCTCAACACGTTTTCTCTTCTTCACCTCCTTCGCCTCATTGTCACGCTTCAACTTCGCAGCTCCTTTGTTCTCATCATAAGCCTCTTCCGTCTTGTACTTTGACCCCCCATCCCGAACACATTGCCGGATTGTAGATATATGCTTCCTGTACTTGGAGACATCCTCCATTGTGATTCCCAGTTGCTCCAATCGATCATCCGTCATTTTCACCCTTGCCATTTTTGTGAGGAAAATAGAGAGAGACTAGAAATTTTCTAGGGTTTCGAATGTTAGTGCTTCATTCGCTTACTCAAAAAACACTTCAAATGGCTTTCGATTGGGTTTGACAACTGACGCTCATAGGTATAATGGCTACTTTGCAAAAATAGAGCAACTGGCTACCAACTTTCAATGAGTGGACGTGCGTTCGAACTTCCTATCATATGCTGACACATGTTTTATTACCCTTTTTAATTTTTTTAAATAATATCTATGAGAGAGAGCTATAATGCTGATAATTGAATATTTCATACACTTCTTCTCATCTCTTGATTAATAATTTAGGACTCTTTAGTTAATAAATAATGGCTTTTATACTTATTTGGGCTTTGGGCCTTTGATTATATTTTAGCCATTTTTAATAATAAAATTCCAGTTTTATATTGCTTCAATATTCCTACCATAACTCTTGAACAAGACATCGGATTTGCCTCATTTTTGTTTCATATTTCAGATGATTGAAAGCTACAATTGTTATGAAGACATGAAGGGCAAATTCGGACAAGAGGGCAGTCGATTTTGGAGCCAAAGTCAGAATTTTATTTGGGCTCAAATTTGTAATTAAAGCCCACTTTTTGTTATTTTCTGTTTTGGGTCTGAATTGTGGATGGAGCCCCATTTTCGTTTTTCCATTTTAGGTTAAGTGAGGCAGCAGCCACAAACATATTCTCATTCACATTTTTAGACTTGGGTGGATCAAAATAGGAGTTTTTAAATTCTCTCAAATGTTCTTCATCTGTTCTTCGTTTTTCCCAGTCATGTTCGGCTAAAATTCTGTGATTAACCCAACATCGATGATTCCACGGTTCGTCCAGAGAACTTGTGCTTAATCGGTAACTTCACTCGTTTCTGTTCTCATCTTATCAGATTCGATTTCTGGAAATAGTTCGAATATTAGATTTAATATTCGGCTTGGTTCATACCAAGGACTGAGTTCGAACTAGGTTACAGAGTTGCTGTGCGATCACACAGTGAGACGCCACTGTTTAGACAGATTCTAGGCGATCGTCTAGTCGAGGGATTTCTGGACGAACGGAGAGATTTCGGTTCGTCAAGAACGAAACGCGAGTTCGTTCATTTTTCGTTCAATGATGGAAGTTTCGGAATCTAGATGTTGGGTAAATCGTTGTTAACTGCGTTTTCGCAAATTACATTCTGTTTCTGCATATTTTCGTTTTTAATGTCTTTTGAATCAAAAGCCCCCAATTTTATTGTTTCTGTTTTATTGCTGTTCGAATCGAACCAATTGTGAATTCGTTGGGAAACGACCCAGGTTAAATTATACTGCAAATCCTTTTCTAATCTGGTTATTTTAGGAGATCACGAAAAATCTGGTTATTTTTGTTTCCTATTTCTGATGATTCAGAGAGCTACAATTGTTATGAAGACATGAAGGGCAAATTCGGACAAGAGGCGGTCGATTTTGGAGCCGAAGTCAAATTTTTATTTGGGCTCGAATTTGTAATTAAAGCCCATTTTTTATTATTTTTTTGTTTTGGGCCCGCATTGTGGATTGGAGCCCCATTTTCGTTTTTCCATTTTAGGTTAAGTGAGGCAGCAGCCAAAAACATATTCTCATTCACGTTTTTAGACTTGGGTGGATCAAAATAGGACTTTTTAAATTCGCTCAAATGTTCTTCGTGTTCTTCATCTGTTATTCGTTTTTCCCAGCCATGTTCGGCTAAACTTCTGTGATTAACCCAACGTTGATGATTCCACGATTCGTCCAGAGAACTTGTGCTTAATCGGTAACTTCACTTGTTTCTATTCTCATCTTATCAGATTCGATTTCTGGAAATAGTTCGAATATTAGATTTAATATTCGGCTTGGTTCATACCAAGGACTGAGTTCGAACTAGGTTACAGAGTTGCTGTGCGATCGCACAGTGAGACGCCACTGTTTGGACAGATTCTAGGCGATAGTCTAGTCGGGGGATTTCTGGACGAACGCAGAGAATTCGGTTCGTCCAGAACTAAACGCGAGTTCCTTCATTTTTCGTTCAATGATGGAAGTTTCTGGAATCTAGATGTTGGTTTGATCGTTGTTTATCTGTTTCTGCATATTTTCGTTTTTAATCTCTTTTGAATCAAAAACCCCAATTTTGTTGTTTCTGTTTTACTGCTGTTCGAATCGAACCAACTATGAATTGTTGGAAACGACCCAGGTTACATTATACTGCAAATCCTTTTCTAATCTGGTTATTTCAGGAGATCACGGAAAATCTGGTTATTTTTGCTTCATATTTCAGTTGATTTAGAGAGCTACAATTGTTATGAAGACATGAAGGGCAAATTCGGACAAGAGGGCGGTCGATTTTGGAGCTGAAGTCTGATTTTTATTTGTGCTTGAATTTGTAATTAAAGCCCATTTTTTATTATTTTCTGTTTTGGGCCTGAATTGTGGATTGGAGCCCCATTTTCGTTTTTCCATTTTAGGTTAAGTGAGGTAGCAGCCCCAAACATATTCTCGTTCACGTTTTTAGACTTGGGTGGATCAAAATAGGAGTTTTTAAATTCTCTCAAATGTTCTTCGTGTTCTTCATCTGTTCTTCGTTTTTCCCAGCCATGTTCGGCTAAACTTCTGTGATTAACCCAACGTCGATGATTCCACGGTTCGTCTAGAGAACATGTGCTTAATCAGTAATTTCACTTGTTTCTGTTTTCATCTTATCGGATTCGATTTCTAGACATAGTTCAAATATTAGATTTAATATTCGGTTTGGTTAATCCCAAGGACTGAGTTCGAACTAGGTTACAATGTTGCTGTGCGATCGCACAGTGAGACGCCACTGTTCTGACAGATTCTAGGTTATATCGTCTAGCCGAGGGATTTCTTGACGAACGCATAGATTTCGGTTCGTCAAGAACCAAACACGAGTTCGTTCATTTTTCGTTCAATGATGGAGTTTTCGGAATCTAGCCGTTGGGTCGATCCTTGTTGATCTGTTTCTGCAAATTACATTCTGTTTCTGCATATTTTCATTTTTAATCCCTTTTGAATCAAAAACCCCCAATTTTATTGTTTCTGTTTTACTACTGTTCGAATCGAACCAACTGTGAATTCGTTGGGAAACGACCCAGGTTACATTATACTTGAAATCCTTTTCAAATCTGGTTATTTTTGGAGATCACGGCAAATCTGGTTATTTTTGTTTCATATTTCAGATGATTCAGAGAGCTACAATTGTTATGAAGACATGAAGGGCAAATTCAGACAAGAGGGCGGTCGATTTTGGAGCCGAAGTCAGATTTTTATTTGGGCTCGAATTTGTAATTAAAACCCATTTTTTATTATTTTCTGTTTTGGGCCTGAATTGTGGATTGGAGCCCCATTTTCGTTTTTCCATTTTAGGTTAAGTGAGGCAGCAGCCACAAACATATTCTCATTCATGTTTTTAGACTTGGGTGGATCAAAATAGGGGTTTTTAAATTCTCTCAAATGTTCTTCGTGTTGTTCATCTGTTCTTCGTTTTTCCCAGCCATGTTCGTCTAAACTTCTGTGATTAACCCAACGTCGATGATTCCACGGTTCGTCCAAAGAACTTGTGCTTAATCGGTAACTTCACTCGTTTCTGTTTTCATCTTATCGGATTCTATTTCTGGAAATAGTTCGAATATTAGATTTAATATTCGGTTTGGTTCATCCCAAGGACCGAGTTCGAACTAGGTTACAAAGTGTTCTTTGTGCGATCGCACAGTGAGACGCCACTGTTCGGACAGATTCTAGGCTATATCGTCTAGTCGAGGGATTTCTTGACGAACGCAGAGATTTCGGTTCGTCAAGAACCAAACACAAGTTCGTTCATTTTTCGTTCAATGATGGAAGTTTTCGGAATCTAGATGTTGGGTTGATCGTTGTTGATCTGTTTCGCAAATTATATTATGTTTCTTCATATTTTCGTTTTTAATCTCTTTTGAATCAAAAACCCCCAATTTTATTGTTTCTGTTTTACTGCTGTTTGAATCGAACCAACTGTGAATTCGTTGGGAAACGACCTAGGTTACATTATACTGCAAATCCTTTTCTAATCTGGTTATTTTAGGAGATCACGGCATATCTGGTTATTTTTGTTTCATATTTCAGATGATTCAGAGTGCTACAATTGTTATGAAGACATGAAGGGCAAATTCGGACAAGACGGCGGTCGATTTTGCAGCCGAAGTTAGATTTGTATTTGGGCTCGAATTTGTAATTAAAGCCCTTTTTTGGTTTTAGGCCTGAACTTTGGATTGGAGCCCCATTTTCGTTTTTCCATTTTAGATTAAGTGAGGCAGCAGCCACAAACATATTCTCATTCACGTTTTTAGACATGGGTGGATCAAAATAGGAGTTTTTAAATTCTCTCAAATGTTCTTCGTGTTCTTCATCTGTTCTTCGTTTTTCCCAGCCATGTTCGTCTAAACTTCTGTGATTAACCCAACGTCGATGATTCCACGGTTCGTCCAGAGAACTTGTGCTTGATCGGTACTTTCACTCGTTTTTGTTTTCATCTTATCGGATTCTATTTCTGGAAATAGTTCGAATATTAGATTTAATATTCGGTTTGGTTCATCCCAAGGACTGAGTTCGAACTAGGATACAGTGTTGCTGTGCAATCGCACAGTGAGACGCCACTGTTCGGACAGATTCCAGGCGATCGTCTAGTCGAGGGATTTTTGGACGAACGCAGAGATTTCTGTTCGTCTAGAACCAAACGCGAGTTCGTTCATTTTTCGTTCAATGATGGAAGTTTCTGGAATCTAGATATTGGGTCGATCGTTGTTAATCTGTTTCTGCAAATTACATTTTGTAAAATTGTTTAATTCACAATTCGACATAATGATGATTACTTTTGCAAAATAATTCTGTATGAGAAATTATGATATATATATATATATATATATATATATATATATATATATATATATATATATTTTTGAGATCAGCCTTGGTGTTTTTGTCATATTTAATTTGCTTGTGTACGGTAGAAACTTTCAGTAGTTACTGAGACGTGGAATCTCATCCCATATTAACATTTTTCAGGTTAATATCCTTGTAGGTAGCAAGGGAAGGCACCTATGGAGTGAGCTTTGAAGGCTCTTTTGTACTCCTATAGTTTATGTTACGTTATTTTATTTGCCATGAACTTAAGACTTCCTCTTTGTATTAAACTCTGAAACATTTTTGGAAATTTATTTTGAATATGTATTATGAACTTTATTTTAAATGGTCTTGTAATTTAATGATTTGGATAATGATTATCCCTGTTGGTGGTATTTCAAATATTTTGACCAAGTTTCCAGGTGTTGAATTTGAGGTGTTACATTTTTGGTATCAGAGCTAAACATTCCTATTTCATTTATTTTCAAAAAAAAAAATCTTTAAAATTTTTAGAGGTCGTGGCAAATTAAAAATCATAACATGTGCACTTCTCTTTAGTTAGTTTTGGTATTTATTGGGTTATAGTCTTGTCTGTCTAGGATATTCAAATGATTGGTAATGGAGATTTATGATTTTGAAGTTGCGATTGAGGTTAGGTTGAGAATAAGATTTGATATTAAAGCACAATAGCGTAACAGAGTATGGTGGGTAGGAGATAAAATTTTATTGGATTGTGAATTTTGGAGACAAGATTTCTTTTTAGGAAAGGAGGAATATCTTTTAGTAACCAATGGTGTTTAGGGAAGTGATTCAAAGGCTAAGCCTTTATTTGGTGATTATTTCATTAGCCATATTTAGTACGTTGTAGTATAAGCGGATATTCATGTTCCAGTCATTATTAGAATCTAAGGAATTATATATCAAAGGTTATAAAAATAACAAATTCTTTTTAAGTACGGTGTAAGATATTTAAGCTAAACAAAATTAAAATGACAAGGTACAGTAAAAAAACAAGAAGGCCAAGAAGAAAAGACTATATTATTTCAAGCATCAAGAGCAACAGTCGGTACAACCCCACCACAAGCTTGAATCATCACATGTTGAAGTCTGCTAATTTCTCTTTCAGTAGTTGCTCTTGAGACGGGATCTTGATGAGACATTGTCCTTCTTAGTCTAGTGATTTGCTTCATGATACTTCGAACCTTTACATAAGGCCAATTCTTTATTCCTCCCCTACGACATATATACACTACAACATTTTTGCATAGACGTACTTGTTTAGCCGCTTCTGGTTGAGGTAAATGGAAGAAGTCTTTAAGATCATTTATTGTCATTAATTTACCCCTAAGGTTTTGTTCAGCCCTTGACCTATATGAATCACTAGGTATGAGGACTACAAGATTATTATTTATGGGAATGGAAGGATTATTATTTACAACCTCGGTCTCTTTTTCTTTATATGGTATAATTTCTGTACTGGTTGGAAATGAACTACTGAGTGGTTCATTTTGAGTTTTGGTCCATTCCAAACCAACACAGAGAGTTTCATAGTAGGATGAGAGGGGATCTGACACCGAGACATACCCTAAAGAGTTTTGATTCAAACAATAATTTTGAAAAAAATGTTTGACTTCTTCAATATTTTTCTTACCAAAATCAAACATTTGAGGTCTGGAGGAACCTCCTTGTACGTCTTGGTGAAAGACAGCATGGTCTATCATACCAATCCTCCCATGAACTTCAAGTTTATGATATTGAAGTCCATTGGTATGAATGATCTCCCTCAGAACATGACAAAGAACAACAACGGGAGAATGGGTTAGAAGTCTCAGCCTGGCTAGAAGCAGGATTCCTTGGTTTAGAAGGTACCGTAGACTCCATAAGTTCTGCCATATTACGACATCTCTTAATAGGTCGTTTTGATGGACCTGCTTCAGATTCTTTTCTGTTAGTAATCGTAGGGATAGAATCTTGTATCCTTGGAGGAGAAGTAGGAACGTGAATCATTGAGGCAGATGAATGAACGTCCACTCCTACGGGATTTTGGGGAAGTAAAGAAGAATAAGGGTATGGTACATTGTAAGACAAGGCAGCCAACATGTTAGGCCGATTATCTTGTAGTAAAGCTTCAAGAAAGAAAGGGTTGTATGAGCCAAAAACTGGAAGAGAGTTGCTTGAGCCGGCCATGTTTAAAGACAATGTGGAAGAATATAGAGAGAGTCACGAACAGAGAGGAAATTAATATGTGGAAGTTTTGTGAAGCTTGAGAGAATGTGAAACAATTACTCTTGCTTTACTCGGTTTATAGTTGAGATAGTAATGTCTAGATTTTGTTTTAATTAAGCAGCACCGTATTCTAATCTGTCGTTAGCTCAGAACCGTGTAGAGATTTACGGCACCGCACCCTAATGTTCCCTAAAAGTAACCTAGTAGTTGCTAATTCTGCACTGTTTAGACGTTTGTACGCCGCGTGGTGATTATTTTATGAACATATCTCCAAGAAATTTGTCTTGGATGTGCAGCTGAATTGAGTTGTCGGGCTGGCTTTTGAAAATGGAACTCTGAGTGTAAGCGTGCTAAGGTGATAGTAATCTTGGGAAGGGTGATTTTCTGACAGGATTAGAAATTTGAAAATTTTGACTAAAGGTCGAGTTACCTTGAGGAGTGAAAAGTGGTGATCTTTAGTGGTGTTAAGAAAATGCTGATATGAATGCGGTATGATTGAGGATCCTTCTATTTTAATTTTAGATGAGGGATACAGACTGAGGAATGACGATATTGACATAGTTCAGTCCCTTATCAAAGTGTAAACTCCTCGAAAAGTTGTGTTGTTTAGAACGTTATATCACAATTATGTCAAAGATGTGTTTAACATTTTAAACATTGTGTGTCCAAATTTTCTCTATTCACAGACATCTCATCAGGTGCATTAATAAGTAGAGTACATGTATCTAGTATGAAGGATTTCTGAGTATTGATCGAGAATACTTTGCAGAAGGACCCTGACTTCAAAAGGAAGTGGTCTTCATTCAAAATTAGTGTAAGATGACAAATCATGTATTTCATTACTACAAAGGAGATAGAATTGGAACTTCATAAAACTGTTGAATTTTATGAGGATAGGTTCGAATCCGATTTAAGATGAAATTGTATTTAGGTCAGAATGTGTTTGAGGTTGCATTTTGTTTCCAATACCTAAGTGTAGGAACCCTATGAACGATGATTATTGTTGCACTGACAGTATGTTTATTTGGGTATGATTAATAGTTATCTATGATGATAATGGATGATGTTTAGAATATGTTTTCATGATATTGAATCAGAGCTTTGTGAATAATGCTAAGGTTGTGAATAATATCTGCATGTTTTGAGGATTAGTCTAGGAATTGTTGATCATGATCTTAGAATGTACTATGGGTATTCTTGAGGAAATATGATCCCGGTGATGTTGAGGATTCGAAAGTTGATTTGTAATTTGACAGTTGACACTTTTGGGAATATTTAAGGATAATGGCTGTATGATATATGCGATGATGATGATTCTAGCATGATTTTTGTTATGATCGAGGTTACAAAATTAGGATGATAATTGATTGTGCATTCGGAGGGTTGCTATCAACCGAACCGTGACCTAAGAATTGAACTTGATAGTTGAGTGATTCTTTAGGTGTGTGAATCAACTAGAAGGAATTGAGGTACTAATGTGGTACTGATTGATCTGAATGAATTATGGCATTAGAATGAAGTATCAATGTGTATGAATGGTTTAAGTAGCAAAGTCTAGAAGGTATTTAGAAGTGATGACCATCTAGAACAGTTGTTTGTTTCCTGAATATGTTTGAAAATTTACTTTTGAACTTGCCAATACACTTGCTGTATTTATGAACTTTCAAAATTGAATTCTTGAATTTTATAAATTGAATTTTCGAATGAAATGTCTTAACAGAATTTGAGACCAGGGTAATGGTTACTTTTGAAATGATGTTGTCTCATAAAAGGGATTTGGTAGAGCCCAGAATTTGAAATTTAATTTTGAACTATGTGGTTGTGAAAGTAGTACAAAATTGAAAAAAAAAACATAGGTTATTGTAGGAATATTCTGTTTTCTGGGCCTTGCCAAATGTAATCAAAATGTTTTTGAATTGCTTGCCATTGATAAAAGCTAGATTGAACAGTGAATGGTTTTCTTCAACTTGAACTGGCAAAACGATTATGTTTTCTATGAAAATGTGAAAATACTAGTTTTATAAAGTGAGATTATGAAAATGTACTACAACCACATAAATTTTGAAATTTTAAGCATTGGAAATATATATATATACATATTAGAATGAAAAGCGGTGCAGTTGGTGATTATGATAACAACTCAAGAACAAGAGCTGATAGAATGGTCTAGAAATATGAACTGATGAAGTCATATAGTACAATGCTAGTCAGGAGGAAAGCAGTCTAAGAGTTTAGATTGAAGAAACTCATACACAGATAGACGAGTAAGATTTATAAGAATAGAATTGAGCGATAAAATATTTAGAATTTAAAGTGGGAGATAATGTATTTTTGAAAATATCTTCGGTCACTAGAATCAGTAGAACAATCAAGAAAAACTTTCGTCTCATTTCATGGGTCCCTATGAAATTTTAGAGAAAATAGGACCAATAGCTTATAGAATTGCATTACCTCCATAGCTGGCAAACCTTCATGATGTCTTTCATGTATCCCGACTGAAGAAGTATCAACCAGATCTGTCCCATATTATTGAAGTAGAAGAGATAGAACTCAGAGATAATATGACATATAAAGCTGAACCGGAGCGGATTATTGATGAGAGGGATAAGCAATTAAGAAACAAGACCATTAGACTTGTAAAGGTGGTGTGGAGAGGAATGGCTCCAGGAGATGCTACTTGGGAAACTGAGGAGAATATGCGACAATCCTACCCTCATTTATTTTCTTAAGTAAGTAGAGTTCTTATGTGTATTTAATTTTGAGGACAAAATTCTTTGTAGGAGGGGAGAAATGTAACATCCTGATTTTTTTCGGAAGAAATTAATTTATGATAATTACAATTTATCATTTAAGATTACTTTTATAATACAGAAATATCTCAAATTTTGGAACAAGAGAGTTTAGGAATAAGACTGAGATAAGAAAGCTACTAGGATCTTGATAACCGGTATTTTTCATTCCAATCAGGGTAAAAATCAGATATTAATTTGAATGGTAGATGATTATGTAGTAGATAAGCATGTGAAATTTGATCGGTAGATAAGTATTTGGTAGATGGACATATGTATGGTAGTTAGATGGTAGATGGAGATGTGAATGGTAGTTACATGGTAGATGGACATAAGAGTGGTAGTTAGATGGTAGATGGAGATGTGAATGGTAGTTACATGGTAGATGGACATAAGAGTGGTAGATAGATGGTAGATTGAAGTATTTGGGTAGTAGATAGACATGTGATTTTTGAAAAAATGGTTGAGACCCAAAACTCTATAAATACCTCATCCCTTCTCTTCTTTCACAACACACAAACACTCAAGACTCACAGAAAGGTAGAGAAAGAGAGAGAAGAGAGAGAGAGTGAAGGAAGCCTTGCGGTAATTTTGGGAACTATAGAGTAATGGTAACTCGAATATTCTTCCATATACTTGTGAATTGTGTATGATTATAAATTATGTTATATTTTATATAGACTAAATTATTTGTATATGTATTACGATATTATCATGATGAAAACTGAATATTACGGTTTTTCCCCCCGAATTTCAGAAATGACAATTTAGTCCTTTGAATTCTCAAGTATGAAAGATTGGTCCGATGAGGTTTATGAGATGTTGATTTTTCCTTGTGATGATATAAATGGAAGCATGTTTTAATCTACTTTATTTTTATTGAGTATAATTATCATGGCGGATGTATGTGTGATGGGTTGGAGTAAGGAGGAATTTGAATGATAAGATTTCTTTATGCCACCACTCGGTGCAAGTGGATGGTACTTTTCAGGGCCCCTTCTTCCATGTTTTTTCTCTGGCCGGGATTGCATTGGGGTTGTGGGACATGTGACACCTCCTTAGTTGTTCTTTTAAGGAGGAGAGACATAGTCCATACTTAAGCTCTATACCTTTGGCCAGGTGTATCTTAAGTTCTGGTGAGCTTGAAACCATCCAGTCAAATGAATGAGTTTCTATTGGACTTTGTGTTAGCCTATGGCTCCTCGGCCGGTACAAGGGCGGATGGTGATATAAGGGAGGCTGCATATTGCATATTGTAAAATTGTATAATTCACAATTCGACATAATGATGATTACTTTTGCAAAATAATTCGTATGAGAAATTATGATATATATATATATATATATATATTTTAGATCAGCCTTGCTTTTTTTGTCATATGTAATTTGCTTGTGTACGGTAGAAACTTTAAGTAGTTACTGAGACGTGGAATCTCATCCCATATTAACATTTTTCAGGTGAATATCCTAGTAGGAAGCAAGGGAAGGCACCTATGGACTGAGCTTTGAAGGCTCTTTTGTACTCCTATAGTTTATGTTATGTTATTTTATTTGCCATGAACTTAAGACTTCCGCTTTGTATTAAACTCTGAAACATTTTTGGAAATTTATTTTGAATATGTATTATGAACTTTATTTTAAATGGTCTTGTAATTTAATGATTTGGATAATGATTATCCCTGTTTGAGGTATTTCAAATATTTTGACCAAGTTTCCAGGTGTTGAATTTGAGGTGTTACATGAGGCAGCAGCCACAAACATATTCTCATTCACGTTTTTAGACTTGGGTGGATCAAAATAGGAGTTTTTAAATTCTCTCAAATGTTCTTCGTGTTCTTCATATGTTCTTCGTTTTTCCCAGCCATGTTCGGCTAAAATTCTGTGATTAACCCAACGTCGATGATTCCACGGTTCGTCCAGAGAACTTGTGCTTGATCGGTAACTTCACTCGTTTCTGTTTTCATCTTATCGGATTCGATTTCTGGAAATAGTTCGAATATTAGATTTAATATTCGGTTTGGTTCATCCCAAGGATCGAGTTCGAACTAGGTTACGATGTTTCGTGCAATCGCACACGTGAGACGCCACCGTTGTTCGGACAGATTCTAGGCGATCGTCTAGTCGAGGATTTCGGACGAACGCAGAGATTTCGGTTCGTCGTAACCAAACGCGAGTTCGTTCATTTTTCGTTCAATGATGGAAGTTTCTGGAATCTAGCTGTTGGGTCGATCGTTGTTGATCTGTTTCTGCAAATTACATTCTGTTTCTGCATATTTTCGTTTTTAATCCCTTTTGAATCAAAAACCCCCAATTTTATTGTTTCTGTTTTACTACTGTTCGAATCGAACCAACTGTGAATTCGTTAGGAAACGACCCAGGTTACATTATACTGGAAATCCTTTTCAAATCTGGTTATTTTTGGAGATCACGGCAAATCTGGTTATTTTTGTTTCATATTTCAGATGATTCAGAGAGCTACAATTGTTATGAAGACATGAAGGGCAAATTCAGACAAGAGGGCGGTCGATTTTGGAGCCGAAGTCAGATTTTTATTTGGGCTCGAATTTGTAATTAAAACCCATTTTTTATTATTTTTCGTTTTGGGCCCGAATTGTGGATTGGAGCCCCATTTTCGTTTTTCCATTTTAGGTTAAGTGAGGCGCTGACCACAAACATATTCTCATTCACGTTTTTAGACTTGGGTGGATCAAAATAGGGGTTTTTAAATTCTCTCAAATGTTCTTCGTGTTCTTCATCTCGTTCTTCGTTTTTCCCCCATGTTCGTCTAAACTTCGTGATTAACCCAACGTCGATGATTCCACGGTTCGTCAAAGAACTTGTGCTTAATCGGTAACTTCACTCGTTTCGTTTTCATCTTATCGGATTCGATTTGGAAATAGTTCGAATATTAGATTTAATATTCGGTTTGGTTCATCCCAAGGATCGAGTTCGAACTAGGTTACTGAGTGTTGTTGTGCGATCGCACAGTGAGACGCCACTGTTCGGACAGATTCTAGGCGATCTTCTAGTCGAGGGATTTCTGGACGAACGCAGAGATTTCGGTTCGTCCAGAACCAAACGCGAGTTCGTTCATTTTTCGTTCAAAGATGGAAGTTTATGGAATCTAGATGTTGGGTCGATCGTTATTGATCTGTTTCTACAAATTACATTATTTTTCTGCATATTTTCGTTTTTAATCTCTTTTGAATCAAAAACCCCCAATTTTATTGTTTCTGTTTTACTGCTGTTCGAATCGAACCAACTGTGAATTCGTTGGGAAACGACCCAGGTTACATTATACTGCAAATCCTTTTCTAATCTGGTTGTTTTTGGAGATCACGGCAAATCTGGTTATTTTTGTTTCATATTTCAGATGATTTATAGAGCTACAATTGTTATGAAGACATGAAGGGCAAATTCGGACATGAGGGCGGTCGATTTTGGAGCCGAAGTCAGATTTTTATTTGGGCTCGAATTTGTAATTAAAGCCCATTTTTTATTATTTTCTGTTTTGGGCCTGAATTATGGATTGGAGCCCCATTTTCTTTTTCCATTTTAGGTTAAGTGAGGCAGCACCACAAACATATTCTCATTCACGTTTTTAGACTTGGGTGGATCAAAATAGGAGTTTTTAAATTCTCTCAAATGTTCTTCGTGTTCTTCATCTGTTCTTCGTTTTTCCCAACCATGTTCGGCTAATATTCTGTGATTAACCCAACGTCGATGATTCCATGGTTCGTCCAGAGAACTTGTGCTTAATCGGTAACTTCACTCGTTTCTGTTTTCATCTTATCGGATTCGATTTCTGGAAATAGTTCGAATATTAGATTTAATATTAGGTTTGGTTCATCCCAAGGACTGAGTTCGAACTAGGTTACAGTGTTGCTATGCGATCGCACAGTGAGACGCCACTGTTCGGACAGATTCGAGGCTATCGTCTAGTCGAGGGATTTCTGGACGAACGCAGAGATTTCGGTTCGTCCAGAACCAAACGCGAGTTCGTTCATTTTTCGTTCAATGATGGAAGTTTACGGAATCTAGATGTTGGGTCGATCGTTGTTGATCTGTTTCTGCAAATTACATTCTGTTTCTGCATATTTTCGTTTTTAATCCCTTTTGAATGAAAAACCCCCAATTTTATTGTTTTTGTTTTACTGCTGTTCGAATCGAACCAACTGTGAATTCGTTGGGAAACGACCCAGGTTACATTATACTGCAAATCCTTTTATAATCTGGTTATTTTTGGAGATCACGGCAAATCTGGTTATTATTGTTTCATATTTCAGATGATTCAGAGAGCTACAATTGTTATGAAGACATGAAGGGCAAATTCGGACAAGAGGGCGGTCGATTTTGGAGCCGAAGTCAGATTTTTATTTGGGCTCGAATTTGTAGTTAAAGCCCATTTTTTATTATTTTCGGTTTTGAGCCTGAATTGTTGATTCGAGCCCCATTTTCGTTTTTCCATTTTAGGTTAAGTGAGGCAGCAGCCACAAACATATTATCATTCACGTTTTTAGACTTGGGTGGATCAAAATAGGAGTTTTTAAATTCTCTCAAATGTTCTTCGTGTTCTTCATCTGTTCTTCATTTTTCCCAACCATGTTCGGCTAAACTTCTGTGATTAACCCAACGTCGATGACTCCACGGTTCGTCCAGATAACTTGTGCTTAATCGGTAACTTCACGCGTTTCTGTTTACATTTTATCGGATTCGATTTCTGGAAATAGTTCGAATATTAGATTTAATATTCGGTTTGGTTCATCCCAAGGACTGAGTTCGAACTAGGTTACAGTGTTGCTGTGCGATCGCATAGTGAGACGCCACTGTTCGGACAGATTCCAGGAAATCGTCTCGTCGATGGATTTCTGGACGAACGCAGAGATTTCGGTTAGTCCAGAACCAAACGCGAGTTCGTTCATTTTTCGTTCAATGATGGAAGTTTCTGGAATCTAGATGTTGGGTTGATCTTTGTTGATCTGTTTCTTCAAATTACATTCTGTTTCTGCATATTTTCATTTTAAATCGCTTTTGAATCAAAAACCCCCAATTTTATTGTTTATGTTTTACTGCTGTTCGAATCGAACCAATTGTGAATTCGTTGGGAAACGACACAGGTTACATTATACTGCAAATCCTTTTCTAATCTGGTTATTTTTGGAGATCATGGCAAATCTGGTTGCCTTTGTTTCATATTTCAGATGATTCAGAGAGCTACAATTGTTATGAAGACATTAAGGGCAAATTCGGACAAGAGGGGCGTCAATTTTGGAGCCGAAGTCAGATTTTTATTTGGGCTCGAATTTGTAATTAAAGCCCTTTTTTATTTTCTGGTTTGGGCCTGAATTGTGGATTGGAGCCCCATTTTCGTTTTTCCATTTTATTTTAAGTGAGGCAGCAGCCACAAACATATTCTCATTCACGTTTTTAGACTTGGGTGGATCAAAATAGGAGTTTTTAAATTCTCTCAAATGTTCTTCTTGTTCTTCATCTGTTCTTCGTTTTTCCCAGCCATGTTCGGCTAATATTCTGTGATTAACCCAACGTCGATGATTCCACGGTTCGTCCAGAGAACTTGTGCTTAATCGGTAACTTCACTCGTTTCTGTTTTCATCTTATCGGATTCGATTTCTGGAAATAGTTCGAATATTAGATTTAATATTAGGTTTGGTTCATCCCAAGGACTGAGTTCGAACTAGGTTACAGTGTTGCTATGCGATCGCACAATGAGACGCCACTGTTCGGACATATTCGAGGCGATCGTCTAGTCGAGGGATTTCTGGACGAACGCAGAGATTTCGGTTCGTCCAGAACCAAACGTGAGTTCGTTCATTTTTCGTTTAATGATGGAAGTTTATGGAATCTAGATGTTGGGTCGATCGTTGTTGATCTGTTTCTGCAAATTACATTCTGTTTCTGCATTTTTTCGTTTTTAATCCCTTTTGAATGAAAAAGCCAAAATTTTATTGTTTTTGTTTTACTGCTGTTCGAATCGAACCAACTGTGAATTCGTTGGGAAACGACCCAGGTTACATTATACTGCAAATCCTTTTATAATCTGGTTATTTTTGGAGATCACGGCAAATCTGGTTATTTTTGTTTCATATTTCAGATGATTCAGAGAGCTACAATTGTTATGAAGACATGAAGGGCAAATTCAGACAAGAGGGCGGTCGATTTTGGAGCCGAAGTCAGATTTTTATTTGGGCTCGAATTTGTAGTTAAAGCCCATTTTTTATTATTTTCTGTTTTGGGCCCGAATTGTTGATTCGAGCCCCATTTTCGTTTTTCCATTTTAGGTTAAGTGAGGCAGCAGCCACAAACATATTCTCATTCACGTTTTTAGACTTGGGTGGATCAAAATAGGAGTTTTTAAATTCTCTCAAATGTTCTTCGTGTTCTTCATCTGTTCTTCATTTTTCCCAACCATGTTCGGCTAAACTTCTGTGATTAACCTAACGTCGATGATTCCATGGTTCGTCCAGAGAACTTGTGCTTAATCGGTAACTTCACGCTTTTCTCGTTTTCATCTTATCGGATTCGATTTGAAATAGTTCGAATATTATATTTAATATTCGGTTTGGTTCATCCCAAGGACTGAGTTCGAACTAGGTTACAGTGTTGTTGTGCGATCGTATAGTGAGACGCCACTGTTCGGACAGATTCCAGGAAATCGTCTCGTCGAGGGATTTCTGGACGAACGCAGAGATTTCGGTTCGTCCAGAACCAAACGCGAGTTCGTTCATTTTTCGTTCAATGATGGAAGTTTCTGGAATCTAGATGTTGGGTGGATCTTTGTTGATCTGTTTCTTCAAATTACATTCTGTTTCTGCATATTTTCATTTTAAATCTCTTTTGAATCAAAAACCCCCAATTTTATTGTTTCTGTTTTACTGCTGTTCGAATCGAAGCAACTGTGAATTCATTGGGAAACGACCCAGGTTACATTATACTGCAAATCCTTTTCTAATCTGGTTATTTTTGGAGATCACGGAAAATCTGGTTGTTTTTGTTTGATATTTCAGATGATTTAGAGAGCTACAATTGTTATGAAGACATGAAGGGCAAATTCGGACAAGAGGGCGGTCGATTTTGGAGCCGAAGTCAGATTTTTATTTGGGCTCGAATTTGTAATTAAAGCCCATTTTTTATTATTTTCTGTTTTGGGCCTGAATTGTGGATTCGAGCCCCATTTTCATTTTTCCATTTTAGGTTAAGTGAGGCAGCAGCCACAAACATATTCTCATTCACGTTTTCAAACTTGGGTGGATCAAAATAGGAGTTTTTAAGTTCTCTCAAATGTTCTTCGTGTTCTTCATCTGTTCTTCGTTTTTCCCAGCCATGTTCGGCTAAACTTCTGTGATTAACCCAATGTCGATGATTCCACGGTTCGTTCAGAGAACTTGTGCTTAATCGGTAACTTCACTCGTTTCTGTTTTCATCTTATCGGATTCGATTTCTGGAAATAGTTCGAATATTAGATTTAATATTCGGTTTGGTTCATCCCAAGGACTGAGTTCGAACTAGGTTACAGTGTTGCTGTGCGATCGCAGAGTGAGATTCCACTGTTCGGACAGATTCGAGGCGATCGTCTAGTCGAGGGATTTCTGGACGAACGCAGAGATTTCGGTTCGTCCAGAACCAAACGCGAGTTCGTTCATTTTTTGTTCAATGATGGAAGTTTCTGGAATCTAGATGTTGGGTTGATCGTTGTTAATCTGTTTCTGCAAATTACATTCTGTTTCTGCATATTATTCGTTTTTAATCTCTTTTGAATCAAAAACCCCCAATTTTATTGTTTCTGTTTTATTGCTGTTCGAATCGAACCAACTGTGAATTCGTTGGGAAACGACCCAGGTTACATTATACTGCAAATCCTTTTCGAATCTGGTTATTTTCGGAGATCACGGCAAATCTCTTTCAAACGCTCCCTTATAGCTCCCGATCATTATCAGAGTTCATACACAGAGAGCGTGCAGATCCGGTTTGGAAAAATGAGTAACTGATAAAAATGCGGAAAATTCTAAACTTAACTTGGTTTTGAAATAAACTTATTCCCTCCGGGATATTTAAATATATACAGTCATCCCAAATTTAAAACTCCACAATTATACTTCAAACTAAATATATACAAAACAAAAGGAACTCTTCCTCCGAGTTCTCCTTCTTCTGCTTCTACCTTACAGCACCGCCTTCCCCTTCTTCACACTCCCACCACCTGTAACTTTGTTCAAATCTGAGATTCACGAATGAATCTCAAAGTAACATGTTAACCTCTATGCATGGAGTATAAGTATATGTAATAAATAAACCACCATAATCAGGAATACCATAAAGCATACAGACAGTATAAAACATAGTTCAAAAATCCCAGTGCTAGGAAATCATCCGTAGAACCTACCCGGTTCAAAATTCCATAGTGCTTGGAAAGACAAGCAGGACCTACCCGATCCTATGCCCATCTCTCCGAGGCCCAACCCAGAACCTACCCGGTCCTGCGTCCCTCAACACAAGGAAACCACAGTGCGGAACCTACCTAGATCCGAATTCCTTAGCACAAATGTGTATGGCCAACACAAACATACTGTATACAATCAAATATGTTTATGAAAAACATTCCACAAATCACGGCATTTAAACATACACAAGTACACTCACAAACATAGAAGGTTAGAGTTACTACCTGGATGTGTAGTAACCTTAATTTCGTCCAAATAATTTTTTAGGGTGCGTGCGCTCGAGAAATTACCTATAATTTGGGATAACTGGTTGTTAATTAATCCATATACATTAAAAATGATAAAAATGTCCTTATTATCATGTTTTTCCCTTTTTAACCTTATTTCATTGGGGTTTAATTTAATAACCCAAACTTGTCAAATTCCAACTCTTAACCTTAACTACTCTGAAAAATATAGTCACTTTAATCATTTTTTAATTAATTGTAGACAAATAATTTTTGAGTGATTCCAACTCTCACGTGCTCTCTAACTTCTCTGATTTCAAGGAAAAATATTTTCAGAAGCCCAAATACACCATCAAAACCTCGGTTTCCAATTTTACCCCTGCTGTCCATATTGGTATCTAAAAATTTGACCAATATTTTGAAAATCCATGTAAAATTGTATATAGCTCCAAAATTTCCAAATTGTATATCAAATTAAATCGTGACCAGTCCTCTACCAATATGCAAAATTTCAGGATTTCTAAAAATACTAATCATTCCCAGTTTTAAAAACAATACAGACTGTCCAGTGAGTTTTCCAAACACATCGGTTGACTTTGAAAATTAGAAACTCACTGACCAGAGCTTCCAAAATTACAAAATTTACATTTCCTAAATTCTCAGTGAGGCCTCTGCATGCATGTAAAATTTTACCCCATTCCAAGTACTTTGACCGAATAAATTCACATGTTTAAATGTTCTACCCAGTTTTGATGTGCAGGACGCAGGGTCATTTTTGAGATTTTATTACTCCCTGCTCAGATCTCAAAAAAAATGCAAACAACCCATCATTTTAAAGGTATGGATGTCCTCTATCCCCCGGCATATTTTCATAATGTTTAAAAAAACATTAACCCCTTGAAACCATGCTCACAAGATACCTGGGTTCAATGGTTCAAAACTGGCAGTTTTGCCTCTTTCTTTGAGCTCATTCTTTCATGTGTAAACACACCTTTGAAAATTCACCAAAAATATTTTGCCCACACAATGGTTCATAAGGAAAACAATTGTGATCTCAGATTTCCCAGATTTCAATTATTTCTTGGTGTTTACCATGATTTTCCAGATCTGATTTTAAAAGAACATTTCAGAAATTTGAAGAGAGTGTGAGTGTTCTTACCAATAAGCTTGTTCTTGAGCTTATGGCCACTTTTACCACATTAATCCTTGCTCAATACTCAGCATATACTCAAGGGAATCATATGCATGTGAGTTTAAGTCCAACCATAATTACATGCATGACAAGAACACCTCAAAATCTCAACTAGGATTCAAGTTGTTACCTTGAACTTTTGTCCTTCTTCTTCCTTCAAACCAACCTTGAAGGTGAAAGAATAATTGAAGTTGATGGTGATGAAGATGAAACCGTGGGAGTTGAAGGGAGGTTGAGAGAAATTGGAATTATGTTGAAAGAAAAAGGGACCGTATGGTTTGGATGAGGGAAGGAGGATGAATTGATTTGGTGGATGTTTATATGTGTGAATTGTGTTCACGGTATTTAGAGAGAATGAGAGGAAAAAATGAAAAATCTGATTCAATGGATATATGTGTATGTTAGGCTACGGTTTGGAAGGGAACTAAAAGGGAAAATCTGATTTTTGTTTGAGTTGCCATGTGTCACACATGCAAGGTGACATGGGTGTGTTGTCTTGGTTTACGTGCTTGGGTTCCGATGTAATTATCTCGGGTTGCGTGTTCGGTTTCCGGTGTCGTTGTCTTGATTTGCGTGTTTAGGTGTCGGTGTTGTTGTCTCGACTTGCGTGTTTGGTTTCTAACGTTGTTTTTCTCGGTTTTCATGTTTGGTTTTCAACATTGGTATCTCGATTTGCGTGTTTTTGGTTTCTGGTGTTGTTGTCTCGGTTTACGTGTTTAGGTTTCGGTGTAGTCGTCTCGGTTTACGTGTTTTGGTTTTTCGGTGTCGTTGTCTCAGTTTGCTTGTTGGTTTTAGGTGTTGTTGTCTCGGTTTGCATGATTGGGTTACGGTGTTGTGGTCTCGGTTTGCGTGATTGGTTTTAGTGTTGTTGTCTCGGTTTGCGTGTGTTCGTGCCAAGTGTCTCATGATTGTGAAAAGAAGACAAGTGTCTTCTTGCATGAAATGCCACATGTCAAGCTTTGAGTAAGATCGCACCGCATGTCAATTTGCTCTCCCTTTTTATGACACGTGTCCTAAAACACTTGCTTAATTACCAATGACTCCTTATTGGGCCATAATGACTGGGCTTTCTCTAAGTGTCCATATTACTTTGCAGTCCTTCTGACTTGGGCCTATTGCCTTGGTCCAATATAAAGTCTGATTGCCCTTTTTCTTTTTACCTTTACTTTTGGGCCGAAAACCTTGGGCCTTCATCAAAGGTCCACTTGGTTTTCTCTTCCTCATTTATTTTGGACTACCGTCCATATACTTAAACCAAATGCCCGACTTAACACGTTTTCCTGTGTAGATGCTTTTATCGAATTCGTGTTGGAATTTATGTTATTGGATTTGTGTTGTATTGGGTTTGAGGTTTATGTTGCGTGTTTGTTGTTATTGTGTCGTTTGCGTGTTTGAGTTTTGTTTAGTTTTCGTTGTTGGTTTTTGTTGCACGTTTTTCGAGGAGGTATTGTTAGGTCATTTTTCAGTGTTTGTTGTCTAATTTCTCCCACATAATCAATATTCAATAATAAATCAGATCACACAGGATATTCAACCTTGGCATACATTATTCTCAACCATACAAGGTCTTTGGTAAAGCAAAAGCTAGTACATTACTGGAACCGTTGGACTTCTTGGTTAAAACCGAAACGTTCGAACCACAACAGTACGTTCGAACGTTAAAATGTGCAATGTCTATGTTATGGTAAATTGAATTGTTGACTTGGAAGTTCGAACGTAGCCGTCAAGTTCGAACTTAAGAACATGACCATTGCACACGATCGAATGCATTATCTGACAGACGGACATATCTGTAGGAAATTATGCCCTAGGGGCAAGTCATTGTACAATGAACGTTTAGGATATTTATAGTATTCTCCTTTTGTTATCATTTTCGTTTGCATGTTTGTATTGATAACTGCATCCCTGGATATATCTTATAGATTATCCTAAATGTCGGTCGGTCATCTACGCGGGAGCGAAGATGAGTTAAGACCAGTATGACTTTGATGAGATATGGAGATACAATCGAGTCATGGGCACTTGTAAGAGTACAAGGGTCTTGGACCGACCCACTATGAGAAAGCCGCATGGATCTAGTCATTAGCTTGTCTCATGTATAACCGCGTCACAACGCCCTATGACTCGAGATCATCATGGATTCCTACATGATGAATCATTAATCTTTGACCTAGTCAAAAGTCACCTTTGACCGGGTGATGATAAAGGCTGGGATCGGGATCAGTGGTTTTCATGCGGAGGAATGTGAATGATCAAGATGGAATTTGTCCCTCACATTTGTAGAGAGATAATACTGGGCCCCTCGATGAGTGAGTCTAAGAAATGTATGGCCATACTATGTTGGAAAGGAGTTTCCATTTCACTTATTAGACTACTCGAGAATCGAGAAAGTAATGGACAAGAATAGGAAGTTGACATTGTCCATGCTTCATCCTTGACCAAATTATCGCGTGACAAAAGGGACGTGACATGGTTGTATGATAAGGTTGTATCGTGATACCGATCCCCATGTGAGTTGGGTAGTCGCAATGTCTTGCTAAAGGCCGCTTGCGACTTGTGGGTCGAATGATACTGATTTTGGCCCACCGCCAATCTCATATGGGCTCATAGGTCGCACACAAGAATAACCCAACACGAGCATTTGTGTCCAGGTTCATTGAATCACAGATTAATCTGGAATTAATGAACACTAAATTTAATCTAGGATAAATATATATTTAAATTCGAAATTAATATATATATGTATATTAATATTATTAATGGAGATTATAATATTATTATATATAATATTTGTTTTGTATTTAATTTATTTTGATAAATTAAATATCTAAAACAAATAGAGATATTGTATCTCGTTTAATATTCGAATAAGAATATCGATATCTGTTTAGATTAAATTGAGATATGGTATCTCATAATTAATTAAATAGATGAATATTATTTCTCGGATTTGATTTATAGAGATAAATTAAATCGAAGGCTTTTAGTTTGCATTAAATAAATACATTAGATTAGATCTATCGATAGATTTAATTAATATTTTTTAATTCAAGAATTCGAAATTCAGATTTCAAATATCGTTTTTGAAATTCGAAATTCAAACTTAATGCGTATTGATTGTACATTAATGCAGATTAATTGTACATTAATACGTATTAATACGGATTAATTGTACATTAATACGTATTAATACGCATTAATACGTATTGATGCATAGAAAAACGTTAGAGGCTTTTGAATGGTTCTGTGTGTATAAGCCAAAACGAGAGAAAGACTGATTGAGAGAAAAAGAACCTAGAGAGACACAAGAAGCGCTAGCACACTGCCATAGCCATGTTCGGGAAATTGTTCGTGTGGATACCAGTAGAGGAAGCCGATTCAACGAGTCGTCTTCTATTGATCGAGGAGGTAGCCCACCAGAACAAAGGCAACGAGACACGAACGGATTCATCAAAGGTAATTTCGGATTCCCTTAGTCTTGATTTAAACGCACCTGAGTGATCCTCGGGACGAGATTCTTAAAATTTTAATCCGCTGCGTTGTAAGAATTCCTACAATATCAGCAGAAGCAATGTGAAAATGATTGTAGCCAACAAAAAATTGTAATAATCCTGGAAAGATAAATTTAATGAAGTAGAGACAAGACAGAAAGGTAACCATATATTTATATTCAAAAACACCATTCATTAATATTGTGGTACACTTTACATTTGCCAACCCATTACAACTACAGAGGCATATTGACTAAAGTGACATACACCCAAATGGGACCTATATCATGGGATATATACAGATGGCAGGGACACACAAAAATAATCCTACATGTACAGAGGGAAGACCAAACTTTAGCCCATGTTCAAAAAACCAAATTTCCCAATATGAACATGGTCCAAAGTTTGGTGTCCAACACAAAAGGCAGTGTTGAGTCCAAAATATAGTGACACAACTCGATTAACCCTGACCATCCACCAAAATACAATGTTAACTATATAGTAACCTCTATTGTTTAAGCAGGCTACAGATCCAAGAGGGCTTATACATTGGAGGGATTTTTGCAAACCCATTCAACAGCTTCTCATAGCCAAGTATCTTGATATGAGTAGCGTTCCTCTCATCCCATGTCAGATGTTCAACCTCCAGCAGCTACATGAAAAGATCATCACTCTTTGCATCAAGATCAGCTTGCCCTTGCCTTTGTTGAGAAGACATCTAATTGCAAAGTCTGTCAACCACTTCGACTATTGTCTTGTCCAAAGAGGTAACTGTGTCCCTCAATGCATCAGCAATGATTTCAGAGTGGTTCAAATGTCTCTTCTTTTGTCGACTGGTAGATGGTTCAACTCCATTCAATGCACTTGGTGCAGATGCATTGATTGGTTGTGTGAATACAGATTCAGCAGTAACATGATGAGGTGTTTTAGAAAGATCGTCGTCCTCTAGATTAACCTCATCCTCCATTCCGACAGGAGAGCTCACATCCACACCCATAGCCCTGTCCTTACCCCATACCATGGTGAGGGACTCAAAGTTTGGGAAGGACTTGGTGCAAAACTGTGCCGCCCTTGAATGAGCTTGTGAATTCACCATATATGTGAGAACAAGGCGGATAAGTTAAATGACATTGTAAGTAAAGTGGCAGATGTAGGATTGAGGAATGCAAGAACATACCTTTATATACTCCTCCCACACCTCTTTGTCAGCCGTGACACATTTTGTGTCAGGATCCCAACCAAAGCTTGATGTGTTGGTCCCGTAAACCATGTTGGAAGCTTTTCTTCCAGCATAGACTACAACGCATTAGCAAATCCTGACTTGAAGCCGTTATTGGCCATGAACTTTTGGTCAACCTTCAGACATACAAGGCAGTCCACTAAAACCTTGTCCTCCTCAGGCGTCCACATTTTTTGTTTCCCCTTTGCTGCTTGATCAATCTGCTGTTGGGATCTGTACACGCAGCGGAATTAAAAATTTACTAATCCCAAAAGAGGATCGCTTGACCGCGTTTAAATCAAGGTTTGTTAAGAAACCGTACCTTTAAAAACTCGTGCGCGTCCTATGCGAACTCATGTGCGTCCTTCGCGAACTCGTGTTCACCTCTATTTCACTTTCAGCTTGGGCGAGGTCTGGTAATTTGATGATATCTCTCAAACCAGAAATTGGATTGAGGTGAAACCAATTTTTTATGAAACTAGACTCACAATGCGTCATTTGGATATAAAATGCAAGCCCAAAAGAGTTTATATCAAGGTGCTATGAATTGTGGAAGTTGACAGTGAAATTCACGTCACTCAGCAGACCAAGCTTCGGTGTTTTGGGTGTATCTCAAAATCTACACATCCAATTGCACTGAAACCGGTGCCATTTGAAACTAGATTCCAAATTAGTTTCATCAAGCTTTGAACCAACCAAAACGGAGTTCAGACCAAGGAAATATGGCATTCGAAAGTTGACACTCAAAATTCTGAAACTATTTCAGCATAGGCTCGGTTTTCTCGATCACCAGGATCCGACTCAGCGAATCCACTCCCTCTACCGGTATCCACACCGAATAGCCTTGAACATTGATCCTGATCCAAGCCTTTATCATCACCTGGTCAAAGGTGACTTTTGACTAAGTCAAAGATCAGCGACTCATCATGCAGGAATCCATGATGATCTCAGGTCAAAGGGCGTTGTGACGCGGTTATACACGAGATAAGCTTATGACTAACTCCATGTAGCTTTCTCATAGTGGGTCGGTTCAGAACCTTGTACTCCTACAAGTGCCCATGACTTTGATTCGTATCTTCATACCTCATCAAAGTCATACTGGTCTTATTTCATCTTCGCTCCCGCGTAGATGACCGACCAGAGACATTTAGGATAATCTATAAGATATATCCAAGGATCAATTATCACTATAAACATGCAAATGAAATGATAACTAAAGGAAAATGACTTGCCCCTAGGGCATAATTTCCAACATCTGCTCCATCTAAAAAACTCACAGGCAAAGCAGAAAGTGTATTAATTTGCATTAGGTGCAACATAAACATATACTAAAGTCATCACGCACACATTGCACCAAGTGTAACACAAATTGTTTCATTAAAGTCACAATTGAAATTGGTGTTCATATTAATAAGCCAACAAAATGAAAAACAACATAGTCTAATGAATAACATTATTGTACAACATCATCAATTATCACTAGGTGTCACAAAGGTAGCAAACATGTCATTTGCAACACTCTCCCTAAAATTATTCCATGAGTCACTAGTTTCCATTGGAATTGTAGGGGTGTTATTGATAGTGGGAGGTCCAGCGTCAAATGACTCAAGCTGCTCATCAAGATGATGTTGAACTGATTCACGACGAATCAGATTATGGATAAGAACACAAGCGAGGATGTATCTGTTTTGGGTCTTCATTGGGTAATAAGATGCACTCCGGAGGATTGCCCAACGTAACTTGAGTATGCCAAAGCACCTTTCTATGACATTATGGGCATCCGAATGTCACATATTGAAGCACTCATGTGGAGTTCGCGGTTTGCTTCCATGTCTCCACTCATTTAGGTGGTATCTTTGGCCTCTATAAGGAGCCAAAAAACCCTGGCCATTTGTGTACCCCGTATCAACCAAGTAGTACTTCCCTGTGCAAACAAACGACCCCACATGATTTTGTTTCTTTTACAGCTGAACAGGGAAATATAAATACTATAACATCTATAAGGTGGTATATTGCATCAACAGAAACATATATACCTTGTGGTACTCATAGACCATGTTGTCTTCATATAGCATCTCGCAACACCCTTTCATCCGCAGCTGACCCTTCCCATCTAGCCAAGACGTATATGAATTGACATCCGGTGAGCATACACCCAAAACATTGGTTGTTACCTCTTCTTTCCTATTTCTGTACCTCCCTTTTTCTTTGTAGGGACTTGTACGCGTATGTGCGTCCCATCTAATGCACCAAGGCACCCCTGCAAACAGAAGCAATTATTAAAGCTTGTGGTCAAACCATAATTTGTTGAACAATTCAGAATTCAACATGTCACACAAAAACACATAGTACATACCTTAAACCACTTCCATCGATTATCATTTGAGTCCTCCGAAATAGGCTTCGGTTTCTTAAGAAGTAATGATTGCAGTCTGATGGTAGCATTCAACATAAGTTTAAAGTATCTACTAATCGTTTCACCCGACCTTCCAAACTCAAATTGGATTACTCTGTTCTTGACATGATGGCCTAGAATGTGAAGGAACATAGCCACTTGCCCATCAACTAGCATATGTTTAGTTGGTTTCAATCCACCAATTGTGTCTAACATGTGACACAATTTATCAAATGTTGCCCGATATATCCTAATTTGGTTGAAGCAGGTCATATCACTATTGTATATCATTGCCCTCAAATTCGCTCTTTTAGCATGAAAGTCTAATCTATATGACCTATTCGGTAAGTGCCTCGGTCTACTTGATCCCACTGCAAATATCATATTGACAATCAATGTCCTCACCGTTATATGCAAAGCTAAGAATCCAGCAAACATTGCAACATCACTACTACAAAAATTGGATATTACTACCTTAAACGACGTCCTGATCTAAAAATAGGAAGTAAAAAATGAAGGCGGTGGCATTCTTGTAATTATTTGCAAGGAAATAGAGCCTTGAGTGTTTTGAATTAGAGTTTAGGACTCGTAAAATTGATTTTTGTCGTCCTAACATTGTTTAAGGACGCCTAAAATCTAAGAAAATATTTGGCGCCATGGGAAATATGGGAATATATTATTTAGAGCCTGGGAATATTTATTTTTAAAAACAATTGGCGACCTGAATAAAATTCAGAACGCCAATATTTGAATGGGAAATATGGAAATATATTGTTTGGCGCCGTTGGAATATTGTTTTTTTAAAAAATTGGCGACCTGAATTTAATTTCAGGTCGCCAATTTTTTTTTAAAATGAAATATGGTAACTACATTTTTTGGCGCCGTTAGAATATATATGTTTTTTAAAATTGGCGACCTGAAAGTAAATTCAGGTTGCCAATTTTTGAAATTTTGTTGACCTGAATTTAGGTCGCCAAAATTCAACAATTGGCGACCTGAATTTACTTGCAGGTCGCCAATTGTTTAATTTTGTTGACCTGAATTTCTATCAGGTCGCCAAAATTGCCATAAACAAGCAAATAGCCCGCGTCCACACCCATTCTCATAATTTCTTAGGTATTTCCCTCTGCCTTCTCTCATTAAACCCTATCGACTCAATCCCTTTGCTCGATTCACGCCGAACCCTAATCGCAATCTCTGTCTCTCTTCTTTTTCATTTTTCACAGATCTCGCTTGCTCGCCGTCTCGGACACCACTCTCGTTTGTCGCGTTGGCCATGGTGCTCGCTCGCCTCGTCGCCCACCGTGCTTGCTCGCCGTCCTAGATCTGTGATTTCTACTCGCCGTCCCAGATCTGTGATTTCTACTCACAGTCCTAGATCTGCGATTTCTACAATGTAACTCTTCGATCTGCGATTCCTTTTATATCTTTATTTGATTTCTAGTTATTTATTTATTTGATTTGGTTTGAAGGAGTTGATGAAGCGCTGAAACGGTTTCAGGTTTTAGATCTTCACTTTGATTTTTGGCTTGTGATTTTTGCTATAAGTGTTTGCTGTTGTAATTTAGGGTTAATTTGAGTTTGCGATCTGCACATGTTTCTTTGTTGTAATTTAATTTGAATCTTTGTAGAATATGTTAGTATTAGAATATTTTATTAGTCCCATAATTATAGAGATTAACTAAAACTAGACATTATAGGAGATTATTGTTAGGATGTTAGTTTTTCAAATTTCAAATCTAGATCTCTATTTTGTCTATAAATGTAATGTGCTCTCATCTGAATATATAACAATTATTCTCATCTGATAATCTTCAAATGCCCAGTAAAAAAATATGAAGCAGGTATATATATATATATATCATATAAGGCGTCCTGAAATAAAAGCAGGATGCCTTAACAAAGGCGTCCTGATTTTATTTCAGGACACCTTATATGATATTTTTTTACTTCCCTCGTCAAGACGTCCCTCTGAAAAGGGATGTTAATTGCCTCTAATTTAGGATGTTAATTGGATTTTTTTGTAGTAGTGCCATTTGCTCAGCCTCTTGCTCCATACCTACACAATTGTTTTGCACACCCATTTGCTTTTCAATGTCATCTACTACTCCTCTTTACAAACTACGTCTACTTAGGTTGAAACATATCATATTTTCATCAATTATTAACCAAAACAACCCATGTCACTGTTAATTAACCATTCCAGCAGCCAACATATATAACACAAAACTAATAATCAAATTCATTGTTCACATCAACACAACGCAGTCTAGATGAAAAGCAAACAAATAATCACACATCTTCATCACCATTTCCCAACACACAGACATACAGGACATATATACAAACAATATTTCACCATACATGTTTCACAATAGGCATCAAACGACCCAAAACTAAACCAAACTCAGGCAAACATTATGTGCATTTAAACAGGTACACATCCTACATAGCTGAAGAAGAAGAATTTTATGCCATTGTACACCAATGGCTTCGTCATCCTCTTCCTCACCAATACGCAACCTACACTCGGCCTAACTAGGCATAAATGCAAAGAAAAAAGCACCCAAATTGGTTCCCCACTCATATCTGTGCTTGCGTCGCCGACTGCCACAACCAGGCCATCGACATTTTTAACACGCACAGGGCAGGAAGACCAAAAAAAAGCCATTCACTTACCTCAATTCGATCTTGCTTGCCTTCTTCCAAATTGAAGCTGACGTTGTCGTCTCAACCTTCATCTATGCCTTCTTCCAGCTCCAAGTTCGATTCTAGTTTATGATTTCACAGGGGCTTTTTAGTCCTCCTAATTCACTCTCCCTGGACAATTTTTAGGATCCCACCATTTTTTGAGGGAGCCCACTTTCCTTCATTTGTGGGAGCTTCGACGATGGCGGGAATGTCACTTCCCAGGAACAAGGCGCGCCAAACGCGTTTGACTTAGGAACCTCATAGGATCCCTTAAGCACCCATCTATAGCTACCAACAGGTTTAACTTTTCGTTCTTTCTTATGAAAACAATAAGAGGTAATATGCACTTTTTTTATCGAAAGGTAATATGCACTTTAAGATTACAATAATTACAATGGGCAAAAGGAGTGAATTGATTTTCAAAAATAGTTCATGTAATTCTTTTCTCTAGGTTTTATCTTAGCTTTCTTTGTATCAAAATCAGCTTTGTAACCAATTCCTGATTTATCATTTGTAAACCTTTCTTGTTTCGAGAATCACATTGAGCATTTCACTGCCTTGAGTAAATTTCTCAAGTGTTTTAGTAAGGTAAACATTTCTTTTCTCTAAAACACAACAATTTTCACAAACTTTTTTAGGAATCTTTTCACAAGCAGAAATTGGAGATGGAATATTTTGAGCTTGTTCTTCAAGAATATGTACTCTTCTTTTTGAAACAAGAAGTTCTTTAGCCAGTTTTCAAAATTCTGAGTGAAGAGAATTATACTTAGTTAATAAGTCATGAAATGAGGGTTCAGAATCATTTACCTCTTCACTCTCAGATTCTTCTTCTTGAGCCACAAGACAAATATTGGCTCTTTCTTCTTCATCAGTTTCATCCTCATCAGATAAACTATCTCCCCATATAGCTGAGACATAAGCCTTCTTCTTGAACTTGTTGAATCTTTTATTTTCTTTCTCTTTATTCATCAGCTAGTGGCAATCCGACTTAATGTGACCAAGCTTTTCACATTCATAGCAAATAATTGGCTTCTTGGGCTCATTACTATAGCTACCTTTGTGAAATTTTCGGAATCCATGATCTTTCTTGAAAAACTTCTTGAATCTTCGGACCATCATGCCTAGCTCTTCATCTTTGTCGTCATTATCATTATATGATTCCTTGTCTTCCTTGAAAGTTTGAAGAGCAATACCCTTATGTTTGCTTCCAATTTCGTCAAGTCCTGTTTTGAACTTGATTTTTCCTTCATACTCAGACAAGCTACCAAACAAGGCTTCCACTTAAGCCATTGACTCTCCACGAGCTTCTTCAATTATAATGACTTTAGCTTCCCATTTCTTGCTGAGAATGTTCAGAAACTTCCTCACTTGGACTGGTTGTTCATACTCTTTACCCAAGGCAGCAAGTTGATTGATCAGATGAGTGACTCTGAGCTAGAACACGCCAATGGATTCTCCAGACTTCGTACGATGTAAATCGTACTCAGTCATCAATGTATTAACATGATTTTCCTTAATCCTAGATATCTCTTCTTGAGCTATTTCCAATGCTTTCCACATATCTTTAGCAGTAGGTAGAGTGCAAATTCAAAAATACTCTTTCTGACTTAGAGCACTTTGGAGCATCAGAATAGCTTTGTTGTTGAGAGTGACTTGTATTCTATCATTCTCATCGTATGCTTATTCAAGCTTAGGAGTTTGAACTCCATTTTCAACAGTATATGGTTCATAATTTCCTCTCTCAAAGACATTCCAAAAACCGAATTCAATTGCCATTACAAACAAACTAAATTTCGCTTTCCAAAATGAATAATGTTTGCCATTAAAAATAGGGGGTCTGTTAATAGAGGCTTTGTCTAGTAGTCTTATGTCCATATTGATTCCTCTTGGGATGTTAAACCTTTTTTAGAAGTTCTAGCTCTGATACCAAATGTAGAATAGAATATCGCCAAGAGGGGGTGAATTGGGGATTTTTTTTAAAAAAAATCTTTTCAAAACTCCCAAAAACAGGTGCAATAACAGAGTATAATAGAGAGGGAGAGAAAGATCGACATAGATGATTTATACTAGTTAGGTCTCAACTCTTGACCTACGTCCAGTCCCCAAACACTCTAGGATTTCTACTATTTCTTCAATCGATTACACATTCTGTACTCGAAAGTAATCCCCTCACTAGGATTCACTCCCCCTTACAAGTTGTAATCAGATAACCCAATCTCAAAGTCCCAATACTTTGAGATTCTTATAGCGATTGATAATCAGAAATAGACTATCTAAAAGAGCAGATAGATAAACACTGAAGTTTAGTATATCTGAAGATATTACACAGATGAGTGAAACAGTAAATGCATTTTTTATCGTTCGTGCTTTTTGTTTTTCTAGCTAGTTGGTGGAAGGAATCGAATGCTTCAGCTTATATATGGTAAAGGTAGTTTAAGACCGTTGGAATCCTTCAATGTATCGTTGGACATAAAGAATATGGTCATTGAGCATTGAAGTGCATTTATTGTCTTCACTTGATTCATTCCTTAACCGTTGTCATTCTTCATTGAGATTCTTGATGTTCTTTACCGTTGGATGATCTGGCATTCAAATAAGGAAAGAACCCATAAATTCTTTCTGAATTTTTAGAGAATGATCGACCAAATTCGTGCTTCGATTTCTGAACCGGCATTAATGTTTATGACATAATCACTGGATTTTTTTCTCTTTCTTTGGTTACTCCATTATGTAATCTTCTAAAACTCACTAAGAAATTGATTAAACATAGTTAGGAACAATGTTGAGTGATGATATGAAGTATCCAACTCATACTTGAATATTTAGCATTTACAGACACGGTGATTGTAAAACAGAGATACCTCACACTCGAGTTAATTTTAAGCAAACTGGAGTGCATGAGTCGAGTTAAGGATTCTAGGCTCGAGTCACTGGATCATCTTCTTTGAAAATGAGTTTGAAATTTAAGTGAAGATGTTTCTGTCAAGAGCGTGACTCGAGTCAAGTTCTTCTTTCGCAAATAAACTTCGAGATAGCATTTTGAAAATGGTTTAAAATCGCGTCAACTCGTGTCATTAAGTGACCAACTCAAGTCAACTTATTAATTTGGAAAATTGTTTACAAATCCGTGCTTGAGTTACAAACACTGGCTCAAGTCAGGGACTATATACATTCAAAATAAGTTTAAGTCCACAAAAGTTGGCATGAGTTAAATAGCATAGGCTCTAGTCACTTTAAGTTTGAAATACTTTAAAAGCTCTCTGTCTTGCATTGACTTGAGTTAATGAAACTGAAACTCAAGTCAAGCTAAGTTCAAAACAACTTGACAACTCTCTGTCTTGTGTTGACTCAAGTTTTACAACTCTAAACTCGAGTCAAGTATGACAAAAGGTTACTAGTTTAAAATTGATCAAGTTAAAAACATGTTGACTTGAACCATCAACTTCATTTTGTTTACAATTGTCAGTTATCATCAAAACACATACAGAACTAACATAACTAAGCTCAAGAGCCCATTATTTACGAACTAAATAGTCCTCAAATTATTAATCAAGAGATACAAATAAGTGTAATAATATTCAATTATCACCCTCATATTCGGAAAGACTTCCAAACAATGTGGCTTCTTCAATGGTTGTAACCTTAGCCTCTCATTCCTTTAAGAGAATGTTTAGTATTTTTCTCACTTTGGAGCTTTGGTTGTATGTTCTCCCCAATGCAGCCATCTGGTTTATTAGGTGTGTATATCTAAGTTCAAACTCAGCTACACTTTCTCCAAACTTTATTCGAATAAGTCGCACTCAGATACCTGAGTATTTACTCTGTTCTCTTTGATGCTGGAGGTTCCTTCGTGGGCAATCTCAAGTGCTTTCCACATTTCTTTAGCCATTGAGAGATTACAAATTTCAAAAAATCCTTTTGGCTACGTGCACTCTAAATCATCAAAATAGCTTTGTGATTTAGAGTTACCAGTCTTTTGTCATTGTCATAGAACTAGGTCGGAGATTTTGGCGTCAATCATGTCTCAATCTTTTTCATGGGTATGTAGTCTCCATCTTTAATGACTTTCCATAACCCAGATTTAGTTGCCATTACAAAGACTCTGAACTTGGCTTTCCAAAATGAAAAATGCTCTTCGTTGAAGCCAAGAGGTCTGAAAATAAAAGCACCATCAAGTAGAATTCCTTCCATCAATCCTTCTCTAGACGTTAATCCTGAAATGAGAAGACCTTGAATAGGACTCGCTCCCCCTTACAAGTTGTAATCCTACAACCACTCTCAAGGTCTCACTACCTTGAGATTATACATAATTAATAACGTTTGGTAAAGACTATATCTCATAGTAGATATATGATCACTAAAAAGCAAAAAGAATATGAAAATATATTATAGAGAATGAATGAACTAAGAAATGAATGACAGAAGATTGATTGTTGGCTTAGTTAGTTGCTCTATATTGAATGGTTGGCTATTTACAAGTAGGCACCATTAATGACCGTTGTGAGCATTCAAACTTTTCGTTAGAGACAGATTGAAGCCATTGAAGCATTTAAAGGTTCAATCGCTTTTATCTTCGTTACAATAAATTCTTCAAAAGAAATCCCTTTGGTCAACTCTGTTTCTTGGTATGGATTTAATACCCTGACAGGAAAATTGCTTTTGTTGCATTTGAAGCTAATCCATGATCTAAGTATACAAAACTTATACATATGTTATTAGTGGCATTGAGAAAATGACTAAGTAATAATCAAATTTAAACATATGTTCATCGTGAGTCTCAAATTTATCAAGACGTTTTTTTTCAAAAGACGATGAACTTGCACTCGAGTGTGTTTCAATATCACTCAAGTGCCTGATGAACTTTGAGTTCTGGTAGTGAAGTATTTAAAGATTGTGTCACTCGAGTGCTTGAAGCCTGACTTAAGCAATCTTCTACTTGTTTGAAAATGGTATTAACACTACCAGTAACTTGAGTGCATATTTGGATCACTCAAGTAACTCTAAGGTTCACTTGCGTGATATCCAAGTGAGAAGCACTGCACTCTTGGTCCATCAAAGAGTGACCTGCTGAAACCTCACGAGTTGTTCTTCATCACTCCAGTAGCAACTTCCTCACCTGAGTGGGAAGACTTATAACTTGTATAAACATCGCGAGTGACTTGCAGAATCAGTGCGAGTTGATAATTATCACTCGAGTGACAACTTACTTGAGTGATTTTTGCTAACTTTCAAAAAACATCTTGAGTGACTACCAAATACTCTGTGAGTGAACACTAGCCTCGAGTGGTTACTTATCCACTCACGTCCTTTGAGCTTATCACTTGAGTGATGAATTCCATCATTCAAGTAATTTTCCATAACTTCCACAAATCCTACAAGTGACTTGTTGAATTCCTACAAGTGAAGGAGGATTACTCGAGTACTAATTTAGCCACTCAAGTAATCTTGCATTACTTTTCAATCTTTCAGCGAGTAACTTGCATAATCACTGGACATTAAGATCACCACTAGAGTGCATTACCTACCACTCGAGTGATCATATCAAATCACTTAAATTGAGTAGTCTTGTTGATTCAAGTTATAGTTAAAGACAGTTTTATCACTCGAGTGTTTAGAAATACACTCGAGTGACTTGAATCATCAAGTCCTCATTGTATTCTATTCCAAGGTTTGTTATCATCAAAGCATGATCAGAGAACCAACAAAGGGCTCATCTTATAACCAACTCATCAAAGATCAACTTAGTCAAATCCAAATTCTTGATCTATTACAACGACATTATTGGTAACCACTTAAATTTCAATAAAGCAACTTTGAACTTGTTGTAGGTCATCTCCCATATGGGGTTTTGTCTTTTAAAATGGAAAAGTGCATGGCTTTAGCTACTTCCATCACCCACTATTTTGCATAGTACTTCTATCAACTTAGGCTTTTGTGTAGAAAGAATACTCATTTATATCATAACTACTCCAAGTGGCGACCTCAAAAGAAGGTGCTTAAGATGACCATTCAATTGTCTTAGACACATTGGTCTCGTGCGGAACCTTTTCCTCAAACGACTTTATGAATATCTTGTTTTTCTCATTATCTATCTGCATGTTATTGTTCCTTGGTTACGTGTTCTTCAAAATCTTCTTTCTATTCATCTAAGTACTACTAAACTTCTTCCATATTATTCAAGATATACAAGTATGCTTGCAACACCTTTTCACGAGGTATACTCTTCACTTTGAGACCTTGTGTTCCCTTACTTTTCCCTCATTCATGCCAAGACTATTCCTTTGTCCCTAATGGATAATCTTTGAAAACGTCTATAGCTTTCTTCAATTACATATCTTTCAATTATTAAGGCTTCAAGTCAATAAGGATTTTTAGAATACCCTTTTAAGATCTTCATGTATCACTAGAAAGGGTAAACTAGACCTCAGAGTCTTACCTTCCTTACTAAATGAACAATCAAATGCACCATTATATCAAAATATGAAAGAGAAAAATGCATCTCTAGTTGGGATAAAATGATATACCCCTCATTTTCCAATTCATCCAACTTTTTAGTGTCAATGACTTTGCTACAGATAACACTAAAGGAAACACACAATCATGTTATAGTGCGTCGCATGTCATCAATAGTTGTTGCATCAATACATGATAATCATGAGACTTCATTCCTGCTAATTTCAAATCATCTTGAGACACAAACCTCATGACATTAGAAGAATACCCTTGTGGCACCTTAATATCATGCAAACACCCACACAAACATTTTGTTCTATGCTTTTCACAGTGTATGCAATGCTAACTCTCTGTACACCCTCTTACCATATTCTCTTAGTTGTGGATATAACCGTTCTCTTAATCTCATTTCAATCAAGTCTAGTCTCGCACTAATTCCACCCTTAGTCTTCTCTTGTATGTGCAAAAGTGTATTGACAAGGCTATTGTTGGGATCTGTACACGCAGCGGAAGGATTCTCCTCCATTTAAAAACTTACGAATCCCATTGAGAGGATCGATCAACGGCGTTTAAATCAAGGTTCGTTAGAAACCATACCTATGCGGACTCCTGAGTGTTTCGTTCAATTCGACCTCCTCTGTGTCTCGAACGTCGTGCCATCTTGTTTGATCAAACAGGAGCTGACTTTGCAAGTCCACTCCCTCTATCGGTATCCACACGAACAGCCTTCAACACCGACGGCAGCGTGCTAGCGCCTTCAGTATTTTCGCACTCTCTCTATTTCTTTCTAGGGTTTCTCGCGGCTTTTCTAATACATCTGACAAAATGTCCTGAAGGTTTTTCAAAACCCAATAGGTGTATTATATTCAAAATTAATCCTTATTAATCTTGAAATTTGAATTTGGATTAAAATAATATATTAATAAAATCTATCAAATAGATCTAATCTAATCTATTTATTTAATCTGAATTAAAAGCCTGTTGATTTAATTTATCTCAATAAATTAAATCTGAGATATGATATCTATCTATTTAATTAAATCTGAGATACTATATCTCAATTCAAATTAAATTAGATATATGATATCTATATCGGAAATTAAATCGAGATACAATATCTCAATTTGTTTTAGATATTTAATTTATCAAATAAATTAAATACAAAACAAATAATATATATAATAATATTATTATATTATTTTCGAATTTAATAATATATATATCCACCCTAGATTAAATACAGTAATCATTATATTTTAGACATATATAAGATTTAATGAATCTGGACACTTTTGCTCGTCTGGGACCCTGTAGGCCCACATGAGATTGGCAGCGAGTCAATACTGTATCAGCCCACAAGTCGTAAGCGGCCTTTAACAAGACATTGCGACTACCCAATTCATATGGGGATCAATGATACGATACAACCATGTCACGTCCCTTTTGTCACGCGATAATTTGGTCAAGGATGAGGCATGGATAATGTCAACTTCTTGTTCTTGACCATTACTTTCTCGATTCTTGAGTAGTCTAATAATTGAAATGGAAACTCCTTTCCATCGTAGTATGGCTATACATTTCTTATACACACTCATCGAGGGGCCCAATATTATCTCTCTACAAATGTAAGGGACAGATTCCATCTTGACCATTCACATTCCTTTGCATGAAAACCACTGATCTCAATCCAAGCCTTTATCATTACCCGGTCAAAGGTGACTTTTGACTAGGTCAAAGACCAGCGACTCATCATGTAGGAATCCATGATGATCCAGGTCAAAGGGCGTTGTGACGCGGTTATACATGAGATAAGCTTATGACTAAATCATGCAGCTTTCTCATAGTGGGTCGGTCCAGCACCTTGTACTCTTACAAGTGCCTATGACTTTGATTCATATCTCCATACCTCATCAAAGTCATATTGGTCTTATTTCATCTTTGCTCCCGCATTGATGACCGACCAGGGACATTTAGGATAATCTATAAGATATATCCAAGGATATAGTTATCACTATAAACATGCCAATGAAATAACAACTAAATGGAGAATACTTTAAATGACATTAACGTTTAAAGTACAATGACTTGCCCCAAGGGCATAATTTCCAACAGAGTCCCACTTGCACTAGGCGCAATCATTAATTATTCTAATTCCCATTGTCCTAACATGACGCTCATGTTTTACTTATGCAAGCAGCTTAGTAAGAGGACCAGCAACATTGTCTTCTCCTGGTCCTTTGCATACTTTTATATCACCTCTATCGTTGATTTCTCTGATAAGATGAAATCGCCTGAGTATTTGCTTGGTCCTTTGATGTGACCTAGGCTCATTGGTTTGCGCAATAGCACCGCTATTGTCACAAAGAAAGTCTATTGGATTTGAGATGGTAGGAACCACCCCTAGTTCAGTAATGAACTTTCTGATCCAAACGGCTTCCTTAGCTGCATCCGAGCTACTATATACTCAGCTTCTGTTGCAGAATCAGCTTAGTGCTCTGCTTATAGCTCTTCCAGCTTACCGCACTACCATTCAAAAGGAATACATATCCAGATTGCGATCTTAGATCATCTTGGTCAGTTTGGAAACTCGCATCTGTGTAACTAGTCACACAGAGCTCATCTTCCAATCCACCATATACCAAGTACTTTAGGATATTCTTGACAGCAGTTCAATGACCCTCACCGGGATCTTGTTGATATCTGCTAGTTATACTCAAGGCAAATAACACATCCGGTCGAGTACATAACATGGCATACATGATAGATCCAATGGCGGAGGCATATGGAATCTTACTTATGCAGTCTCTTTGATCTTGTGTACTAGGACACATATCCTTACTGAGATGAATGCCATGAGACATGGGCTTGTAACCCCTTTTAGATGTTGGAAATTATGCCCTAGGGGCAAGTCATCTCCATTTAGTTATCATTTCATTTGCATGTTTATAGTGATAACTGATCCTTGGATATATCTTATAGATTATCCTAAATGTCCCTGGTCAGTCATCTACGCGGGAGCGAAGATGAAATAAGACCAGTATGACTTTGATGAGCTATGGAGATACGAATCAAAGTCATGGGCACTTGTAGTAGTACAAGGTGCTGCACCGACCCACTATGAGAAAGCTGCATGGATTAAGTCATAAGCTTTCCTTATGTATAACCGCGTCACAACGCCCTTTGACCTGAGATCAACATGGATTCCTACATGATGAGACGCTGATCTTTGACCTAGTCAAAAGTCACCTTTGACCGGGTGATGATAAAGGCTTGGATCGGGATCAGTGGTTTTCATGCAGAGGAATGTGAATGGTCAAGATAGAATTTGTCCCTCACATTTGTAGAGAGATAATACTGGGCCCCTCGATGAGTGAGTCTAAGAAACGTATGGCCATACTACGATGGAAAGGAGTTTCCATTTCAATTAGACTACTCGAGAATCGAGAAAGTAATGGTCAAGAACAGGAAGTTGACATTATCCATGCCTCATCCTTGACCAAATTATCGCGTGACAAAAGGGGCGTGACATGGTTGTACGATAAGTAGTATCGTATTATCGATCCCCATATGAATTGGGTAGTCGCAATGTCTTGCTAGAGGCCGCTTGCGACTTGTGGACTAGTACAGTATTGGCCCACTACCAATCTCATGTGGGCCTGCAGGGTCGCACACAAGGATAGCCCAACACGAGTAAAAATGTCCAGATTTTTTGAATCTTATATATGTATAAGATTAAATTTGAAATAATAATAATATTATTATATATAGTATCTAATTTATTTGATAAATTAAATAACTATAATAAATTGAGATATTGTATCTCGATTTGATTTTTGAATAAAGATATAGTATCTTAGTTTTAATTAAATTGAGGTATAGTATCTCATATTTAATTAAATAAAAGATATCATATCTTAGATTTAATTTATATAGATAAATTAAATCTATAGGCTTATAATTTGGATTAAATAAATATATTAGATTAGATCTATTTGATAGATTTAATTAATATATTATTTTAATTCAAACTTGAATTTCAAAATTAATTAGATTGATTTTGAATATATAATACGATTAAAGGGTTTTGAAAAACCTATGGGACATTTAGTAAGAAGTATTAGAAAGCCGCGAAAAACCCTAGAAAAGAAAAAAAAAAAGAGACGCAAGGTTTGAAGGCACTAGTACACTACCGTCCGTGTTCGAGACTGTTCGTGTGGATACCGGTAGAGGGAGGAAATTCGTAGAGTCTGCTCCTGCTGATTGAGAAGGTAGCCTACGTGTTCAGATCGAAAGAAACATTCAGAATCTCACATAGGTACGGTTTTCTAATGAACCTTGATTTAAACGCAGTTGAACGATCCTCTTTGGGATTCATAAAAGTTTTATAATTCCACTGCGTGTACGGATTCCAATAGTGGTATCAGAGCTAGGTTAACTGAGCGTTTAGATTGGGTTTTCTATATGCGTATACATGTGATGTATATATGTATGCTAAAACCGAATTCTTTTATGCGTTTGAATATGATAGTTCACGTTAGGGTTTCCACAGATAGCTAGTCAGACATTATGGCCTTTTCTGAATTGTTCAGATCGGATTGTGTGGCTGATTCACGTGGATATGAAGCGTTCAGATCTGATGTCGATCAGGACGCTGAGGTCGAAAATGATGGTCTTGCTAGGGTCGGACGATGTTGTTAAGTTCGAGCATATGTCACGTACCAAAATAGAAATTAGAGAATTTGTTACACCCCTACCGGCCTCGCCCTTTCGGGTGGCGGGTTAGAGGGATCCTTTTCACTTATCGCCTCTCCTTGTTAATTATTCACTTTAATCATATATCAGAGTGTGTGCGAAAGAGCATATGATCGGTTTGGACAACTTACAATATACTGGTAAAGGCGTACAAAATTTATAGAAAGTATTCCCCGTAGGGTTAAGGGTACAATAATCCAACATAACTTACAATCATCCAGAAATAAACATACAGAATGAGGTAAGGTATTCCATACGTCTTCAATCTTCATCTTCATTGTTTTTTTTACCCATATCTTCTCCACTGTCCGACCGGCCTACTGTCTTACACCAGTATCTTTGAAACCAGCCTGGAGTTCAAAGTTGAACCCCAGAGTAACTGTTAAACTCATATACAATATGTATGCAATGCATGTAATGCAAATCACAATCAGGAACACACAAATTTGGCATGTACTCCGCAGGACCACCTGGTCAAGACAAGCCCCTCGACTTAGCGCGCAAAAGGGCCTCAGTAGTCAGGGTGGCCAACCCCAACCCCTAGCCTAGGGCCTTAGCGGACACCTATAAACAAACAGTCATATAGGCTCCCCCTAGCCACACATACCTTGGGCCTCAGCAGACACCTATGAACACACAGTCACATAGGCTCTACCTAGCCACACATGCCAAGGGCCTCAGTAGCACCCCTACAGGTACTACCTAGCCACCATGCCCCAGGCCTCAGCAGCACCCCTATGGGTACTACCTAGCCTGCATACGTCGGGCCTCAACAGTAACCATAGAACACAAAGTCCCATAGATACCACCTAGCCTACATCCATAATCATGACAAAACATAACATACAAGAGCAACATAGAGTATGCAAGTTTATAGTTACTACCTGGCATGCCTCGCAAATAGCAAACTCTTCCCTTGGCACTTGAAATATGTCACACATGTGTTAACACCCTAGATATAACAAAAAATATCATGCTTTCAATCATATATACAACTTTACCTCAAATTCCATGAATTTCGCCCTACATCATATTTTCCAGAATTTCTGACCCAACTTTGCTAATTTTTAATAAATTCTAGAAATATCATATTAATGTGAAATCAGTGGTTATTGAACCCTTAGGATGTCTATTTTATATGAAAAATATTTACCAAAGCCCTATGGGTTCGAGCCCTTCTCAGATTCCCAAAACTTAACCACTGGTCCGAAACAGAATCCATGTTTTTAGGTCATTGTTAGCCTTAAATAAATCTTGGTTGGGAAATCCCAATAACACGAAATTTTAGTCTCAATTCATCCTTAGGATATATAATTTCTCCATGAAAAATATCAAAGCAAAAGGAATCCATTTACTAATTTAAATCTGCTGATAAACACACACTACCCAGAAACCGTAAGAACCGACAGATTTTCGTATAATAAAGACTTGAGCTTTTAGGGTTTGGAAAAAGTAACCTTGAATTATCCCCACACAAAATCACGTTTTGGACCCAATGGAGACCTCAAAAATACCAAAATGCTACAACAACTCCATGAAAAACACTATAGGGCAGAAGCAAGAATCACTGAGTTGTCGGTTCGGCACTTACCTTGGAATTTCAGTTGCGTATCACCTCCGCTCCTTCTTGAACCAAGACTTCAGCTGCTCCCTCTCCTCCTACTCCTTGAGCACGTCCTTGGGCAGTAAAAATGGGTGGGTAAGTGTCCTTATATAGAGATTCCAAGGCTAGGGCTTGTCCGGTAATTAAAATAACACCTCAGGGGCAAAATGGTCATTTTCGTTGACTTTTTCTCCAAGACATTCCAGAATATTCTTTTCCAGGGTATTCTAGAGTCTTCTGGTCCATGACATGTGGTGCCATCTCAGCTCTTAAAATTTAGATTCCAAGATTGCCCTTGATGGTGACTTTAGGGGTAGGTTTTAGGTGCAGGGGTAAAATAGTCATTTTGTACTGCACTTCTTCCAACCAGTAGGACCCACAAAATCTTCCCTTGGATTGTGCCATTAATGCCCATGTGAAGTCATAATTACATGTCCTTCACCTTGTCACATCAGATTTAAATATGTGGTCCAGATTAATCCGGATTATTTTATCTTTCTCTCTCTTCATAATTACATGATGTGACACTTTTCTTCCTTTCCAAGACACTTTCTCTCCTCCCCTAGCCCACCAAATTCGTCCTCTCTCCTTTCCAGGGGTCTAGGCCCGTCTCCGGAACACCCTAACCGGTCCCACTTCGCTCCCTTTTGCCGGTTACATCTTTCCTCGTAACTCGTGCCATTTAACTAGACTTGTGTGGGCCCTTATCATCAGTCTCTTTTCCTTGACCATAGGTGAAGGAAATTTAATGCCTTGGGGATCAAGAAACCCATACTTCAGTGTCCCATAGCCACCTCGTACTACGTGCTATCCGATAATCCAACTTTTGACCCTGAAATGCCACGTGTCCGGCGTAGTACTTCTATTACTGACTTTTCCTTCTATACTTGGTCCAGATACGTATTCTCTCCTTCTTCCTTGGTTGAACACGCATACCCTTGTCCCAGAGGGTCAGTGTTCACGTCCCACTAACGTCTTTTGTCACTTATACATTATACTGACTTACGTCTCTTCGAGCTTGCTTCATTCTCAAGTCACTTTGACTTCTATGGTCCTTGAGCTCTTGGTCAAAATACTCATGCAAACAGGAGTGCAAAATGTCTTAAAATATGTTAAGATGCGCCTAAAAATTGCCCAAATCAAATGACCAAAGTGCCCTTGCAAAATATCCTCTTAACTTGGCTTATTTTGCAAGTTTTGTTGACTTTTCTCTCTCCTCCTTGTTTTGCACGAATTTAAAGCAATTTCTCTCTCTTCATGATGACTTGATTTGACCTCTTGCTCCTGTAATTATGAAGGGGCACGTGTCATGCTTTTACTGGTCCAACACAAAAGTAACTTTTTCCCCTGTCATGATGACGAGACACATGTCATGATTTTATTGGGCCAACACAAAAATATGTCATTATTAGTCATCATGACAGTACTTTATTAAATTTACTTTAATAGAGATACTTTATCGGTGTTTGCCCGAGATCCTGCCCGGGTTTTACTCGGGTTTTCTTCATGAATACCGATACCTTCTCAAAAACGTTGGGCATACCCAACTGCCCTGAAAATACTGTATACTTATTTATTTCGGCATATCTTCGCTCAACTAATTGTCCTATACCCCAGGACATAGTTGGGTGGTATCTTTTCCACTGGATTTACACCATATAGACCTTTTGTGTCCCATTTTCGCTGGCACCTTAATTCCATGGCTTATGCTTACAAGGTTCACTCACCCGTATGGTCGAGTTACTTAATCCCAGAGGCATCCTAACTCTCGACATTCTTGGAACTCTTCCCGATCTGGGCTTAGTTGTTCGCCTACTTTAGGCTCATTCTCCATTCTCAGGGTCCGAAATTCGGGGTGTTACATAATTTAAACTCTATAATTGTTCGTTGCTAGCGGGACCGCCGTAGGGACCGGCTGATTGTTCGTAGCGCGATAATCTAAATCATGATATTATATTATACAATATAATAGAAATTAGAGAATTTAAATCATGATATTATATTATATATTATATAATATAGTTTAAATTAGAGAATTAAAACTCTATAATTGTATTCATAATATATGAATTAATATATATTGTGATTTACCTCTCAAATGTTGTTTGGGTATGGTGAACAACATGGCTCTAGAGTTTTACAAGTGTTGTAAATTTTAAATATGGCCTGCGTGTCATGGCTCTCTCTAAATATTCTTGATGTACATTCTCTTCTCATTCCACTCCCCTCGTATGTTAAACGAGGTTTCTCCTATGTAATTCTCTTTTCTTATTTAGAAAAGTCCCCTCATTGGCTTGAGAGGATTCTAGGTTAGAAGAGTCATGTTATGTCACATTTATTTTAATTATGTCTTGATTTGATCACTCCATGATTAATTTAGAGTTTTAATTATGATTTGATTAGATCACTCATAATTAATTTAGAATTTTAATTAAGATTTGATTGGATCACCTCTGATTAATTTAGATTTTATATGACATACAATTGTGATTGCATTCATATAGGTAGAATTAATAGGATTAATTAGACTATACCAAATATACCCTCTAAATAAAATCTTAAGTCATAATGCCATCAATAAATGAATACTTGACAAAACCTAGATCGCCCATTTGTATGTTCCACCAAAGTGGATGTATTTGAGTTATCTTGGTGAGACAAGAGTGAGTAATGGTGATACTCAACATTCATTATTATCTTGACTTAATTGAGATTATCAAAACGGTTTTGGATCTCAAGGCATTAGATGGGATTAAACATGCTAGGTCATATGATGATCATATCCCATAAAGATCTAAGAGTTACATGTGATGTAATTGGCAAAGAGCTTGCCTACCTAAATAACTTGATTTTAAGCGTCCTGCCAAAGCGGACTTAAATTTAAGCCAAATATGGATCTTAGCCCACTAATTATCATGAGGGTTGTTAATTCAGTGGGAGGTTATTAATTAAACTTTGCATATCCTTTTAGTATAGAATCATATCATCTAGTAATACTACAAAACCATCAATGCGATCAGTCCTTGAGAAGGACGAACTCGATGAAAAACATTCTTGACTTATTTGGGAACTTAAACATTGATCCCAAGCACGAAAGAAAGGAGTATCTCATCGATCAACCCATTCCTTACGAGCCTGCAGCTACTGATCCAAGAGCTCAGACTGATGCTTATATGAAGCATAAGGATGACTTTATAGATGCAGGATGCCTGATGCCTGCCACTATGATTCCAGACCTCGATGGAGATCTGGAACATGTGGAAGCCTCTGAGATGATTGTTTATCCTATGAAAATGTTCCAGTAACAGGCAAGGCAAGAGAGGTATGAGACAACAAAGGCCTTATATTCCTGCAAGATGGCTGAAGGTGCATCAGTTAGTCCTCATGTGTTCAATATGAAAGGCTACATTGATCACCTTGAGAGGCTTGGATTTCCCATGAGCTAGGAGTTAGCTACAGGTATGATCTTAAACGCACTCCCGAATAGTTATGACCAATTTGTCATGAACTATAACATGCTCAACATGGAGAAATCAATTTATGAACTACATGAGATGCTCAAAACTGCTGAGCAGAGCCTTAAAAACAGGCCCAACACTGTTTTGTCCATTTAGAAAAGAAAGGGTATGAAAAGAAATGCAGGGGCAAAAGAAAGGGTAAAAGCTCAGCTGGTAAGACCAATGAGTCAAACAAGCCCAAATCTAAGCCTGAAGCCAAGAAGGCAAAACCTTAGAAGGTTGGGGTCCGCTTCTTCTGCAATGAACTTGGTCATTGGAAGAGGAATCGCAGACTCTACATCGAAGATCTAAAAAAGAACAAGAAGGATAGCGAGGCTATCGCTTCAGGTATCTATGTCATAGATATTCACTTCTCTACTTCCTCAACATGGGTATTTGATACCGCATGTGGTTCTCACATTTGTATAAATGTGTAGGGTCTCAAGGACAGTAGAAAAATTAATGGACATATCTATGACATAAACTACCAAAAGGATCAAGTCAAATGATTTGAATCCGACTTACCTATGGCACTGTCGTCTAGGCCATGTAAATGAGAAACACATTTCGAAAAAACCATCACAGATGGATTTCTTGACTCATTTGATTTTGAATCATTTGATACATGTAAGTCTTGTTCATTGGAAAGACGACAAAGGCACCTTTATTAGGAGTATTGGGCCTCATACATACAGATGTCTGTGGACTAATGAATGCTTCTACCAAAGGAGGTCATTTGTACTTCATTACATTTATAGATGATTTAGTAGATATGGGAATATCTATCTGATGAAACATAAGTCTGAATCTTTTGAAATGTTCAAAATATTCCAAAATGAAGTGCAAAACCAACTTGGCAAAAACAATTAAGGCACTTCGATCTGATCGGGATGCTGAATATTTGAGCCAAGAGTTCATTGACAATCTCAGGAGTCGTGAGATCATCTCACGACTTACTCCTCCAGGAACACCTCAATGGAAAGGTGTTTCTGATCGGACGAATCGAACTCTATTAGATATGGTTCGATCTATGATAAGTCAAACAGATCTTCCACCTTCTTTTTGGGGCCATGCCCTAGAAACAACTACATTCACACTAAATCGTGTTCCATCAAAGGCAGTTGAAAAGACACCATATGAGATATGGACTGGGAAGAAACCCATTTTGTCATTTCTTAAAATTTGGGGATGTGAGGTTTACGTTAAACACGAAGCCTCTGATAAATTATCATCCAAATCCTCAAAAATGCCTTTTTGTGGGGTATCCTAAGGAAACTAAAGGATGCCATGTCTACAATCCCGCCGATCACAAAGTGTTTGTTATTCGGAATGGTATCCTTTTGGAGAAAGAGTTTATCTCTAAAAGAACCAGTGGGAGTAAGGTGTACCTCGAAGAAGTTTGAGAGTCACAAGACCACATAGAACCACAGATGGAAAGTGGAGAAAACTCACAACAAGTTAATGAGCCTACTCTAGTAACATAAGGCCCATGAAGGTCCGATAGATCACGACTACAGCCTCAGAGATATGGATTTCTGATCACTGAAAGTCGTGATGTTTTGCTCATTGAGCAGAATGATCTAACTACCTATCGAGAGGCCGTGGTGGGTCCAAACTCTGAAAGATGGCTTAATGCCATGAAGTCTGAAATGCAATCCATGTACGACAATAAGGTATGGACCTTAGTCGATCCACCTGAAGGTGTAAAAACCATTGGGTGCAAGTGCGTTTCCAACGAGAAAACTGACATGGATGGCAAAGTAAATATCTTCAAGGCACAACTAGTTGCAAAAGGATTCACTCAAACTCATGGTGTGGACTATGATGAAACATTTTCCCCAGTTGCAATGGCCAAATCAATTAGAATCTTTCTTGCCATTGCAACATATTATGACTATGAAATATGGCAGATGGACGTCAAAACTGTCTTCCTTAACGAAATGCTCCTTGAGGATGTGTACATGACACAACCTGAGGGCTTTGTGCGTCCAGAGGACTCTGGTAAAAGTTTGTATGCTTCAAAGATCCATTTATGGATTGAAGCACGCATCTTGGAATTGGAGTCGTCGTTTTGATGAAGTGGTCAAAGAGTTTGAATTCACTCAAAACATCGATAGACCTTGTGTTTACAAGAAGTTTAGTGGGAGCACAGTTGTATTTCTAGTGCTTTATGTCAATAACATCCTACTCATTGGGAATGACATTCCTACCTTGCAGAGTGTTAAGTCTTGGTTGGGAAAGTCTTTCTCAATGAAAGATTTAGGCGAAGCCACTTACATCCTAGGGATTAGGATCTATAGAGATAGATCCAAGAGGCTCATAGGCCTAAGTCAGTGCACATACATAGACAAGATACTGTATAGATTCAGTATGCAGGATTCTGAAAGGGGCTATATGGCCATGTCTCATGGCATCCATCTCAGTAAGGATCTGTGTCCTAGTACACAAGATCAAAGAGACTGCATGAGTGAGATTCCATATGCTTCCGCCATTGGATCTTTCATGTATGCCATGTTTTGTACTCGACCGGATGTGTTATTTGCCTTAAGTATGACCAGCAGATATCAACAAGATCCCAGTGAGAGTCACTGGACTGCTGTCAAGAATATCCTAAAGTACTTAAGGAGGACTAAGGACCTATTCTTGGTATATGGTGGTTTGGAAGATGAGCTCTGTGTGACTGGTTACACAGATGCAAGTTTCCAAACTGACAAAGATGATCTAAGATTGCAATTAGGATATGTATTCCTTTTGCATAGTGGTGCGGTAAGCTAGAAGTTCTCCAAGCAGAGGACTGTAGCTGATTCTGTGATAGAAGCTGAGTATGTAGCAGCATCGGATGCAGCTAAGAAGGACTTTTGGATTTGAAAGTTCATTAATGAACTTGGGGTGGTTCCTACCATCTCAAATCCAATAGATTTGTTCTATGACAATAACGGTGCTATTGCGCAGACCAAGGAGCCTAGGTCACATCAAGGATTAAGCATATACTCAGGCGATTTCATCCTATCAGAGAAATCAATGATAGAGGTGATATAAAAAAATTATGCAAAGTACCAGGAGAAGACAATGATGCTGATCTTCTTACTAAGCCGCTTGCACAAGCAAAACATGAGTGTCATGTTAGGGAAATGGGAATTAGAGTAATTAATTATTGCGCCTAGTGCAAGTGGGAGTCTGTTGGAAATTATGCCCTAGGGGCAAGTCATCTCCATTTAGTTATCATTTCATTTGCATGTTTATAGTGATAACTAATCCTTGGATATATCTTATAGATTATCCTAAATATCCCTGGTCGGTCATCTACGCGGGAGCGAAGATGAAATAAGACCAGTTTTACTTTGGAAACTCGAGTTTGGGCTTGACAGAGAGTTTTCAAGTTTTTACTCACGACGGCCTCTCGATAGGTAGTTGGCTCATTCTGCTCAATGAGCAAAACAACACGACTTCCAGTAATCTGAAATCCATATCTTTGAGGCTGTAGCCGTGTTCCATCAGACCTTCATGGGCCTTGTGTTACTAGAGTAGGCTCATCAACTTGTTGTGAGTCTTCTCAGTTTTCCATCTGTGGTTCTATGTTGTCTTGTGACTGTCGAACTTCTTTGAGGTACACCTTACTCCCACTGGTTCTTTTAGAGATGAACTCTTTCTCCAAAAGGACACCATTCCAAATAACAAACACGTTGTGATCGGTGGGATTATAGACTTAGTATCCTTCAGGTTCCATAGGATACCTAACAAAAAAGCATTTTGAGGATCTGGATAATAATTTATCAGAGGCTTGGTGCTTAACGTAAACCTCACATCCCCAAATTTTAAGAAAGGACAAATTGGGTTTCTTCCCAGTCCATATCTCATATGGTGTCTTTTCAACTGCCTTTGACGGAACGCGATTTAGTGTGAACGCAGCTATTTCTAGGGCATGGCCCCAAAAGGAAGGAGGAAGATCTGTTTGACTCATCATAGATCGAACCATATCTAATAGAGTTTGATTCCTCCGCTCAGAAACACCATTCCATTTAGGTGTTCCTGGAGGAGTAAGTTGTGAGATGATCCCACAACTCCTAAGACGGTCAATGAACTCTTGGCTCAAATATTCACCACCCCGATCAGATCGAAACGCCTTGATTATTTTGCCAAGCTGGTTTTGCGCTTCATTTTGAAATGTTTTTAAACATTTCAAAAGTTTCAGACTTATATTTTATTAGATAGATATATCCATATCTACTAAAATCGTCTATAAATGTAATGAAGTACAAATGACCTCCTCTGGCAGAAGTATTTATTGGTCCACACTCATCAGTATGTATGAGGCCCAATAAATTGGTGACTCTCTCACTATGCCCAGTGAAAATTTCCTTTGTCATCTTTCCCAATAAACAAGACTCACATGTATCAAATGATTCAAAATCAAACGAGTTAAGAAATCCATCTCTATGGAGTTTCTAAATGCGTTTCTCATTTATATGGCCTAAGACGGCAGTGCCATAAGTAGGTCGAGTTCAAATCATTTGACTTGATCCTTTTGGTAGTTTATGTCATAGACATGTCCATTCAATTTTCTAATGTCCTTGGGAATCTGCACATTTATACAAATGTGAGAACACCATGCGGTATCTAATACCCATGTCGATGAAGTAAAAAAGTGAATATCTATGACATAGATACCTGAAGCGATAACCCTGCTATCCTTCTTGTTCTTTTCCAGATCTTCGAGGTAGAGCTTGCAATTCCTCTTCCAATGACCGATTTCATTGCAGAAGAAGCATACCCCATCCTTCGGAGGTTTTGCCTTCTTGGCTTTCTGTTTTATACCCCTTCCTTTCTGAACGGACAAAACAGTACATGGCCTCTTCTCAAGGCTCTGTTCAGCAGTTTTGAGCATCCCATGCAGTTCAGAAATTGATTCCTCCATGTTGTTCATGTTGTAGTCCATGACAAGATGGTCATAACATTTCGGAAGTGAGTTCAAGATCATATCTGTAGCTAACTCCTGGCTCATGGGAAATCCAAGCCTCTCAAGGTGATCAATGTAGCCTTTCATGTTCAAAACATGAGGGCTAACTGATGCACCTTCAGCCATTTTGCAGGAATGTAAGGCCTTAGTGGTCTCATACCTCTCTTACCTTTCCTGTTGCTGGAACATTTCCATAGGATGATCAATCATCCGAGAGGCCTCCACAAGTTCTAGATCTCTGTCAAGGTCTGGAACCATAGTAGCAGGCATCAGGCATCCTGCATCCACAAAGTCATCCTTATGCTTCGTATAAGCTTCAGTTTGAGCTCTTGGATCAATAGCGGCAGGCTCGTCAGGAATGGGTTGATTGATGAGATACTCCTTTCCTTCATGTTTCAGATCAACGCTTAAGTTCCTAAACTCGTCAAGAAGGTTTGTCTCATCGAGTTCGTCCTTCTCAGGGACTGATCGCATTGATGGTGTTGCAGTGTTACTATTGCTAGTCTACATGATTCTACACTAAAAGATATGCAAAGTTTAATTGGTAACCTCCTACTGAATTAATAACCCTCATTATAATTAGTGGGCTAAGATCCATATTTGGCTTAAAATCAAGTTATTTAGGTAGGCAACCTCTTTGCCAATTACATCACATGTAACTCTTGGATCTTTATGGGATTCGATCATCATATGACCTGACATGTTTAATCCCATCTAATCCAAAACCATTTTGATGATCTTAATTAAGTCAAGACAATAATGAATATTGAGTATCACCATTACTCACTGTTGTCTCACCAAGATAACTCAAATGCATCCACTTTGGTGGAACATACAAATGAGCGATCGAGATTTTGACAAGTATTCATTTATTGATGGCATTACGACTTAAGATTTTATTAGGAGGGTATATTTGTTATAATATAATTAATGCTATTAATTCTACTTATATGAATGCAATCACTATTGTATCTCATATAATATCTAAATTAATTATGAGTGATCTAATCAAAACATAATTAAAACTCTAAATTAATCATGCAGTGATCTAATCAAGACATAATTAAAACTGTGACACAACATGACTCATACTTAACCTAAAATCCTTTCAAGCCAATGAGAGGACTTCTCTAAATAAGAAAAGAAATACATCAGGAGAAACTTCGTTTCAACATACGAGGGGAGTGGGATGAGAAGAGAATGTACATCAAGAGTATTTAGAGAGAAGCATGGCACGCAGGCCATATTTAAAATTTACAACACTTGTAAAACTCTAGAGCCATGTTGTTCACCATACTCAAACAACATTTGAAAGGTTAAATCACAACATATATTAATTCATACAATTATGAAATAAAATATTGTTCATGATTAAAAATTCTCTAATTTATATTATATTATAATATATATATATAATATAATATCATGATTTAAATTCTCTAATTTAAATTATATTATATAATATCATGATTTAAATTCTCTAATTTATATTATATTATAATATATATAATATAATTACATGATTTAAATTCTCTATATTATATTATATTATAATATATATAATATATTATAATATATATAATATAATATCATGATTTAAATTCTCACGCTGCGAACAGTTATGCAATCTGACCTATTCAAAATTTCACGGATATGTACGTGCGATCGGAATGCGCGAACTTCACGGATCAAAACGTGACCTTCGGCCGTTTTCAGAATGTCCAATCGAACTCTTCGAACTACATGAAACGGCCGCGAGATCTAACTAGCTATCCGTAGAAACCCTAACGCGAGTTTTTTGAGTTAAACACATAACAAGATTCGGTTTTAGCATATATATCACATATATAAACACACGTATAAACCTAATTTAAACGTGCGGTTGATCTGGCTCTGATACCACTGTTGGGATTCGTACACGCAGCGGAATTGAAAGACTTTTACGAATCCCATCCGAGGATTGCTCAACTACGTTTAAATCAAGGTTAAGAAAGGAACTGAATTGTACCTATACAAATTAAAATAAGCGTCTCTTTCAATTTGATCTGGTAGGCTACCTTCTCGAACTCGTGCTCACCTCTATTTCACGTTCAGCTTGGATGAGGTCTGGTAATTCGATGATATCTCTCAAACCAGAAATCGGATTCAGGTGAAACAAATTTTGTATGAAACTAGATTCCCAATGCGTTATGTGGATATAAAATTCAAGCCCAAAAGAGTTCGGATCAAGGCGATATGAATTGTGGAAGTTGATAGTGAAATTCACGCCACTCAGCAGACCAAGCTTCGGTGTTTTAGGTGTATCTCCCAATCTACACATCCGATTTTACTGAAACCAGTGCCATTTGAAACTATACTAAACATTCGTTCCATCAAGCTTTGAACCAACCAAAATGGAGTTCAGCCCAGGGAGATATGGCCTTCGAAAGTTGACACTCGAAATTCTGGAACTATTTTAGCATAGGCTCGGGTTTCTCGATCACCAGGAGCTGACTCAGCGAATCCACTCCCTCTACCGGTATCCACACGGAATAGAATTGAACACGGATGGCAGTGTGCTAGTGCCTTCAGTATTCTCGCGTCTCTTCTTTTTCTCTCTAGGGTTTCTCGCGGCTTTTCTAATTCATTCGTCTTCTTAATATGACTAGATCAATATCTATTATAGGGTTTCTAAAACCCTAATAAGTCATATTAAAATATTCAAAATTAATCCAATCAATTTTGAAATTCGAATTTCAATTAAAATAATATATTAATTAAATCTGTCAAATAGATCTAATCTAATATATTTATTTAATCCGAATCATAAGTCTACATATTTAATTTATCTTTATAAATTAAATATGAGATATGATATCTTTTTATTTAATTAAATATGAGATACTATATCTCAATTTAATTAAATCTAATATACCATATCTTTATTCGAAAAGTAAATGTGAGATACAATATCTCTATTTGTTTTAAATATTTAATTTATCAAATAAATTAAATACAAAACAAATATTATATAATAATATTATAATCTCTATTAAATAATAATATTATATTTAATTTCGAATTTAATAATATATATATATATGTACATATATATATATATCCATCCTAGATTAAATGTTTTATTCATTAAATCTTAGACATATCTAAGATTTAATGAATCTGGACACTTTTGCTCGTGTTGGGCTATTCTTGTGTGCGACCCTGCAGGCCCACATGAGATTGGCAGTGGGCCAATACTGTACCAGCCCACAAGTCGCAAGCAGCCTCTAGTAAAACATTGTGACTATCCAATTCATATGGGGATCAATGATACGATACAACCTATCGTACAACCATGTCACGTCCCTTTTGTCACGCGATAATTTGGTCAAGTATGAGGCATGGATAATGTCAACTTCCTGTTCTTGACCATTACTTTCTGTATTGTCGAGTAGTCTAATTGAAATGGAAACTCATTTCCATCGTAGTATGGCCATACATTTCTCAGACTCACTCATCGAGGGGCCCAGTATTATCTCTCTACAAATGTGAGGGACAAATTCCATCTTGACCATTCACATTCCTCTCCATGAGAACCACTGATCCCGATCAAAGCCTTTATCATCATCTGGTCAAAGGTGACTTTTGACTAGGTCAAAGACCAACGACTCATCATGTAAGAATCCATGATGATCTCAGGTCAATGGGTGTTGTGACGCGGTTATACATGAGATAAGCTTATGACTAAATCCATGCAGCTTTCTCATAGTGGGTCAGTCCAGCACCTTGTACTCCTACAAGTGCCCATGACTTTGATTCGTATCTCCATACCTCATCAAAGTCATACCGGTCTTATTTCATCTTCGCTCCCGTGTAGATGACCGACCAGGGACATTTAGGATAATCTATAAGATATATCCAAGGATCAGTTATCACTATAAACATGCAAATGAAATGATAACTAAATGGAGATGACTTTCCCCTAGGGCATAATTTCCAACAAATTCTTCTCAACTAACACATTTGCTAAAAACGAATTGCATTCAAGTTTACCAACTACTCTTTCAGTTTTCACTTGTAAAGTTTTTTTTTTTTATACATTGATCTTCAGTGTTTATATTTATCCACTCTTAGAGAGAGTTCATTTATTGTGAATCATTTCATTGTGAGAATCTCAAGTCAGGGGACTTGGAAATTAGATATTGATTACAACTTGTAAGGGGGGTAAGTTCTAGTGAGAGAATTACTCTTGAGTTACAGAGTGTGTAATCAATTGAGATAGTGAAAAATCCTAGAGAGTCTGGGGGCTGGACGTAGGTCAAGAGGTTGGACTGAACCAGTATAAATTCCTTGTGTATTGCTCTTCTTCTCTATTCTCTACTTACCTATGTTTTTAGTGTCGAAAAACAGAGCATTTAGAAAAGAATTTTAAAATCCCCAATTCACCCCCCTTTTGGTGATTAAGCTCCACTTTCAATCTTGTCTATGTATGTGCTCTGACTTAGGCCTATGAGCCTCTTGGATCTATCTCTATAGATCCTAATCCCTAGGATATAAGTGGTTTCGCCTAAGTCTTTCATTGAGAAAGACTTTCCTAACCAAGACTTGACACTCTGCAAGGTAGGAATGTCATTCCCAATGAGTAGGATGCCATCTACATAAAGCACTAGAAATACAACTGTGCTCCCACTAACCTTGTTGTAAACACAAGGTTCATCGATGTTTTGAATGAATCCAAAATCTTTGACTACTTCATCAAAACAATGATTCCAGCTCTGAGATGCTTGCTTCAATCCAAAAAATGGATCTTTGAAGCTTGCAAACTTTACCATAGTCCTCTGGACGCACAAAACCCTCAGGTTGTGTAATGTACACATCCTTAAGGAGCTTTTCGTTAAGGAAGGCAGTTTTGACGTCCATTTTCCATATTTCATAGTCATAATATGATGCAATGGCAAGAAGGATTCTGATTAGGTCAAAGATCAGGAACTCTCATGTAGGAATCCATGATGATCTTAGGTCAAAGGGCATTGTGACGCGATTTTACATGAGATAAGCTTATGACTTACTCCATGCAGCTTTCTCATAGTAGGTCAGTCCAGTACCTTGTACTCTTACAAGTGTTTATGACTTTGATTCGTATCTCCATACCTCATTAAAGTCATACTGGTCTGATTTCATCTTTGCTCCAGCATAGATGACTGACCAGGGACATTTAGGACAATCTTTATGATACGTCTAAGGATATAGTTATCATAATAAACATGCAAAGGATATGATAACTAAATGGAGAAATGATTTAAATAATAATAACGTTTAAAGTACAATGATCCGCCCTTGGGGCATAATTTCCAACAGACTCCTACTTGCACTTGGTCCTTTAATATGACCTAGGCTCCTTGGTCTGCGCAATAGCGCCGCTATTGTCACAGAACAAATTTATTGGATTTGAGATGGTAGGAACCACCCGTAGTTCAGTAATGAACTTTCTGATCCAAACGGCTTCCTTAGCTGCATCCGATGCTGCTATATACTCAGTTTTTGTTGCAGAATCAGCTACAGTCCTTTGTTTAGAGCTCTTCCTGCTTACCGCACCACCATCCAAAAGGAATACATATCCAGATTGCGATCTTAGATCATCTTGGTCCGTTTGGAAACTCGCATCTGTGTAACCAGTCACACAGAGCTCATCTTCAAATCCACCATATACCAAGAATAAATCCTTTATCCTTCTTAAGTACTTTAGGATATTCTTGACAGCAGTCCAATGACCCTCACCGGGATCTTGTTGATATCTACTGGTCATACTCAAGGCAAATGACACATCCGGTCGAGTACATAACATGACATACATGATAGATCCATTAGCGGAGGCATATGGAATCTTACTCATGCAGTCTCTTTGATCTTGTGTACTAGGACACAGATCCTTAGTGAGATGAATGCCATGAGATATGGGCATGTAACCCCTTTTAGAATCCTGCATACTGAATCTATGCAGTATCTTGTCTATGTATGTACTTTGACTTAGGCCTATGAGCCTCTTGGATCTATCTCTATAGATCCTAATCCCTATGATATAAGTGGCTTCGCCTAAGTCTTTCATTGTGAAATACTTTCCTAACCAAGACTTTGTTGGGATCCGTACACACAGCGGAATTAAAAAAAAACTTTACGAATCCTAAGAAGATGATCTATCAACTGCATTTAAATCAAGGTTCGTTAGTAAACCATACCTATGCGAGGGATTGAGAGTTTCGTTCGATCCGATCTGGTGCACATCTCCTTGTTCGTGCGCCTCAACCGTCGTACGTCTTGAACGTGGTGCCATCTCGTTCGATCAAACAGAAGCAGGCTTTTCGAGTCTCCTCCCTCTACCAGTATCCACACCGAACAGCTCTCCAACACGTAGAGCAGCGTGCTAGCGCCTTCTCTTTGTGTCTCACGTTTTTCTCTCTATGATTTCTTTTGTAGCTTGTCTCAATTCGTTTTCTACTCTCTAATACGACTTGATCATCATCCTTTTATAGAGTTTCTAAAACCCTAATGAGCCGTATTAAAATATTCAAAATTAATCTTAATTAATTGTTGAATTCGAATTTGGATTAAGTAATATATCAATTAAATCATTCAACAGATCTAATCTAATCTATTCATTTAATCCGAATTAAAAGCCTTGTGATCTAATTTATCATTATAAATTAAATCTAAGATATGATATATATCTATTTAATTAAATCGAGATATCGTATCTCAATTAAATTAAATCTAAAATATAATATCTCTTCGAAAATTAAATCGAGATCGTATCTCAATTATATCAAATCTAAAATCTTAGGTATTTAATTTTAAATAAATTAAATACAAAACAAATAACATTTAATTTCAAATTATATATATATATATATATCCTTCCTAGATTAAACGTTGCATTCATTAAATCTTAGACATATCTAAGATTCAATGAATCTGGACACTAATACTCGTGTTGGACTATTCTTGTGTGTAACCTTGCAGGCCCACATGAGATTGGCGTGGGCCAATCGTACCCAGCCCACAAGTCGCAAGCGGCCTTTAGCAAGACATTGCGACTACCCAATTCATATGGGGATCGATGATACGATGCAACCTATCGTACAACCATGTCACGTCCCTTTTGTCACGCGATAATTTGGTCAAGGATGAGGCATGGATAATGTCAACTTCCTATTCTTGACCACTACTTTCTCGATTCTCGAGTAGTCTAATTGAAATGGAAACTCCTTTTCATCGTAGTATGGCCATACGTTTCTCAGACTTACTCATCGAGGGGCCCAGTATCATCTCTCTACAAATGTGAGGGACAAATTCCATCTTGACCATTCACATTCCTCCGCATGAAAACCACTGATCCCGATCCAAGCCTTTATCATCACCCGGTCAAAGGTGACTTTTGACTAGGTCAAATATCAGCGACTCATCATGTAGGAATCCATGATGATCTCAGGTCAAAGGGCGTTGTGACGCGGTTATACATGAGATAAGCTTATGACTAAATCCATGCAGCTTTCTCATAGTGGGTCGGTCCAGCACGTTGTACCCTTACAAGTGCCTATGACTTTGATTTGTATCTACATACCTCATCAAAGTCATACTGGTCTTATTTCATCTTCACTCCTGCGTAGATGACCGACCAGGGACATCTAGGATAGTCTATAAGATATATCCAAGGATACAGTTATCACTATAAACATGCAAATGAAATGATAACTAAAGGAGAAATACTTTAAATAACATAAACGTTCAAAGTACAATGACTTGCCCCTAGGGCATAATTTCCAACAGACTTGACACTATGCAAGGTTGGAATGTCATTCCCAATGAGTAGGATGTCATCTACATAAAGCACTAGAAATACAAATGTGCTCCCGCTAACCTTCTTGTAAACACAAGGTTCATCGATGTTTTCAATGAATCCAAACTCTTTGACTACTTCATCAAAACGATGATTTCAGCTCCGAGATGCTTGCTTCAACCCATAAATGGACCGTTGAAGCTTGCATTCTTTACCAAAGTCCTTTGGACGGACAAAGCCCTCAGGTTGTGTCATGTACATATCCTCAAGGAGCTTTCCGTTAAGGAAGACTGTTTTGACGTCAATCTGCCATATTTCATAGTCATAATATGCTGCAATGGACATAAGGATTCTAATTGATTTGGCCATTGCAACTGGGGAAAAGGTTTCATTATAGTCCACACCATGAGTTTGAGTGAATCCTTTTGCAACCAGTCGTGCCTTAAAGATATTTACTCCGCCATCCATGTCAGTTTTCTCCTTGCAAACCCACTTGCACCCAATGATTTTACACCTTCAAATGGATCGACTAAGGTCCATACCTTATTGTTGTACATGGATTGCATTTCAGACTTCATAACATTAAGCCATCTTTCGGAGTTTGGTCCCACTACAGCTTCTCGATAGGTAGTTGGCTCATTCTCCTTAAAGAGCAAAACATCACGACTTCTAGGAATCAAAAATCCATATCTCTAAGCTGTTGTCGTGTTCTATCGACCTTCGTGGGTCTCGTGTTACTGAGTAAGCTCAAAAACTTGTTGTGAGTCTTCTCCATTTTCCATCTGTGGTTCTATGTTGTCTTGTGGCTCTCGAACTTCTTCGAGATACACCTTACTCCCACTGGTTCTTTTAGAGATAAACTCTTTTTCCAGAAAGAAACCATTTCGGATAACAAACACTTTGTGATCGGTAGGATTGTAGACATAGTATCCTTTAGTTTCCTTAGGATACCCCATGAAAAGGCATTTTGAGGATCTGGATGATAATTTATCAGAGGCTTGCTATTTAAAGTAAACCTCACATCCCCAAATTTTGAGAAATGACAAACTAGGTTTCTTCCCAGTCCATATCTCATATGGTGTCTTTTCAACTGCCTTTGATGAAACACAATTTAGTGTGAACATAGTTGTTTCTAGGGCATGGCCCCAAAAGGAAGGTGGAAGATCTGTTTGACTTATCATAGATCGAACCATATCTAATAGAGTTCGATTCCTCCGCTCAGAAACCCCATTCCATTGTGGTGTTCTTGGAGGAGTTAGTTGTGAGATGATCCCACAACTCCTAAAATCATCTATAAATGTAATGAAGTACATATAACCTCCTTTGGCAGATGTATTGATTGGTCCACACACATCAGTATTTATGAGGCCCAATAAATCAGTGGCCCTCTCACTATGCCCAGTAAAAGGTGCATTTGTCATCTTTCCCAATAAACAAGACTCACATGTATCAAATGATTCAAAATCAAATGAGTTAAGAAATCCATCTTGATGGAGTTTTGAAATGCGTTTCTCATTTATATGGCCTAGACGATTATGCCATAGGTAGGTCAGATTCAAATCATTTGACTTGATCCTTTTGGTAGCAATGTCATAGATATGTCCATTATTAGGTGTTGGAAATTATGCCATAGGGGCAAGTCATTCTCCATTTAGTTATCACTTCATTTGCATGTTTATAGTGATAGCTGATCCCTGGATATATCTTATAGATTATCCTAAATGTCCCTGGTCGGTCATCTACGCGGGAGCGAAGATGAAATAAGACCAGTATGACTTTGATGAGTATGGAGATACGAGTCAAAGTCATGGGCACTTGTAAGAGTACCTGTGTCTTTGGACCGACCCACTATGAGAAAGCTGCATGGACTAAGTCATAAGCTTTTCTCATGTATAACCACGTCACAACGCCCTATGACCTGAGATCATCATGGATTCCTACAGGACGTTGACATTATCCATGCCTCATCCTTGACCAAATTATCGCGTGACAAAAGGGACGTGACATGGTTGTACGATAGGTAGTATCGTATCATCGATCCCCATATGAATTGGGTAGTCGCAATGTCTTGCTAGAGGCCGCTTTGCGACTTGTGGGCTAGTACAAAGATTGGCCCACCGCCAATCTCATGTGGGCCTGCAGGGTCGCACACAAGAATAGCCCAACACGAGCAAAAGTGTCCAGATTCATTGAATCTAGGAAAAGTGTCCAGATTCGTTGAATCTAGCAAAAGTGTCCAGATTCATTGAATCTTAGATACATCTAAGATTTAATTAATACTGTATTTATCTGGGGTGAATATTATGTATATTAATATTATATATATTAATATAATATATATTATATTATATTAATTCGAAATTAAATAATATAATAATATAAAATAATGATTATAATATTATTATATTATATTTGTTTAGTATTTAATTTATTTGATAAATTAAATTTCTAAGACAAATAGAGATATTTTATCTCATGTTTCAATTTTCGAATAAAGATATCATATATCTATTTAATTTAAATTGAGATATAGTATCTCGATTTAATTAAATAGATGGATATCATTTCTCGGATTTAATTTATAGAGATAAATTAAATTAGAAGGCTTTTGATTCGGATTAAATAAATATATTAGATTAGATCTATTAGATAGATTTAATTAATATAGATTTAATCAAAGATTCAAAACTCCAATTTCAGATCTGGCTTTTAATTCGGATTAAATAAATAAATTACATTAGATCTATTAGATAGATTTAATTAAAATATTTTAATCCAGATTTGAAATTTGAAATTCAAAATTAATGAGGATTAATTTCGAATATAATACGCTGATCGGGTATGAGAAAACCTACGGGACTTTTTGTTGAGCGTATTACAAAAAGCCGCGAGAAACCCTAGAGTGAAATTGAGAGAGAAGCAAAACTCAAAAGGCGCTAGCACGCTGCCGCAATCGGGTTCAGGATTATTCCTGTGGATACCAGTAGAAGAAGCCGATTCGAGGAGTCGACTTCTGCAGATCGAGAAGGTAGCCCACCAGTTAAAAGAGAACAAGACGCAAAACGTTTCAGCCGTAGGTAATATTCGGTTCCTTAGCCTTGATTTAGACGATGGTTGAGCGATCCTCGGGATGTGATTCGTAGAATTTTTTAATCTGCTGCGTGTACGGATCCCAACATTAGGATGTTCTAAATTAAGTAAATAATGACCAACATAAAAAATGTTATTACGATAAATAGAGCATTTACCATTCCTTGTAATGGAAATGTAACCTTCCTTATCCAAATAAGAAAGTGAAACAATGTTACCACTCAAAGCAGGAACATAAAAGCAATTGTTCAAAATTAACAAAAGCCCACTGGGCAGAACTAATTCATAAGTGCCTACGACTAAAGCAGCAACTCTTGCTCGGTTTCCAAATCGTAGGTCTACTTCTCCCTTCTTCAATTTTCTCCTGTCCTTGAGACCCTGCACATTTGTGCAAATGTGAGAACCACATGCAGTATCCAATACCCATGTTGAAGAAGTAGAAAAGTGAATGTCTATGACAAAGATACCTGAAGCGATAGCCCAACTATCCTTCTTGTTCTTTTTTCAGATATTCAAGGTAGAGTTTGCAGATCCTCTTCCATTGACCAATTTCATTGCAGAAGAAGTAGACCCCATGCTTCAGAGGTTTTGTCTTCTTGGCTTTCCTTTTCATACCCTTTCCTTTCTAAACCATCAAAACAGTGATGAGTCTCTTGTTAAGGCTCTGCACAGCTGTTTTGAGCATCCCATGCATCAGGCATCCTACATCCACAGAGTCATCCTTATGCTTCGATTAAGCATCTCTCTGAGCTCTTGGAGTATTGGCTACAGGCTCGTCAGGAGTGGGTTGATCGAGGAGATACTCATTTCTTTTGTGCTTCGGATCGATGCTCAAGTTCCTAAACAAGTCAAGAAAGTTTGTCTCATCGAGTTCGTCCTTCTCAAGGACAACTCGCATTGATAGTGTTGCAATATTACTAGTTGACATGATTCTACAATTAAAATATATGCAAAGTTGATTAGTAGTCTCCCACTGAATTAACAACCCTCAATGTAATTAGTGGGCTAAGATCCATATTTGGCTTAAATTTAAGTCCGCTTTGGCAGGATGCTTAAAGTCAAGTTATTTAGGTAGGCAACCTTTTTGCCAATTACATCGACACAAAAAAAAAGCTATATTTGTTGCGGTTCACCTGTAGCGGTCATAATTAACCACTACAAAATCATGATTTTGTAGCGATTTTTAACAAAACCGCAACAAATTAACAGCGGAAGCATTGGCTCCAAAGGGCATGTTTGCTGTGATATTTGTAGCGGTTACCCTAAAGTAAACCACTACAAATGTGGCGCCAACTTGGCGCGTAATGGCGCGAATCTCTGTGGTGTGGCATTTGTTGCAGTTTTTTGGGAATATCCGCTACAAATTTGGCGCCAGCGTTGGCGCGTAATGGCGTGAACTTTGTTGCGGTAAATTTGTAGCGGTTATATGAAAGAAACTGCTACAGAAAAGCGAAATGACACAGTTTTCTCGTGGTCAGAGTAAAGCGAAGCTTCAACCACGTCAAATCCTATAATTTTGTAGCGGTTTTTGCTTTAACCGCTACAAATATTGACGCTATATATAGTTAATCTATCTGTACATCTAATTATAAATATTCAGAAATTACTACATCTGCATTGTCGCTGAATGAACTTTCTCAGCTGAGTAGTCGAAGACATGCAGATATCTGCAGCTCTGATCTCTTATCTCGAGATATGAGAGTGGCAGATATTTGCCTCTCTCATCCTTGTAGCCGAGGGAGTTCCTTCAGTGACAATCCAAATTTAATTCTTTCTTTGACATGAAGAATTCTACTCTTCTGAAGATAGTCCAACATGCGACCGAAGATTGGGTTCCACTATAGCCACCATTGTCTCAGGAAAATATCTCTGATCAAAATGAGTCAGTGAGTTTTTCATGGGAGATTGGTGGCTATACTGAATCTGAATCTTCACGGGCATGTTGGACTATTTTTCAGTAAACTTATTATTCCTAATTTATCACTCTCGACTCTTTTGGGGAAATTAAAGAAATTAATTAAATTAATTGAGTTTTTTTTTATTTCAATTATTTTCACCAAACTAATTAGTTTGGAATTTTTTGTGTCACAAAAGTAAATTTGTCGCCGTTCTACCCTTTAACCACTACAAAATCGTAAAGGTCTCTCATTTGTAGCGATTCTGTGACCGCTACAAATTTTCACAAAGAACGAGCCATATTTGTCACGGTTGATGTTGTGGTTTGTACTCAACCGCAACAGCGGTTATTTTTAAAAACCGCTACAAAATGTAGCGGTTTTTTAACAGTTCGCCTCATTTTGAAAATCACGCGTGCAAGGTTTTATTTTTTCACCTTTTAACCTTTCAACTTGTACCTTTCAACATCATGGTTTCTAAAGATAAGGGAAAAGGGAAAGTTGTTGAACGAGAGAGAAGGCCTATAAGGGGCAGTAGTAGTAGAGGGGGCTGTACGAGAAGGCGTGGGCCTGTAAATATCCCCCCTCCGCCCCCTCAGGGTGGGAGGGAGTTTGATGAACTCTTTGCAGATGAGGAAATCCCAAACCTAGAGATTGTAGGGGGAGAAAAGGGCGCAAGTCTATCGATTAGCGACATGGACGAAAATCCAGAGATCCATATTGACATTCCCATAGCCGAGGCGGAGCAGTTTCTTGATGAGGAGAACGAGCGGGACCAGGGGAACCCCCAACCGATGTATTTGCATTCCACCATATTTGTGGTGGATGTCGAAGGTAAATATAATTAGTTTTTTGTAAAGAAAAAAAAAATAAATTCCTTACGTGTAATTTAAATATATTTAAACGCAATACAACAATGTTTTTATAATTTTTCAGATACACGTGGGAACACCAGCAGGAGGACACTGGATGTTTTCGCGGTCACTCAGATGGATGGGTATCGCATCGTAGTTCCCTAGAACACGAACATGGACCAACCGATCGGCAACATTGGTCACTGTTGAACTGATTCTTGTCAGAATTTGGCGGGAATTGGGCATGGTTTCTGATCTTTTTTCACGATTGGAAAAAGGTTCCGTAGGAGAACAAGGACAAAGCGTTTGCTTACATTGTGCAGGTAAGTTATGTTGTTTAATTAAATTTTACATGTTAATAGTTATAAGTTGTGGTTCATTTATTTATTTATTTACTTCTTAATTTCTTATTACTTAATTACTAAATAAATTATGATACAGAAAAAGTTTAACGTGCGAGCCCACCAAAAGAGGTACGTACTACTGAAAATGGGTGAAGGGTGGAAGAGCCGGAGGGGTCGTCTCTACAACGAGAAGAATGGAGATAGGACTATGCTCTCGCAACTTGGTGATCGAGAACGTCCCAGATGGCGTAGACTCAAATGACCAGGCGGGTTTTGTCCAATATCGAAGGAGTCCAGAGGGACAAGTACTTTTTTTTATTAATCATAGTTTAAGTTTTTTTTTTAAAACATGAGTTGATTTATTGTTTAAAATTTCTTTAAATTAATTTTGTTTAAATGTAGTTTAAAAATATAAATATAGATTAAATTAATTTATTGTTTACATTTGGTTTAAATTAATTTATAGTTTAACTTAATTTATAGTTTAAATGTACTTGAAATATAGTTTACAAGATATCAAATTAATAATTAATTTCACTTAACATTTTGTTATGTCCTCCTTGCAGGGCCTTTTGTAGAGGAACACCAGAAGTCAGTCACATCAGAGGGTCCATCACACAGCAGGAACCAAGACGTTTACTGTGACCTACAGTAAGATGGTATGTTGAAAGTTAAATTAATTTTAGGTTTAAATGATGATTGTTTTGTTTTTGAAATAACAAAGTTTATATTCTTTTAACCCTTTCAGCAAGAGAAGGCTCGGTAGGAGAATTGTCATACGGACTATGGGCAGTTGTTCACACGCACCCATAGACACCGTGATGGGACGCTGACCTCTGAGGCAGCAGAGGAGAAAATAGTAAGTCACAAAAAAATTATTTATATAGTTAATGTTGTATATTTAAATTGAATTAAATTGTTTGATTAATGTTTTCTGAAATCTGTGTTAGGCCCGGATTGAGTAGAGCCATGTAGATCTGCGAGTGTCGCAGCCCCCGGAGTCATAGGGGTCTGTGGATCCTACGGCCCCATTGAAAGCTGTTGTGGGCCAAGTAGAGCATCCTGGCCGCGTGAAGGGTATAGGGTTAGGTGCTAGGCCTAGCATGGTATACGGTAAGGCCTCCGGCTCTGAGGCCGGCACCTCTAGCTCGAGAAGGCCACTACCGGAGGAGGTTGATGAGATCATTGCCGAGAAGGTTGCTGCACAGGTTGCCGAGCAGGTTACTGCACAGAATAGGCGCATGCAAGAGAGATACGATCGTTGGTACGCTAGTTAAAGGCAAAGCTGGGATGCTGTTACTGGGGCCTTGACTAAGTTGTTACCTCATAGACAGTTTCCATCTCCCGAGCCTCCCCCTTCATTCATCTATGAGGATTGCCACCCGCCTCCCCCTCCGTTCGTCCACGAGGATTCCCATCCACGTCCTGCTACTACTGATGTCGACAGCGTTGTTACCTTTGGTCATGCACACGCCCCCCTCAGACATCCCCCCTTGAGATAGGATCTGATCTTCAGGCTCCTGATAGTTAGTATTTTACTTTCACACACAATTTTGTACTGCTGGATGTTTGTTCTCTTTTCTATGTCTTTCAACTTGTTGACAACTTCATTTCCTTAAATATTTGTTATCTTTTATTGTGGTAGGTTTTTGATATATTGGAGTACTATTTCAATACTTATATTTCAGTAATATTAGGTTATTAATGTTACTTATATAACAATATAAAATGAAAAATGTTTTTTGTGAAAAAAATTATTATAGCTAAATAAAATAGATATTGTAAAATAATTAATGGAGTTAATATTGAAAGACGTGGCTATCACCCAAGAGGGGGTGAATTGGGTGTATGATAAAACTTTTGGAAGTTTGAAAATCTTTTCGCAATTTCTCGAAAGTAGTTTGTATGACAAGTAATAATTTATAAAGCGATAATCAGTCATTCAAACTTATATCGGAAATGTAAGAGTTAAGGGAAGAGAATATGCAAACGGTGATTTATCGGTTCGGCCCAATCCTTGACCTACGTCCGGTCCCAAGCTCCGCTTGAGATTTTCAATCCACTATCTTCTTGTAACTTGATTACACGATCTGTACTTGAAGTAATCCTCTCACTAGGATTCACTCCCCCTTACAACCGTAATCAACACACTTGCTTGATCACACACTCGTACTCGAAGTAATCCTCTTCCTAGGATTCACTCCCCTTACAAGCCGTAATCAACACAATGTGTTTCCCACTCAAGATCACCCAATCTTGAGTAACTCTCGAATAGTATGGTAGGATGTGTACAATAACTCTTCTCTCTCGAAGTAGATGAATAAACATTGAAGTACAACACACATCATTTCACTCTCAATGATAAGCTATGTAAGCATTGAGAAGAAGAGAATAAATGTTATGAAAAAGAGTATAAGCATGTTGAAGATGTAATCTTGTGTCTATGCGTTTTTTGCTCTGTCTTCTCTGTTTCTTTTTTTGTAACTTCAAAGCTCTCGCATTTATCTTTGGTTGAAGCTTAATGATTTGTTGGAGTGCTTTGAATTCGTGGAGAATATAGTGTTGAGAATATGGTCGTTGGGAATATAGTGTTGAGATATAGCTGTTGAGAAGAATTGCAGATTTGAATATTTGAATATTTGGCTCTTCAAGAATGTCTCCCATCTTTGTTAGAAGCTTTTGTTGGAGGGAGCCTTGCTGTCTTCCTTGAAGAATGGTTGGTCTTCTTTCCAGGCTGTCTTCCATTTGCTTTGTTTTGAGAAGATATAATAAAATAATATAAGTGGCTCATGGAGTTGCTTTATTTGACTTTAAAGCAAATTCAAATCTTCTCAAGTCTGAAGTTAAAGCATATCAAAGACATTGGACATTCGAATCCATTAGAGAACATTATCTTGAGTATTCAATTTCGTTTCCTCATTGAATTTTGTCTTCTTTCTTGATTCGAAATTCGCAAACAAAGTTCATCTTCAAGCTTATGATGATTTTGGTTTTGTCAAGTTTGATGTAATCTCAAACTTTAATCACCTGAAACTCATACACAAATGATATAAATGATGTTAAGAAGTAGTATTAATCATCATCGGATGTTTATCGAAGAATCGGGATTTTCGAAACTCGATTTTCCGAAGTTCGAGATGAAAACTCGAGGTTTCATTTGCAAAACTCGAGGTTTGAGGTTGCAATACTCAGCATTGCTTTCGTCGTCGACCAAAACTCGAGGTTTTGGTTCCAAACCTTGAGGTTTGAAGATACTCGAAGTTCGATGCTCTCGTTCGATGAAAACTCGAGGTTTCCATTGAACACTCGAGGTTTTGACTTTGTTCGCTTTCTTGAAATAACTGTCAACTTTCAGGGACCATATCTCCCTGTTCAGAACTCCGTTTTGGTCCGTTCAACTTCTTGATGGAAAGATATGTGAGTCTACTTTCATATGCCACCAATTTCAGCTCAATTGGATTTGTAGTTTGTGAGATATACTCAAAACATTGAAGCTTGGTTTTCGTGTGGCGTGGATGTTTCGTCAACTTCCACAATTCATAACTCCTTGATCTGAACTCCTTTGGGCTTGAATTTTATATGAAAATGACGTATTGGTAGTCTAGTTTCATATGCCACTGGTTTCACCTCAATCCGATCTTTGGTTTAGGAGATATCATCAAATTACCAGACGTCGCCCATGCTGAACGTGAAACAGTGTGGAGTCAAGAGCGATAGGCGGAAACTCGAGGTTTTTACCGAAACCTCGAGGTTTGCTAGTCCGAGACGCCGAGAGATGCTGAAGACACTTGATAACTCGAGTTTTGATGGAAACCTCGAGGTTTCTCGATCCGATTCATCTAAACTCGAGTTTTGAGTTCCAAACCTTGAGGTTTGTGTTCCAAACTCGAGGTTTGTGTCCTAAACTCGAGGTTTCTCATTTTGAACCTCATATTTGCGACTTTAACTCGAATTGAGCTATTCCAACTTCCATATGATCTTGGAGACTTCTAGCATCAATCTTAGAACTTGAATAATGATATCTTCATTCCATTCAAAGCAAGTTCTTCCTTCTTCCATCTCCCAACTTGATCATTCTTCTTAGGCTCATCATTCTCTCGCAGCCTTCTACCTTCTTCAATATCCAGAAAGTGATGAAGCTTCATTCCAACTTCGCTATCATAGAGACTTCCGATTATCACAAGAACTTGAATGTTGATATTCCTATTATATTGTGCAAGTTCTTTTGATAACATCTTTCTCTAGTCTCTTCTCTTATTCTTGTTTATTCCCAAAGTCCTTTGATAACTTCTTGCTTCCTTGACATTCTGATATTCCATTTATATTGCAAGAGCTTCTTTCTTTCGTCTCCTTTCTTGGTCAATCTCTATAGTTCAACTTGGAATAATCTTCTTCAATATCTTCTTCTTGATTAATCTCTATAATTCAACTTGGATTAATCTACATTAAATACAGCAATTAGTCAATGTAGGAGATAACTATATTACTCAATCTTTTTGCTTTTAACAATGGCATCTATATAAGACATCATCAAAACTAATCATAACCAACATTCTCCCCCTTTTTGATGATGGCAAATACTTTAAGAAAAATATGTATGAATATGAAATTCCATTAAACCCAACATATTTTTCTTGCCATTTCTCTCCCCCTTATTTGTCATTAGCAAAAAGTTGAAGCAAAGAAGAAATGCTTAGAGAGACAAATATGAAACCAGATTAGAAATGAGTCAAAGAACTGATTTTCTCTCCTCAATTTGAAATTGTTTTCTTTCTAAATATGATGCAATTTGGAATGTTTTTATGAAAACAAATTTGAAAGAATTTGGAAAGGTTTTCAACAAATTTTTCACACTTAAAGCATATAGATACCAAACATGTGCAACATTTCTACTGAATATAAAAAGATAGAGATTAGAAATGCTCATGTTGGGTTTTGCAAATTGATGATCGATCTGTGAAGTCCATTTGCTTGCTTTGTTGTATGAAATCATCGAAGTGTGCTCAATAGAAGGATCATGAATATCCTTTGAGATGTGAAGATGAAAGTACTTGTCTTCTTGAGGGTTGTCTCATATGAAAGAATATGCTCGTAGTTCAACTTCCATCCTTTTCTTCATAGATCATCTATGTAGAGCATATCTCAACTTCAATGATTGATCACCAAAGCATCTTTCCTTAATTGACTTGTTTCTCCTTGTAGTTCATTAAGGAAAGTTGTAACACATAACAAAAGTTTTTGCACCAAATTGAAAAACTTTCTTTGCAGAAGAGATTTGTTAATGCAACCAAATATCAAAGTATTCCTTTCTAAGTGATATTTTCAAATAAAAATAATGAAAGGAAAATATGATATTAACTCATCATCAAAACTAATAAAAGATAGTGAATGCAGATGAGTATGCTTAAAAAGAAAGGTTTTCTTCAAATAAAGGAGACGAGCTTTTAAGATATCAAACACATGTGAATGTGAAGCTCCCCCTTAATGAATGCATGATTAAAATACTGTAGCTCTCTTTAATGATACCAAATAATAATGTGATACCAAGTGTTATGAGGTCTGGAATTCATCTAACTCCAATGGACATAACATGGTATCTCACAAATAAGAACTTTCAAGTTCACATGGGTGGACTTGAAATTGGTATGAAGAAATCACTTATGCCTTTTATGATGATAAAATAGTTTAAAGCATAAGGATCTTTTTAGAAATAAGTGTGCTCAGGCTGTGATGAATAAAATGAAATCAATGAAATCAAGTTAGCCTAGCATGTTTATGATATATGCATATTATTTCAAAATACAATACCTCACTCAAGTAATATAGTAATTACTTGAGTCATAATCATTTGTAATCCATAGATGCCCGGCTAGCCAATTTTCGATGATGTGATCAATATTGAGGCTCTGGATATTGATGAGCTTCGGGCGGATGAGTCTTTACACCCACCAATTGCTTTGAATTCATCTTAGAATTAGAAATCCCAAATGAGCTTTGAATAAGAACTCAAAATTAGTTTCTGCTCATAGCTTCTCATCAAGCTAATATGCTCCTTATCATCTTGGCCTAAGCCTATTGCTTGTGATGGAATGTCAATCAAGTGATGTCACAGAACTTGCAGACATAGCCACCGAAATGGTCTATTTTGTTTGCCTATGTTCTTTGTATTCAACAAAGAACATTTTGATCAACTCCGCAACAATATATGTTCTTTGGTACCCAATGATTCTTGAGTCCATACAAGATTAGACATAACAACTCTTAAGCTCTTATATAATTTAACAATTGGAGCAAAGAGTATAACAATCAAAGAACAAAAACATAATTTTACCCAATCAAGTAAGTTCAAGTCAATGAATCAAAAAGGGTAATAACTAAATGATACAAAAAATGTTATTTCTCAATGACAGTTTGTAAATATACTTTATGCAGAAAAGATGTCATTGATAAAATGCATGTAAGTTTGATCAAAGAGCATAGAAAACCTTATCCATAAAGATAAGCATTTATCAATTCACGGTTTATGAATCAGCTTAGATTTTTCAAGAATGATAATGAAATATGCAAAGTGTTTCAAATCTTGAATGTTCTTTCAAAATATGATAATGCATTATGAAATCAAAATTTTGATTAATGAAAGATTCATTTTTGAAACATGTTTGAAAACAATGTTCATTTTAAACATGGTGGAAGTCAACATGTTAAAGAATAGATCAGAATGCTTCAAGATTAAGAGAACATGTGAAACATTGAAGTTTACATGTAGAGGAATTTTCCCAAGAGCAAAAGTCATAATGGTAAAGCATTTTCGAAACATGCTTTGCACAACAGAAATATATGAGCACAATGACTTTGCTATTGTCTAAGAGATGATCTTGCCTTTTAGAATAGAGTCTTGAAGTATATGAATATTCAAGGCAAGAATATAAATATAGTTACTCATAAATGGATGAAGATAAATGTATATTTGAGTAACTTGACCAATAAGAGCTTATCCAATAAGCATAAGACTTTCACAAATTGAATTCTTTTCTCGGAGATAAGCTTGAAACTCATATAGATAATCAACTTGTTAGATATAAGATCTAACTTGATTGAGAATGAAGAATGAGGAGTTCAAGCATCATATTGAATACCAAAGGTCAATATGTGAATGATAGGAAAAACTCAACTTGAAAAACTTGAAGCATATCCAACATTCAATATACAATATTAACTTCCAATTTGAAACATTATTTGAATGCAATCAAAGTATGGATATGTTTTCAAAGCATTTGTATGTATTTTCTCAAAACAATGTGAGTTGAAATCCAAAAACACTTGTGCATTTCAAAAATATAAGATCAACAAAGTTAAGCACAAGATCACTTGTTTGATTATCAAAAATTCACTAACAAATTGATTAAACATAGTTAGGAATATTAGTGAATGATGATAGGAAGTATTAAGATCAAACAAGAAGGTTTTAGGAAATCGTAGAATTTGAAATTCTGAGTATGTGCTGAAACCTTGAGGTTTTATCAGAAACCTTGAGGTTTTATCAAAAACCTGGAGGTTTTATCAGAAACCTTGAGGTTTCACTTGAATATGAAACATTTGAAAAAATCGCGCCAAGAGCAAACCCGGAGGTTTTCCAGAAACCTGGAGGTTTTCAAAATCAGTGAAAAGCGTTTGCTCTCTGGATGCCAAAACCTGGAGGTTTCTCACCAAAACTCTAGGTTTCGCTCAAATGTGGAAATTCTGAGTTTTTGCGCCAAAACAGAAACCTGGAGGTTTGAGAGTAAAGCGAAGGTTTTATAAACTTGAAAAACATATATCCTCTCTGCCTGGACAAACCTTGAGGTTTGTACTCAAACCTTGAGTTTTCACAATCTTGAGAAAACTGGCTATACTCAAACCTGGAGGTTTTCAACAAAATTGGAGGTTTTCAAGTTTTCAAAACTTAAGAGACTTTCTGTAAGTCCAAACCTCGAGGTTTTAACAGAAACCTCAAGTTTTCCATTTTCCAGAAAATATTGAAAAGTCTCGAATAACGAAACCTAGAGGTTTCTCTGGAAACCTGGAGGTTTCTCTGGAAACCTGGAGTTTTGCTTTGACAGTAAAGTTGCTGATTGAAGTTGAATAAGTTTCAAAACCTTTTAACTTAACCAAAGGCAAAACAAATATAAATTTCATATAATCATAGTATGAGGTAAGAATTAGATATCACCGTAATTCCTCTTGTCCTCATAGAAACTTGCTTGGTTGAAATGGATTGATGTAGATAACTCCTTTTCTAACAATCACTATCAACATTAAGCATAGCTTGTCTAGCTTTCTCAAGAGTTGGATCATTTCTCTATGTTGCATTCTTGAGAAGCTTTCTTTGACCCTACAAAACCATATAAATCTTTTTCTTTCTTGGTATCCAACCTTACTTGGATCCAATCATTATTAGCTTGTAGGAACCACAATTCACATGCTCTTATGACTATAATTAATTCTGAACAACTGAGCATAGTGAATTAAACATGACTTTATGCATAAAGAAATACTTTCTTTTCAAATCATCATGTATGCATAAAGAGTTCAACCTATTGAACATTACAATATGTTTAAAAATATATATATCAGGATGTGAAAACCCAATTTAAAACAAATAGTTTGCAATGCTCATTCCTAAGGTTACAAAATATAAAACCTCAATGATTATTTCAGATGATAGCATATGAGGTTTTACCATTGCATACCTTAGCCTTAGGTACTTGAAGGATTGCATTCGCTCACCCAATTTGTCATTCGTTGATACTTTGTCTTTTTGAATTTAGTATTGGGATGAAGCAACTCTTTCTCATATGATGTAGACTGCAAGAATCTTTTCCCTTGTGCACAAGAGATCCTTCTTTTCTTATTCTCCTCAAGATGGTTGAATGGTACTCTGTGGAAATTCATTCTTGAGGTAGATGATACTCTTCTTGCTTGTATCCATTGCTTCCTTTGATGTTTAAACCTTGTAGTTCCAGCAATGGCTTTTCCACAAGTTCTCCTAACTCGATGTGAGTTTCCTTTTAGGTTCATGAGAAACTCTTGGATTCTTCTTCATCTTCTCGCACCTTTATGTCCATTGATTTTTAAATTGTCCTGCACACTTAAATCACTAGATGGACATTTTGGTACCCATTTATACTTGGGTCCTTGACTGTTAGTAATGGACCTTGATTGTCCTTTAGGAACCCAAACAAATTTATTTCTCACAGTAGAATTTCTCCTAATATAGCATGTGTAAGAAATATGTCCAGATTTACCACAATAATTGCAAATAATAGAATGATGCTTATTGTGAATATTTTTGCAAGTATTGTCTTTGGTGATGAGAGTAAGACTTCAAATAATCTTTATTTGAACATTCATTCTTCCCACATGATTTTCCAGCATCATTTTTGAAAATATGTTTGTTTTTCAAAATAGAATCAGTAAATGGTTGAAAAACAGTTCTATGTGATTGTTCAAAAACATGTTTCTTATCAACACAAGAAGAATTGGAATTCTTTACCTTATGTGCATCTTGAGCTCTAGATAGTGATTCATCACAATTGTCAATGAGCTCATCTTGGGAATCATTTTTCTCTTGTTCTATTGTGTTGACGGGATCATGAAAGCATTCTCTCGATTTCGCCTTCTTCCATTTGTTCATCATCCATAAATGTGCGGTTTGTAATTTCGATGAACTTTCAACACTTTCAACTTCAACAAAAATGTTAGAAGCATAAATAGAATCAAGAGTATCCCAAATACTTTTAGCACTAGTGCAAAGTTTGATTTTCTCAAAATCATTTTTCGTCAATGCACCGTAAAGAAATTTCATTGCTCTAATGTTTAATGAAAACATCTTCATTTCTTTTTTCGTCCAATCCTTTCTTGGTTGGAAATCAAAAGCATTTGTAAAAACATTCCACATATAAAAATCAGTTGCTTTGATAAAACTAGTCATTCTAGCTTTCCAAAACCAAAAATCAATATCTTTGAAGAGCGGCGGAATGGTATAATCAGAACCCTCTGGAAGTGAGCAACACCCAAAATCAGCCATTTAAACTCTTGAGACGGTTAAGTCCTTTAAACAAGAGCCTAGCTCTGATACCAAATGAAATTCCGTAGCGGTACCTCCGCTGTGGCATTTCATGGTATCTCAGACACTAATTTTACACACCGCCTCACGGCCAGTGCAACCAGCGACAGTCACCACCATCCACTGGCCATGTCGGGGTAAGAGCCAATGCTTCGCCATAGATCACACTGTGAGAACCCCCGATCATGGTTACCGTTAACTAGCTCTGATACCAAATGAAAGACGTGGCTATCACCCAAGAGGGGGGGTGAATTGGGTGTTTGATAAAACTTTTGGAAGTTTGAAAATCTTTTCGCAATTTACTGAAAGTAGTTTGTATGACAGTAATAATTTATAAAGCGATAATGAGTCATTCAAACTTATATGCTGGAAATGTAAGAGTTAAGGGAAGAGAATATGCAAACGGTGATTTATACTGGTTCGGCCCAATCCTTGACCTACGTCCGGTCCCAAGCTCCGCTTGAGATTTTCAATCCACTATCTTCTTGTAACTTGATTACACGATCTGTACTTGAAGTAATCCTCTCACTAGGATTCACTCCCCCTTACAAACTGTAATCAACACACTTGCTTGATCACACACTCTATACTCGAAGTAATCCTCTTCCTAGGATTCACTCCCCTTACAAGCTGTAATCAACACAATGTGTTTCCCACTCAAGATCACCCAATCTTGAGTAACTCTCAGATAGTATGGTAGGATGTGTACAATAACTCTTCTCTCTCAGAAGTAGATGAATAAACATTGAAGTACAACACACATCATTTCACTCTCAATGATAAGCTATGTAAGCATTGAGAACAGAGAATAAATGTTATGAAAAACAGAGTATAAGCATGTTGAAGATGTAATCTTGTGTCTATGCGTTTTTTGCTCTGTCTTCTCTGTTTCTTTTTTTTGTAACTTCAAAGCTCTCAGTATTTATGCTGGTTGAAGCTTAATGACTGTTGGAGTGCTTTGAATTCGTGGAGAATATAGCTGTTGAGAATATGGTCTGTTGGGAATATAGTCGTTGAGATATATTTGTTGAGAAGAATTGCAGATTTGAATATTTGAATATTTGGCTCTTCAAGAATGTCTCCCATGCTGTTCAGCTTTTGTTGGAGGGAGCCTTGCTGTCTGCCTTGAAGAATGGTTGGTCTTCTTTCCAGGCTGTCTTCCATTTGCTTTGTTTTGAGAAGATATAATAAAATAATATAAGTGGCTCATGGAGTTGCTTTATTTGACTTTAAAGCAAATTCAAATCTTCTCAAGTCGAAGTTAAAGCATATCAAAGACATTGGACATTCGAATCCATTAGAGAACATTATCGCTGAGTATTCAATTTCGTTTCCTCATTGAATTTTGTCTTCTTTGCCGATTCGAAATTCTGCAACAAAGTTCATCTTCAAGCTTATTTGATTTTGGTTTCGTCAAGTTTGATGTAATCTCAAACTTTAATCACCTGAAACTCATACACAAATGATATAAATGATGTTAAGAAGTAGTATTAATCATCTGGATGTTTATCAGAAGAATCAGGATTTTCGAAACTCTGATTTTCTGAAGCTGAGATGAAAACTCGAGGTTTCATTTGCAAAACTCGAGGTTGGAGGTTGCAATACTCCAGCATTGCTTTCTCGTCCGACCAAAACTCGAGGTTTTGGTTCCAAACCTTGAGGTTTGAAGATACTCGAAGTTCGATGCTCTCTGTTCGATGAAAACTCGAGGTTTCCATTGAACACTCGAGGTTTTGACTTTGTTCGGCTTTCTTGAAATAATCTTGTCAACTTTCGGGACCATATCTCCCTGTTCAGAACTCCGTTTTGGTCCGTTCAACTTCTTGATGGAAAGATATGTGAGTCTACTTTCATATGCCACCAATTTCAGCTCAATTGGATTTGTAGTTTGTGAGATATACTCAAAACATTGAAGCTTGGTTTTCTGTGTGGTGTGGATGTTTCTGTCAACTTCCACAATTCATAACTCCTTGATCTGAACTCCTTTGGGCTTGCATTTTATATGAAAATGACGTATTGGTAGTCTAGTTTCATATGCCACTGGTTTCACCTCAATCCGATCTTTGGTTTAGGAGATATCATCAAATTACCGGACGTCGCCCATGCTGAACGTGAAGGAAAGTGTGGAGTGAAGAGCGATAGTTGGAAACTCGAGGTTTTTACTGAAACCTCGAGGTTTGCTAGTCCAGAGACGCCAGAGATGCTGAAGACACTTGATAACTCGAGTTTTGATGGAAACCTCGAGGTTTCTCAGTCCAGTTCATCTAAACTCGAGTTTTGAGTTCCAAACCTTGAGGTTTGTGTTCCAAACTCGAGGTTTGTGTCCTAAACTCGAGGTTTCTCATTTTGAACCTCATATTTGCTGACTTTAACTCTGAATTGAGCTATTCCAACTTCCATATGATCTTGGAGACTTCTAGCATCAATCTTAGAACTTGAATAATGATATCTTCATTCCATTCAGCAAGTTCTTCCTTCTTCCATCTCCCAACTTGATCATTCTTCTTAGGCTCATCATTCTCTGCAGCTTCTACCTTCTTCAATATCCAGAAAGTGATGAAGCTTCATTCCAACTTCTGCTATCATAGAGACTTCCAGTATCACAAGAACTTGAATGTTGATATTCCTATTATATTGTGCAAGTTCTTTTGATAACATCTTTCTCTAGTCTCTTCTCTTCTTCTTGTTTATTCCCAAAGTCCTTTGATAACTTCTTGCTTCCTTGACATTCTGATATTCCATTTATATTGCAAGAGCTTCTTTCTTTCGTCTCCTTTCTTGGTCAATCTCTATAGTTCAACTTGGAATAATCTTCTTCAATATATTCTTCTTGATTAATCTCTATAATTCAACTTGGATTAATCTACATTAAATACAGCAATTAGTCAATGTAGGAGATAACTATATTACTCAATCTTTTTGCTTTTAACAATGGCATCTATATAAGACATCATCAAAACTAATCATAACCAACAAATATGAAGTGAATAAAAAGCCATTTTCTCAAATAAAATATATATTGTGAAATAATTAATGGAGTTAATAACATTTGTAGTGGTTACGTTGAAAAAACTGCTACAAATTTGAATTTTACACTGAACAAAAGAGCGCCAACATTCATCGCGGTTAATAGCAATTAATGTCAAACGGCTATAAGTGTGTAGCGGTGAAAAAACCGCAACAAAACTCTGGCGGGATTTTGAATTCAAATTTGCTCAGTGTGTTTTGGTTCTTGTAGCGGTGAAAAAACCGAGACAAAACTCTGGCGGGATTTTTAATTCAAATTTGTAGTGGTTAGGTAACCGCTACTAAGTGTATTTTAGATTTGTAATGGTTCTTGTAGCGGTTACTGAACCGCTACAAAGTGCTTCCATATTGCTTTTAAAGATCCCAAGTGATGTTATGAAGGTAATTAAACATTCTCTCTACATTTATATTTTATCCTAACTTTGTTTACTATAGATGGATAAGTCATAGATCAAGCTGCCAGGCAGTTCTTCCGTATATTTAGCGGGATTGAAAACTTTCTTAGATTTGGCCTTCTCTCACGCTAGCATTAATGGCAAGATCGTGTGTCCTTGTTGTAATGCAAGTTTAAGAAGTGGCAAACACGAGAAGGTGCTATGGAACATCTTCTTACGAAGCCTTTCCTAGAAGCATATACATTTTAGGAAGTTCATGGTGAGAAACATGGTATGAGATATGGGATATGGGGATCATCTTCCTCAAACCTCACTAGTAGAAAATCAAGTAGTTTAAGATGATCTGGTTAATGAAGCTATTCACGATGCTTTTGGTGTTCAAGACGACAACTTCACGACAGAAGTTCAAGGTCCAGAACCAGTTTTCTTCAGAAATGATGCAGCTTAGGAATTTTTCGCCCTCATGGATGAGAGCGATCATCCTTTGTATCAAGGTTGTCAAAAATAATCAAAATTATCTTTCCTGATCAAATTGTACCATATCAAGTGCTTGTGTGGGATCACTGATAAGGCAATGTCGATGTTGCTGGAATTACTACGAGATGCTTTCCTTGACGTGGACATTCCCACAACCTTCTACGAGGCCAAGAAGATAATCAACAGATTAGGCTTGAACTACGAAAAAATCGATGCCTGCCCCAACAACTGTATGCTTTATTGGGGAGAGGATGCTCGGAGGGAGACTTGTAAGAAGTGTCATACTTCGAGGTTCTAGACAATTCGGAAGGGAAAAAAGCAGAAGAAGAAACCCGCAAAGATTTTAAGGTACTTACTTTCCTTTAAAACCTCTCTTACAAAGATTGTTTATGTCGTCTAAGACAGCTGAACATATGAGGTGGGATGAAGCTGACAAGAACGAAGATGGTAAACTCAGACATCCACGGGAAGCTGAAGCAGGAAAGCGTCTGACTCAGACTTTCCTGATTTCGCGGCAAACCCTAGAAATGTTCGTTTTGCTTTGGCGACCGACGACTTTAATCCGTTTGGGAATCTTAGCACAAGCTATAGTATATGGCCAGTTGTTTTGATACCTTACAACTTGCCCCCTTGGATGTGTATGAAACAAAGCTCCTTCATTATGTCTATGATCATTCCAGGCAAAAAGGCACCGGGAAATGACATCGATGTGCATCTCCAACCGCTGATCAAGGAGTTGGTGGAGTTTTGGAATGTAAATGTCGAGACGTATGACGTGCATGAGAAGACACTGTTCAACTTGCGTGCGGCATTGATGTGGACTATCAGTGACTTCCCTGGACTGGGAACAATATCCAGGTGGAATGTGCATACCGGCCTTGCGTGTCGGGCTTGCAATTTTGACTCTGACTCAGTGCGCCTTCCCCACAATTGTAAGTGGTGCTTTATGGGTCATCAGAGGTTTCTTGATGGTATGCACAGGTTTAGGTTGCAACACAATCTTTTCAATGGGCAACAAGAAAAAAGAGGACCTCCTCGGAATTTATCCAGTGCAGAAATTATAGAGCAGCTTGTGGATGTTGAATTTGAGTATGGGAAAAAAGACGATGCAGCAAAGGCCTGGATAAAGACTGCCAGGGATTCTAGTTCTGCGCCCCAGCAATGCCAGAAGATAAGTGTCTTCTTCACTCTTTCTTTCATATTGGAAAGATAATTTACTCCGACATAGTCTGGATGTCATGCACATTGAAAAGAATGTGTGCGACAATGTGTTGTACACCATTCTCAACGAACTAGGCAAGTCAAAAGATCATCTTCAAGCAAGGAAAGATTTCTGGGAGATGAGAGTTCGTGGAGACGCGTGGCCGGATGAGCATGACAGATTTCTACTGGAAAAATTCACTTTGACAAAACCAAATAAGGAAATCTTCCTCGCAACGTTGAAGAAAATAAAAGTGCCTGACGGGTATTCAAGTAACATTTCACGATGTGTTGATGTGCAGGCTCGAAAGGTTACTGGGCTGAAGAGTCATGACTCACATGTGCTTATTGTTGGTTGATTTCCTTGATGGCAAGTGAACCAGTCGAACAAGTAATAAAGTGTAAGTAGAGTATCATCCCAAAGAGACTGAGACACTGAGAAGTGACGCTCAACTGCTGTAATAGTTGTGTGAACAGAAAGTAAAATATGATTGGGTTGGAGGTTTTTGTGATTATGCTAACTAATAAGAAAGTAAACAGAATATTGGAGTCATAAGAAGAAATCAGTAGGAGAATAGGCTGAACTCAGAATCATTCTTAGGCATATCAATCCCCCAGTTGCTTAACACATTGCTATAGCACTTATACTGCACAGCTTCCGCAATGCTACAGCATAGGTGCTATTTACACTGCTATTCAGCTAACCCACTACTATAGTCTACCGAAGCTTTCGTGTTCGATACATATAATACTAACTTTACTTCTCCCATATGCCTATGACAATTTTCTAGTTAGATCTACATTACAAAGCAAAGAGTTATGATTATGAGTAGTAGACCCATTCCTGAAGCCTACAATAATAGGTCAAGCCTTGCACCAGCCTTCCTAGCAATCACTGTTTCTTAGAGGTCTAATCTCGACTCGCTTCCAGTAAGCCGAGGCCACTAATCTAGCCCTTAGCTTCTGCTAACCAACAAGAATTTAAATCACTGATAAGTAAACTGAATTTATTTAATTAAGAACTAGCAACTGGGTTCATTCCAAACTTAAGAAATTATCCTTGTTCAGCCATAGGAAATTTAGTTTATGACTAACGAGGGAAACACAAAACAGATAACAACAAAATGACTCATGATCAAAAGATTAAAATGAAAGAAAATAGAAAGCTTGACGAAGTCTCTGACGGCGTGGAAGAAGCCCTATCACGTCACCACTCCACGTCTTCTTCTCTCCGTCTTACTACGAGGAAGGATGCTGGGTTCTCTTGAGGGTTCGTGCCTTGTAAATTCTCTCTTTCTTCTTCCGAATATGGCCGGATATGAATGGGAATTGGCTCTCAGCGACACTCTTAGGGTTGGCTTGCTGTTTCCTTTTTATAATCAGACTTTCCTAATCTGTCGAGGTTCGATTGTATCTATCTTCCAATCTATGATAGATTGATTCTGCTGATTCTGCGGGATTCTTCAAATCTTTTAGTTCTAATCCTCTAAATCTTATATTTTAAAACATCAGCAATCTATCTTCTCTCCTCGACCTGCATTATACTTCTTGAAACAATCTTGACAAAAGATTAGAATATATATGCCGCATAGCACTGCGTCACTTGCTATGCTATAGCTTCAGGGATGCATTGTATTGCACTTCGATAAGGCTGTCCTAATGATATAGCGCAACATCGGCTATGTTATGCAACTTTCTCATAAAACCTGGAAAATTGCTTCTTTCTTAGCACATGTTTAGGATGTAAACAGAATTCACCTTTAAGTTCCCTGTACAATGAATAAATGTCTTTTTGCTAGGATTACATGCACTTAAGATCATATTCACCATACAATTCAGTCATAAAATATAGGGAAAACATGGCACAAATCACGCTCATCACTTATGCAACAGTTACTTCCGCTAGGCATCAAAAATACGTTGCCTCTCGATGTGTCGATCGTTTTGGTCGAGCTTTGTACTTTCTTTCGAAAGTTGTGTTCCAAGGTTTTGTTGGGATCCGTTCACATAGCGGAATAAAAAAAACTTATGAATCCCAAAGAAGATCTATCAACGGCGTTTAAATCAAGGTTCGTTAGAAAAACCGTACCTATGCGAAGGGTTGAGAGTTTCGTTCGATCCGGTCTGGTGCGCATCTCCTGCTTCGTGCGTCTCGACTGTCGTACGTCTTGAACGTGGCGCCATCTCGTTTGATCAAATAGAAGCAAACTTTTCGAGTCTCCTCCCTCTTCCGGTATCCACACCGAATAGCTCTTCTAACACGTACGGCAGCGTGCTAGCGTCTTCTCTTTTGTGTCTCACGTTTTTCTCTCTAGGATTTCTTTCACGGCTTGCCTCACTTATTTCAATACGACTAAAGCTCCATTATATAGAGTTTCTCAAACCCTAATTGGGCCGTATTAAAATATTCAAGATTAATCTAAATCAATCTTGGAAAACAAGTTTGGATTAATATATTAATTAAATCATTCAACAGATCTAATCTAATCTATTCATTTAATCCAAATTAAAAGCCGCTAATTTAATTTATCTTTATAAATTAAATATGAGATATGATATGATATCTATCTATTTAATTAAATATGAGATACTATATCTCAATTCAAATTAAATCAGATATATGATACCTTTACTCGAAAATTAAATCGAGATACAATATCTCTATTTGTTTTAAATATTTAATTTATCAAATAAATTAAATACAAAACAAATATTATATAATAATATCATCATTAAATAATAATATTATTAATTAATTTCAAAATTATATATATATATATTCATCCTAGAATAAATACAGTATTCATTAAATCATAGACACATCTAATATTCAATGAATCTGGACACTATTGCTCGTGTTGGGCTATTCTTGTGTATGACCCTGTAGGCCCACATGAGATTGGCAATGGGCGAATACAGTACCAGCCCACAAGTCGCAAGCGGCCTCTAGCAAGACATTGCGACTACCCAATTCATATGGGGATCAATAATGCGATACTACCTATCATACAACCATGTCACGTCCCTTTTGTCACGTGATAATTTGGTCAAGGATGAGGCATGAATAATGTAAATTTCCTGTTCTTGACCATTACTTTCTCGATTATTGAGTAGTCTAATAATTGAAATGGAAACTCCTTTCCATCGTAGTATGGCCATACATTTCTCAGACTCATTCATTGAAGGGCCCAGTATTATCTCTCTACAAATGTGAGGGACAAATTCCATCTTGACCATTCACATTCCTCTGCATGAAAACCACTTATCTCGATCCAAGCCTTTATCATCACCCGATCAAAGGTGACTTTTGACTAGGTCAAAAGTCAACGACTCTCATGTAGGAATCCATTATGATCTCAGGTCAAAGGGCATTGTGACGCGGTTATACATGAGAAAAGCTTGTGACTTAATCTATGCAGCTTTCTCATAATGGGTCGGTCCACCACCTTGTACTCTTACAAGTGCCTATGACTTTGATTTGTATCTCTATACTCATCAAAGTCATACTGGTCTTATTTCATCTTCGCTCCCGCGTAGATGACCGGCCAGGGACACTTAGGATAATCTATAAGATATATCCAAGGATATAGTTATCACTATAAACATGCAAATTAAATGATAACTAAAGGAGAATACTTTAAACAACATAAACGTTCAAAGTACAATGACTTGCCCCTAGGCCATAATTTCCAACAGACTCCCACTTGCACTAGGTGCAATCATTAATTACTCTAATTCCCATTGCCCTAACATGACGCTCATATGTCGCTTGTGCAAGCGGCTTAGTAAGAGGTTCTTCTACATTGTCTTCTCCTAGTACTTTGCATATGTTTGTATCACCTCTTTCATTGATTTCTCTGATAAGATGAAATCGCTGAGTATGTGCTTGGTCCTTTGATGTGACCTAGGCTCCTTGGTCTGCGCAATAATGCCGCTATTGTCAGAGAACAAGACTATTGGATCTGAGATGGTAGGAACCACCCCCAGTTTAGTGATGAACTTTCTGATCCAAACGGCTTCCTTAGCTACATCTGATGCTGCTATATACTCAACTTCTGTTGCAGAATCAGCTACAGTGCTCTGCTTAGAGCTCTTCCAGCTTACCGCACCACCATTCAACAGGAATACATATCCTAATTGTGATCTTGAATCATCCTGGTCAGTTTGGAAACTCACATATGTGTAACCGTTACACAGAGCTTATCCTCCAAGCCACCATATACCAAGAATAAGTCCTTAGTCCTTCTTAAGTACTTCAAGATATTCTTGACAGCAGTCCAGTGACCCTCACCGGGATCTTGTTGATATCTGCTAGTCATACTCAAGGCAAATGACGCATCTGGTTGAGTACATAACATGGCATACATGATAGATCCAATGGCAGAGGCATATGGTATCTTACTCATGCGATCTCTTTGATCTTGTGCGCTAGGACACTGATCCTTACTGAGATGAATGCCGTGAGACATGGGTATGCAACCCCTTTTAGAATCCTGCATACTGAAACTATGCAGTATCTTGTCTATGTATGTCCTCTGACTTAGGCCTATCAACCTCTTGGATCTATCTCTATAGATCCTAATCCCAAGGATGTAATTGGCTTCGCCTAAATCTTTCATTGAGAAAGACTTTCCTAACCAAGACTTGACACTCTGCAAAGTAGGAATGTCCTTCCCAATGAGTAGGATGTCATCAACATAAAGCACTAGAAATACAACTGTGCTCCCACTAACCTTCTTGTAAACACAAGGTTCATCTATGTTTTGAATGAATCCAAACTCTTTGACTACTTCATCAAAACAATGATTCCAACTACGAGATGCTTGCTTCAATCCATAAATGGATCTTTGAAGCTTACATACTTTACCAGAGTCCTCTGGACGCACAAAACCCTCAGGTTGTGACATGTACACATCCTCAAGCAGCTTTTCGTTAAGGAAGGCTGTTTTGACGTCCATCTGCCATATCTCATAGTCATAATATGATGCAATGGCAAGAAGGATTCTGATTGATTTGACCATTGCAACTGGGGAAAAGGTTTCATCATAGTCCACACCATGAGTTTGAGTGAATCCTTTTGCAACCAGCCGTGCCTTGAAAACATTTACTTTGCCATCCATGTCAGTTTTCTCTTTGAAAACCCACTTGCACCCAATGGTTTTTACACATTCAGGTGGATTGATTAAGGTCCATACCGTATTGTCGTACATGGATTGCATTTCAGACTTCATGGCATTAAGTCATGCTTCGGAGTTTGGTCCCACCACGGCCTCCCAATAGGTAGTTGGCTCATTCTACTCAATAAGCAAAACATCACAACTTCCAGTAAGCCGGAAAACATATCTCTGAGGCTGTAGCCATGATCTATCGGACCTTTGTGGGCCTTGTGTTACTTGAGTAGGCTCATCAACTTGTTGTGAGTCTTCTCTGTTTTCCATCTGTGGTTCTACGTTGTCTTGTGACGCTCGAACTTCTTCGAGGTTCACCTTACTCCCACTGGTTCTTTTAGAGATAAACTCTTTTTCCAAAAAGATACCATTCTGAATAACAAACACTTTGTGATCAGAGGGATTGTAGACATAGTATCCTTTAGTTTCCTTAGGATATCCCACAAAAAGGCATTTTGAGGATTTGGATGATAATTTATCAGAGGCTTGTTGTTTAACATAAACCTCACATCCCCAAATTTTAAGAAATGACAAACTAGGTTTCTTCCCAGTCCATATCTCATATAGTGTCTTTTTAATAGCCTTTGATGGAACACGATTTAGTGTGAACGCAGCTGTTTCTAGGGCATGGCCCCAAAAAGAAGGTGGACGATCTGTTTGACTCATCATAGATCGAACCATATCTAATAGAGTTCGATTCCTCCGCTCAGAAACCCCATTCCATTGTGGTGTTCATGGAGGAGTTAGTTGTGAGATAATCTCACAACTCCTAAGATGGTCAATGAACTCTTGGCTCAAATATTCACCACCCCAATCAGATCGAAGTGCTTTAATTGTTTTGCCAAGTTGATTTTGCACTTCATTTTGGAATATTTTGAACATTTCAAAAGATTCATAATTATGTTTCATTAGATAGATATATCCATATCTACTAAAATCGTCTATAAATGTAATGAAGTACAAATGACCTCCTCTGGCAGAAGTATTCATTGGTCCACACACATCTGTATGTATGAGGCCCAATAAATCAGTGGCTCTCTCACTTTTCCCAGTAAAAGGTGCCTTTGTCATCTTTCCCAATAAACAAGACTCACATGTATCAAATGATTCAAAATCAAATGAGTTAAGAAATCCATCTTGATGGAGTTTTGAAATGCGTTTCTCATTTATGTGGCCTAGACGACAATGCCATAGGTAGGTAGGTCAGATTCAAATCATTTGACTTGAACCTTTTGGTAGTTATGTCATAGATGTGTCCATTATTAGGATGTTCTAAATTAAGTACATAATGACCAGCATGCAAATCTCCATGAGCATAAAAAACATCATTATGATAAATTGAACATTTACGGTTCCTAGTAATGGAAGTATAACCTTCCTTATCTAAATAAGAAAGCAAAATAATGTTACTACTCAAAGCAAGAACATAAAAGCAATTGTTCAAAATAAACAAAAGCCCACTGGGCAGAACTAATTCATAAGTGCCTACAGCTAAAGCAGCAACTCTTGCTCGGTTTCCAACTCGTAGGTCAACTTCGCCCTTCTTCAATCTTCTATTGTCCGTGAGACCCTGCACATTTATACAAATGTGAGATCTACATGCTGTATCTAATACCCATGTAGAGGAAGTAGAAAAGTGAATATCTATGACATAGATACCTGAAGCGATAGCCTTGCTATCCTTCTTGTTCTTTTTCAGATCTTCTTGATAGAGTTTGCAATTCCTCTTCCAATGACCCGGTTCATTGCAGAAGTAGTAGACCCCATTCTTCGGAGGCTTTGCCTTCTTGGCTGCAGGCTTAGATTCGGGCCTGTTTGACTCATTGGTCTTACTAGCTGAGCTTTTACCCCATCTTTTGCCCATGCCTTTCTGAACCATCAAAACAGTGTTGGGCTTCTTCTTAATGCTCTGCTCAACTGTTTTGAGAATCCCATGCAATTCAGAAATTGATTTCTCCATGTTGTTCATATTATAGTTTATGAAAAAGTGGTCATAACTTTCCGGCAGTGAGTTCAAGATCATATTTGTAGCTAACTCTGGGCTCATGGGAAATCTCAGCCTCTCAAGGTGATCAATGTAGCCTTTCATCTTCAAAACATGAGGGCTAACTGATGCACCTTCAGCCATCTTGCAGGAATGTAAGGCCTTAGTGGTCTCATACCTCTCTTGCCTTGCCTGTTGCTAAAAAATTTCCTTGAGATGAGTAAGCATCTCAAAAGCCTCCATATGTTCCAGTCTCTTTGGAGCTCTGGAACCATAGTGGCAAGCATCAGGCATCCTACATCCACAGAGTCATCAATATGCTTCGTGTAAGCATCTTGCTGAGCTCTTGAAGCATCAGCCGCAGGCTCATCAGGAATGGGTTGATCAAGACATAAGCTTTTCTTTTCTGCTTGAGAACAATTCTCAAGTTTCTAAATGAAAAACCTGACTATCACCTAAGAGGGGGGTGAATTGGGTGTCGGATAAAACTTTTCGAAACTTAGAAATCTTTTCGCAACTTACTAAAGGAGGTTTGAATGATAGTAATATTTTATAAACCGATAGATAGTTATTCAGAACATATATGCTGGAATGTAAGAGTTTAGGGAAGAGAATATGCAAATAGAGATTTATACTGGTTCGGCCCAATCCTTGACCTACGTCCAGTCCCCAAGCAGCACTTGAGATTTTCCACTATCTTCTTGTTTAACTAGGCACAAGAGAAAGGCCTTTACAACCTCACACGTTTAGTCGGGCACTTGTGCAGCCTTTACAATCTCTTTCCGAGATATCCTCTTACAATTACCGACTCTGTACTCAGGATGATCCTTTCACACTAGGACTCACTCCCCCTTACATGTTGTAATTGTACACCCACACTCAAAGGTTCCACAACCTTGAGATTTGATCACTAAACAGATAATCAAATAAGTGTTTAGACTCTCTCACAAAGCAGATGAATAATAATCACTGAAGTACAATACAAGTCATCTCACTATGATAAACTATGTAAACATTTGAAAAATAGAGAGTAAATAAGATGAAGATTAGGGTTTGAGCATTTTGAAGATGTAGGCTCTGTGTCTCTTGCTCATTTTGTCTTGAATATGTCCTCTTTTATAGTTAGAGATCAATATATGACCGTTGGGTAAAGAAATATAGCCGTTAGACTCATATGGAAACTAGCCGTTATAACTTCGTTTTTTGAACCAGCGATGAAAACTCGAGTTTTCATTTGAAACTCCAGTTTTTAGGTTGTTGCGTTACTCTAGGTTCCTCTCTGTCTGATCAAAACTCAAGTTTTGGTTTCACAAACTCGAGTTTGGATGAACTCTTGGACATGGTTGCAAGTCCTTGAACTAACCGTCGCCTTTCGAGGGTCATATCTCCCTGGTCTGAACTCTGTTTTGGTTCGTTTAACTCTTGACGGAAAGCTCTGTGAATCTACTTTCATATGCCACTGATTTCAGCTCTATCCGATTTGTAGTTTGTAAGTTACACTAAAAATATTGAAGCTTGGTTTGCTGTGTGGCGTGGATTTATCTGTCAACTTCCAAGTTCATAACTCATTGATCTGAACTCCTTTGGGCTTGAAGTTTATATCAAAAGGACGCATTGGGAGTCTAGTTTATATCATCAAATTACTAGACGTTGTCCGTGCTGAACGTGAAACAGAGTTGATCACCACTGTAAACTCGAGTTTTCCTAGTCCAGAGACGCTAGAGAAGATGAAGACACTACAAACTCAAGTTTTGAGTTCCATACTCGAGTTTTGAGTCCTAAACTCGAGTTTTGAATTCATAACTCGAGTTTTCTCATACCAGAGGAGCAAATCATTGTAGCGAAGTAGGAAACTCGAGTTTTGAGTTGTGAACTCGAGTTTTCTTATCTTGAAGCTGATTTTTGATGACTTTAACTCTGAATTGAGCCATTCCAACTTTCATATGATCTTGGAGACTTCTAGAATCAATCTTGAAACTTGAATAATGATATCTTCATTCCATTCAGCAAGTTCTTCCTTCTTCCATCTCCCAACTTGATCATTCTTCATCATGTAACTTGGGCTCATCGCCTCTCAGCCTTCTACCTTTTTCAATATCCGAGAAAGTGATGAAGCTTCATTCCAACTTTCGCTTATCATAGAGACTTCTAGTATCACAAGAACTTGAATGTATATGCATGTTCTTCTTTTTTTGGTCTCTTCTCTTCTACTTGGTTATCACCAAAATCCATTGATAACATATTGCTTTCTTGACAACCTCTGCAAGTACTTCTTTCTTTCATCTCTTATCTCCTTCTTGATTATTCTCCTTAATTTAACTTGGAATAATCTACATTAAATATAGCAGTTAGTCAATGTAGAAGATAACTATATTACTCAATATACTACTCAATCTTTTTGCTTTTAACAATGGCATCTATATAAGACATCATCAAAACTAATCATAACCAACACTAAACCAGTCAAGAAAGTTTGTCACATTAAGTTTGTCCTTCTCAAGGACAGATCACAATGATAGTGTTGTGGTGTTACTATTCGACATGATTCTACAATTAAAAGATATGCAAAGTTAGTTAATAATCTCCCACTGAATTAACAACCCTCATTGCAATTAGTGGGCTAAGATCCATATTTGGCTTAAATTTAAGTCCGCTTTGGCAGAACGCTTAGAATCAAGTTATTTAGGTAGGCAACGTCTTCGCCAATTACATCACATGTAACTCTTAGATCTTTATGGGATTCGATCATCATATGACCGGCACGTTTAATCCCACCTAATGCCTTGAGATCCAAAACCATTTTGATAATCTCAATTAAGTCAAGACAATAATGAATGTTGAGTATCACCATTACCCACGCTTGTCTCACCAAGATAACTCAAATGCATCCACTTTGGTGGAACATACAAATGGACGATCTAGGTTTTGACAAGTATTCATTAATTGACGGCATTACGACTTAAGCTTTTATTTAGAGGGTATAGTCCTATTAATTATATTAATCCCATTTATATGAATGCAATTACTATTGTATATCATATAAACTCTAAATTAATCATGCAATGATCTAATCAAAACATAATTAAAATTGTGACACAACATGGCTCATCTAACCTAAAGTCCTCTCAAACCAATGAGGGGACTTCTCTAAATAATAAAAGAAAATACATAAGGAGAAACCTCGTTTCACATACGAGGGGAGTGAGATGAGAAGAGAATGTACATCAAGAATATTTAGAGAGAGAGAGGCATGGCTCGCAGGCCATATTTAAATAATACAACACTTGTAAATTCTAGAGCCACGTTGTTCACCATACCCAAACAAATTTGAATAATTAATCACAACAAATATTAATTCATACAATATGAAAGAAAATATCATGATTAAATTATCGAGTTTATTAAATCTACATTTTGATTGATTGATTTAATACAATGAATCATATTCATTACTTGATTGTTGGAGTCCATTACTTGTCAACCAAGTCATATTAAATTCACATCTTGATTGATTGATTGAATTTAATACAATGAATCATATTCATTACTTGATTGATAGGAGTCCACTACTTGTCAACCAAGTCATATTAAATTCAAGTCATGATATTATATTACATTAATATAATATCATGATTTAAATTCTCGCGCTATGAACAATCAGCCGGGGTCCCTACGGAGGTACCGCTAGCCGATTAGCGAGCGGGGTCAAGGGGCAGCGGCCCCGTTAGAAATTTTTTTGTTTGTTTTTCAAAACAGCATATTGTTTTTCAAAAAGTTTTTGGAAAAACACATGGCTTTCGAAAATTGTTTCCAAAATTTCAAACCCTATAGACTAACGTTTCCAAACGTGTTCAACCAACGCTACCTGAACGTTTGAACAGTTCGACCGACCCCATCACGACCGTTGTCCGTCCTGAACAATTCAGAACGTCACGGACCTGAATGCTTTGAACATCACAGATCTAAACGTTTCAGATACACATGAAGACAGCCGTGTAACCCTAATGGGAATTTACGTTTTAAAGCATACATGATTCGGTTAATCAAATATCGATTTAAACGCATACACATATTCGGTTTTAAACATACATATATCACATATAATCGTATGTAGAAAACCCAATTTAAACATATGGTTGATCTGGCTCTGATATCACTGTTGGGATCCGTTCACGCAGCGGAATAAAAAAAACTTACGAATCACAAAGAAGATCTATCAACGACGTTTAAATCAAGGTTCGTCAGAAAAACCGTACCTATGCGAAGGGTTGAGAGTTTCATTCGATCTGGTCTGGTGCGCATCTCCTGTTTCGTGCGTCTCGACCGTCGTACGTCTTGAACGTGGTGCCATCTAGTTCGATCAAACAGAAGTAGACTTTTCGAGTCTCCTCCCTCTACCTGTATCCGCACCGAACAGCTCTTCCAACACGTACGGCAGCGTGCTAGCGCCTTCTCTTTTGTGTCTCACGTTTTTCTCCCTAGGATTTCTTTCACGGCTTGCCTCACTTATTTCAATACGACTAAAGCTCCATTATATAGAGTTTCTCAAACCCTAATTGGGCCGTATTAAAATAGTCAAGATTAATCTAAATCAATCTTGGAAAACAAGTTTGGATTAATATATTAATTAAATCATTCAACATGAGATCTAATCTAATCTATTCATTTAATCCAAATTAAAAGCCGCCTAATTTAATTTATCTTTATAAATTAAATTTGAGATATGATATCTATCTATTTAATTAAATCTGAGATACTATATATCAATTCAAATTAAATCAGATATATGATATCTTTATTCGAAAATTAAATTTGAGATACAATATCTCTATTTGTTTTAAATATTTAATTTATCAAATAAATTAAATACAAAACAAATATTATATAATAATATCATCATTAAATAATACTATTATTCATTAATTTCAAAATTATATATATATATATATAAATTCATCCTAGAATAAATACAGTATTCATTAAATCATAGACACATCTAAGATTCAATGAATCTGGACACTATTGCTTGTGTTGGGCTATTCTTATGTGTGACCCTGTAGGCCCACATGAGATTGGTAGTGGGAGAATACAGTACCAGCCCACAAGTCGCAAGCGCACGGCCTTTAGCAAGACATTGCGACTACCCAATTCATATGGGGATCGATAAAGCGATACAACCTATCATACAACCATGTCACACCCCTTTTATCACGCGATAATTTGGTCAAGGATGAGGCATGGATAATGTCAACTTCCTGTTCTTGACCATTACTTTCTCGATTCTTGAGTAGTGTAATAATTGAAATGGAAACTCATTTCCATCGTCATTTTGATATAAAATTCAAGCCCAAAGGAGTTCATATGAGAGAGCTATGAATTGTGGAAGTTGACAGATAAATCCACGCCACATAGCAAACCAAGCTTCAATGTTTTGAGTTTAACTCACAAACTACAAATCCGATTGAGTTGAAATTGGTGGCATATGAAGGTAGACTCATAGAGCTTTCCATCAAGAGTTGAACGAACCAAAATGGAGTTCAGACCAGGGAGATATGACCCTCGAAAGTCGACAGTTTGTTCAAGAAGTTGCAATACTCGATTATGTAAGTTCAATAATCGAGTTTCCATCAGACAGAGAGCAGCGAATGTTAAAGCATCTTCCAATACTCGAGTTTCCATCTCAATACTCAAGTATTGATCAGATAGAGAGGAACCTGGAGTTACACAACAACCTCAATACTCGAGTTTCCAAATGAATACTCGAGTATTCGTCGCTGGTTCAAAAAACGAAGTTCTAACGGCTAGTTTCCATCTGAGTCTAACGGCTATATTTCTTCATCCAACGGTCATATATTGATCTCTACCTATAAAAGAAGTCAGATTCAAGATAGAACAAGCAAGATACAAGCCTACAACTTCAAAATGCTCATACTCTGATCTTCATCTTATTTTACTCTCTGTTTTTTAAATGTTTACATAGCTTATCATAGAGAGTGAAGTGAGTTGTAATTGTGCTTCAGTGTTTATTCATCTACTTCTGAGATAGAAGAGTCATTGTAAACATCCTATCATTCTATCTGTGAGATACTCAAGATTGGGTGATCTTGAGTGGGAAACACATTGTGTTGATTACAGCTTGTGGGGAGTGAATCCTAGTGAGAGGATTACTTCGAGTACAAAGTGTGTAATCAAGAAAGTGTATTGATTACAGTTTGTAAGGGGGAGTGAATCCTAGTGAGAGGATTACTTCAAGTACAGAACGTGTAATCGTGTTGAAAAAAGATAGTGGATTGAAAATCTCAAGTGAAGCTTGGGATTTGGACGTAGGTCAAAGATTGGGCTGAACAAAGTATAAATCTCAGTTTGCATATTCTCTTCCCTTATCTCTTATATTTCCAGCATATATATATATCTGAATATGCATACATGTTCGAATGATTGACTTTTGCTTTATCAATTATTACTGTCATTTAAACTGCTTTCAATAAGTTGTGAAAAGATTTTCAAAGTTCCTAAAGTTTTAATTAGACACCCAATTCACCCCCACTCTTGGGTGATAGCCAGGACTTCCATCTATTTGAAAATTAAATCTGAGATACTATATGTAATGTACTGGCTTTTGCTTTACCAAAGACCTTGTATGGTTGAGAATATTCAATAATATATGCCAAGGTTGAATATCCTGTGTGATACGATTTATTATTGATTATTGATTATGTAGGAAAAATTAGACAACAAACACTGAAAAATGACCTAAACAATACCTCCTCGAAATCGTGCAGCAAAAACCGACACGAAAATTCACAACAAAACTCAAACACGCAAAACAACACAATAACAACAAAACCGTAACATAAACCTCAAACCCAACACAAATCCAATAACAGAAATTCCAACACAAATATCGATAAACGCATCTACACAGGAAAACGTGTCAAGTCGGGCGCTTGGTTTAAGTATGTAAACGATAGTCCAAAATAAATGAGGAAGAAAAACCAAGTGGACCTTTGATGAAGCCCCAAGGTTTTCGGCCCACAAGTAAGGGTAAAGAGAAAAAGGGTAATCGGGCTTTATACCAGACCAAGGCATTAGGCTCAGTCAAAGAGGACTGAAAAGTAATATGGACACTTAGAGAAAGCCAGTCATTATGGCCCAATAAGGAGTCATTGGTAATTAAGCAAGTGTTTTAGTACACGTGTCATAAAAAGCGAGAGCAAATTGACACGTGGCGTCATTATAAGTAAGGAGTTGACACGTGGAGCAATCTTACTCAAAGCTTGACACGTGGCATTTCATGCAAGAAGACACTTGTCTTCTTTTCCCTTGTCACGTGATACTTGGCACAAACTCCACAAACACGCAAACTGAGACAACGACACCGGAACCCCAAATATGTAAACTGGGACAACGACACCGGAACCCCAAACATGTAAACTGGGACAACGACACTGGAACCCAAACACGCAAACCACGACAACCACACCGGAACCTAAACACGCAAACCGAGATAACACGCAAAACAAGACAACACATACACACATATCAAGACGCCACATGGCTCCTTGCATGTGACTCACATGACACATGACACCATAATATGAAGCCAACACACACACACACCATGCAAAATTTAAACAGATGGCAACTTGCAAGACCAACACATGACACACACGTAACACACATACACAATTAGAAATGGCAAAGTGCATGTTAATGGCCACGGCAACACATACAAAAAATGATGATTTATATTCCCTCTCCTTTCTTTCATTCAATCACATATAAACACTCCCCCCCTCTCATTTCATTTGCACGGCACACACACAATTATAACACACAACACCTCATTTTTATCTGTTGGAAATTATGCCCTAGGGGCAAGTCATTCTCTATTTAGTTATCATTTCATTTGCATGTTTATAGTGATAGCTGATCCGTGGATATATCTTATAGATTATCCTAAATGTCCCTGGTCGGTCATCTATGCGGGAGCGAAGATGAATTAAGACCAGTATGACTTTGATGAGTATGGAGATACGAGTCAAAGTCATAGGCACTTGTAAGAGTACAAGGTGCTGGACCGACCCACTATGAGAAAGCTGCATGGATTTTGTCATAAGTTTATCTCATGTATAACCATGTCACAACGCCCTATGACCTGAGATCATCATGGATTCCTACATGATGAGTCGCTGGTCTTTGACCTAGTCAAAAGTCACCTTTGACTGAGTGATGATAAAGGCTATGATCAGGATAAGTGGTTTTCATGCAGAGGAATGTGAATGGTCAAGATGGAATTTGTCCCTCACATTTGTAGAGAGATAATACTGGGCCCCTCGATGAGTGAGTCTAAGAAATGTATGGCCATACTACGATGGAAAGGAGTTTCCATTTCAATTATTAGACTACTTGAGAATCGAGAAAGTAATGGTCAAGAAAAGGAAGTTGACATTATCCATGCCTCATCCTTGACCAAATTATCGCGTGACAAAAGGGACGTGACATGGTTATACGATAGGTTGTATCGTGTCATCGATCCCCATGTGAATTGGGTAGTCGCACTGTCTTGCTAGAGGACGCTTGCGACTTGTGGTCTGATACAGTATTGGCCCACTACCAATCTCATATGGGCCTGCTGAGTCGAACACAAGAATAGCCCAACACGAGCAAAAGTGTCCAGATTCATTGAATCTTAGATACGTCTAAGATTTAATGAATACTGAATTTAATCTCGGATAAATATATATATATATATATATATATATATGTATCTATATATGTATATATATAATTCGAAATTAATATATATTAATATTATTAATTGAGATTATAATATTATTATATAATATTTGTTTTGTATTTAATTTATTTGATAAATTAAATATCTAAAATAAATAGAGATATTGTATCTCATTTAATTTTCGAATAAAGATATCATATATCTCTTTAATTTAAATTGAGACATAGTATCTCGATTTAATTAAATAGATACATATCATTTCTCGGATTTAATTTATAGAGATAAATTAAATTAGAAGGCTTTTAATTTGAATTAAATAAATAGATTAGATTAGATCTATTAGATAGATTTAATTAATATATTTTTTAATCCAGATTCAAAATTCGAATTTCAGATCAGCCTTTTAATACGGATTAAATAAATACGTTACATTAGATCTAACAGAGATAGATTTAATTAATATATTTTTAATCCATATTTGAAATTCAAAATTCAAAATTAATGAGGATTAATTTTGAATATAATACGCCGATCGGGTTTAGAATAACCTACGGGACTTTTTGTCGAGCGTATCTAAGCCGCGAGGAAAAAAAAAACCCTAGAGCGAAATAGAGAGAGACGCACAATTCGAGGTGCTAGCACGCTGCCGCGTCCATGTTCGGTGTTTATTCGTGTGGATACCAGTAGAGGAAGTCGATTCGTGGAGTTGACTTCTGCTGATCGAGAGGGTAGCCCACGTGTTCAGATCGAAAGAAACGCTGAGAATTTCGCATAGGTATGATTCGGACTCTTTAACCTTGATTTAAACGCGGTTGAGCGATCCTCAGAAGGGATTCGTAAGAGTTTTATAATTCCGCTGCGTGTACGGATTCCAACACTCCCCCCTCACATACTTCACAATTACATACACCTTCCTCCTCTCTCCTCCACAGTTTCATCATCATCCTGAACATCAACCAAGGTTGAAGCAAGAAAGATTAGCCATGGTTGGATAAGGAAGAAGAAGGACAAAAGTTCAAGCTAAGAACTTGAATCCTAGTTGAGATTTTGAGGTGTTCTTGTCATGCATGTAATTGTGGTTGGACTTAAACTCACATGCATGTGATTCCCTTGAGTATAGGCTGAGTATAGGCTGAGTATTGAGCAAGGATTAGTGTGGTAAAAGAGGCCACAAGCTCAAGAACAAGCTTATTGGTAAGAACACTCACACTCTCTTCAAATTTCTGAAATTTTCTTTTAAAATCAGATCTTGGAAAGCGTGGTAAACACCAAGAAATAATTGGAATATTGGAAATCTGAGATCACCATCATTTTCCTTATGAAACTTGTGTCGGAAAAATATTTTTGGTGAGTTTTTAAAGGTATGTTTACACATGAAATAATGAGCTCAAAGAAAGAGGCAAATCTGCCAGTTTTGAACCCTTGAACCTAGGTATCTTGTGAGCGTGGTTTCAAGGGGTTAATGTTTCTTAAAAATTATGACAATATTCCAGGGGATATAGTACATCCATAGATTTAAAATGATGTGTCGTTTGTATTATTTTGATATCTGAGCAGTGAGTAATAAATTCCCAAAAATGACCCTGCGTCTTGCACATAAAAACTGGTCAGACGATTTAAATATGTGATTTGATTGGGTTAAAGTGATTATAATGGGGTGAAATTTTACATTCATACAAAGGACTCACTTAGCAGTTAGGAAATGTAAATTTTGTAATTGTTGAAGCTCTGATCAGTGATTTACTAATTTCTAAAGTCAACCGATGGGTTTGGAAAACTTACAGAGCAGTCTGTATTGTTTTTAAAACTGGGAATGATTGGTATTTTTAGAAATCCTTAAAATTTTCATATTGGTAGAGGATTGGTCAAGATTTAATTTGATATAAAATATGGAAATTTTGGAGCTATATACGATTTTACATGGATTTTCAAATATTAGTCAAAGTTTTGGACACCAATCTGGACAGCAGGGGAAACATTGGAAACCGAGGTTTTTATGGTGTATTTGAACCTCTGAAAATATTTTTCCTTGAAATCAGAGAGGTCAAAGAGCATGTGAGAGTTGGAATCACTCAAAAAAGAGTTTTCTACAATTAATTAAAAATGATTAAAGTTACTGTATTTTTCAGAGTATTTGAGGTTAAGAGTTGGAATTTGACAAGTTTGGGTTATTAAATTAAACGCCAATGAAATATGGTTAAAAAGGGAATAAACATGATAATAAGGACATTTTTATCATGTTTTATATATATGGATTAATTAATAACCAATTATCCCAAATTATAGGTAATTCCTCAAGCCCACGCACCCCGAAGAATTATTTGGACGAAATTAAGGTTACTACGCACCAGGTAATAACTCTAACCTTCTATGTTTGTGAATATACTTGCGTATGTATAAATGCCATGATATTGTAGGGATCCGTACACATAGCGGAAGGATTTCATCCATTTAAAGATCTTACGAATCCCATTAAGAGGATCTATCAACGACGTTTAAATCGGGTTCGTTAGAAACCGTACCTTTTCAAACTCGTGTAGGTGCTTTGCGAACTGGTGTGCGTCTATGCAATCAGTTAGAAGCTGACTCTACGAATCCACTTCCTCTACTGGTATCCACACGAACAGCCTCCAACACCGACGAAAGCGTGCATGCTAGTGCCTTCAGTATTTTCTCGTCTCTTCTTTTCTCTAGGGTTTTTTTCACGGCTCGTCAAATTCATTCGTTGTTTTAATATGACTAGATCAATATCTCTTATAGAGTTTCTAAAACCCTAATGAGCCGTATTAAAATATTCAAATTTAATCTAATTAATCTTGAAATTCGAATTTGGATTAAAATAATATATAAATTAAATCTGTCCAACAGATCTAATGTAATATATTTATTTTAATCCGAATTATAAGCCTACAGATTTAATTTATCTTTATAAATTAAATCTGAGATACTATATCTCAATTTAATTAAATCTGAGATACTATATCTTTATTCGATAATTAAATTTGAGATACGATATCTCAATTTATTTTAGTTATTTAATTTATCAAATAAATTAAATACTATGTAATAATAATATTATCTATAAATAATATCATTATGATTTTCAAATTTAATAATATATATATATATATTCATCCTAGATTAAATGCTGAATTCATTAAATCTTAGACATATATAAGATTCAATGAATCTGGACACTATTGCTCGTGTTGGGCTATTCTTGTGTGCGACCCTGCAGGCCCACATGAGATTGGCAGCGGGCCAATACTGTATCACCCCACAAGTGGCAAGCAGTCTTTAGCAAGACATTGTGACTACCCAATTCATATAGGAATCGATAATACGATACAACCTATCATACAACCATGTCACGTCTCTTTTGTCACACGATAATTTGGTCAAGGATGAGGCATGGATAATGTCAACTTCCTGGTCATTACTTTCTCAATTCTTGAGTAGTCTAATAATTGAAATGGAAACTCTTTTCCATCGTATTACGGCCATACATTTTTCAGACTCACTCATCGAAGGGCCCAGTATGATCTCTCTACAAATGTGAGGGACAAATTCCATCTTAACCATTCATATTCCTCTATATGAAAATCACTGATCCTGATCGAAGCCTTTATCATCACCCGGTCAAAGGTGACTTTTGACTAGGTCAAAGATCAGCGACTCTTATATAGGAATCCATGATGATCTCAGGTCAAAGGGCGTTGTGACGCGGTTATTCATGAGATAAGGTTATGACTAAATCCATGCAGCTTTCTCATATTGGGTCGGTCCAGCACCTTGTACTCTTACAAGTGCCTATGACTTTGATTCGTATCTCCATACCTCATCAAAGTCATACTGGTCTTATTTCACCTTCGCTCCCGCATAGATGACCGACCAGAGACATTTAGGATAATCTATAATATATATCCAAGGATATAGTTATTACTATAAACATGCAAATGAAAATGATAACTAAATGGAAAATACTTTAAATGACATTAACATTTAAAGTACAATGACTTGCCCCTAGGGCATAATTTCCAATAGATATGCATGTTTATATGCAGTAGGGATCCTTTACCAATCAGCCATACCTCCACCAATGATCATCCTCCTTCTCTAACCATCATTTGATGTTTTGACAAACACTGCGTTATATATGCACATGCAAAAATAACTATACCCCACTACAACAAGTAAGGGTATTAGGTTATATTAACGGTCCTAGCATTTTTCTCCCTTTGAATGTCCTGGTTATTTTTGCAACTCTAAAAAATTATGGTGCTTGACACATTTTAGTTATATGTTTGGTTATATAGTGATTAACAACACGATATAAAATATCTTTAAACAAAATATCTTGTTTTACATGACTTATCAACATGAAACTACGTTCAATGTATCACACAACATCTTCAATATTAATTCTTGTTGGTGCCTCTTGCTCTCAATATTGTCTATTTTGGGCCTATACCTATAATGAGTCCCACATCTGGGAGTCAAGCTTCTCCCTCCTCATATGAGCACAAGCCCAAAGAAAGAGCCCAATCCCCAAAAGCTAGCCTATGAGGAGGGAGAACCCAATAGACTTATAAATCTCACTCCAAGTGCTTGGCTCCCCGATATGGGACTCATTACTTAGTCACCCCTGAAGACCCGACGTCCCAGGCGGCTCCACTCCACGGCACTTCACTTGGCCTCTAGCCGGTCAAGACCCTTCGTGGGTAGCCCTCGCTGGAACACCGGCTCTCAATGAAAGCACCAATGTGACGAGCACAAGCTTAAAGGGAGGAGCCCAATCCCCAAAAGCAAGCCTATAAGGATGGAGTGAAGATCGAATATCACCTAGAGGGGGGTGAATAGGTGATTATAAAAAATCTTTCACTAATTTCTCAAGAACACTTAAACAGAGAAGGAGAGAAGAACAATGAACACAAGAGATTATACTGGTTCAGTCCAACTCTTGACCTACATCCAGTCCCCAAAAACACTCTGGGATTTCACTATCTCGAAACTTGATTACACGCTCTGTAACTCTCGAGTAATCCTCTCACTAGGACTTACTCATCTTTACAAGTTGTAACCAAATAAACACAGACACAATTACACACTTTGTACTCGAGAAGATCCTTTCACTAGGACTCACTCCCCCTTACAAGTTTTAATTATACACCCACACTTAAGGTTCCACAACCTTAAGATTTTACAAATCAAATAATCAAATAGTGTTTAACTCCTCACTGAGTAGATAAATGATAAACACTAAAGTACAAGAATATATGAAGATATTAAATGAAACAAACGAAACAGATGATTGCAATAAATTCTAATTGAATGCACAATGTTTCGGTAGTTGGTGAATTCAATGCTTCTAGTATTTATAGATGTTGCAATTTATGACCATTGGTGAAGCTTGAAGATTAACCGTTGTGACTCATAAATATAGCTGTTAGACAGATGAGGCTTGGTTAATATTTTTGTTGTTAATGATCCAGGTGGATTTGTGCTGTCACCACATTCTTTCATTCCTTCTGTTTTGCCCGTTGTGAAATAGTATTTATTGCGAGATGGGAATAGCAGGAAAATCTTTTGAATGTTTAGAAGTATGGTTGTTGAGATTGTGTCTCGATATGGTAACTGCATTTAATGCGCTCTGACACACAAACTGCTTTATGATAATTTGATGTTAATCAGAGATTTAATCATCTGAAACTCATTTAGCAAACTGATTAAAAGCATTTAAGAATAGTAATGAGTAATGATTAGAAGTAATGAAATCACACCAAATGATTTTTGATTTCCTAAGACGGTGATTTTGAAAACAGAAAGTGTTAACTTCAAGTTAAACTAAAGTTAACTTGATATGGCTTGAAAGTTAACTTGCTGATTGAGAGTCAAACACGATAGATATAAGAAGAGAACAATGTTTAACTTCAAGTTAAAATAATGTTGACTTGATATAAGAAGTTAACTTGATATGGGTTTGAAAGTTGACTTGATGTTTGAGGAAGTCAATCCCAATAAGTGTAAAAGAAAACGTTTAACTTGATACATTCAGTTGTTGACTCGAGGCAATAAGTGATTTAACTTCAAGTTTAAGTTTAATAGAAAAAGTTAACTTGAAATAAGAAGTTAACTTGATATTCACTTGAAAGTTAACTTGATAAAAGAAGTTGACTTGATATTTATTTGAAAGTTAACTTGATATGGGTGAAAGTCAAAGCCGATAAGTATAAGGAGAAATCACTTAACTTGAGTCAATAAGTGAATGACTTGAGTTAATGACTTGAGTCATTAACTTGATATGCAAAAGTTAAATCTGATGGCCTTTGAAAAACGCAAGTTTAAGAAGCTTAACTTGGTGTAAGAAGTTAATGACTTGAGTCATTAGCTTGATATTCAAGAGTCAACCACAATGCTTGGAAATAGACTTGAAAGTTTAACTTGATATAAGAAGTTAATGACTTGAGTCAGTAAGTGAATGACTTGAGTTAATGACTTGAGTCATTAACTTGATATCAAGAGTTAAAAACAATTGGTCCAAAAACGTAACATCAAATAGATAACTCGAGGCATAAAAACATTTGACTGGAGTTAACAATATTTATTTAAAACATTTCCATCGTTTAACTTGAAGCTTCCACGGATTTAACTTGAGGCATGTAAAAATTCAACTTATTAACTCCAAATTGAAAACGTTTCAACTCGAGGCACTTGAGATCAAAAACATTTTTCTTTTAAATAATAACACATGACTCGAAGCATGCAGAGCTAAACTCGAGGGAACCAAAGGCAAAACTTTCTAACCAATATAGATTCAAGTTAACTATATAAACCATGATTTAACCTTGAATCTGTTAACTTACTTACATTATAATTGTTATCATCAAAACATCAAAAACATGAGAACTAACAGGGAGAACCCAATAGACTTATAAACCTCACTCCAAGAGCTTGGCTCTCCAATGTGGGACTCATAACATTACCCCTCATGATTTTGAAACATGTTGAGAGGAATGTATCCAAACCCTTATAAGATGTCTTATTTTCCTTTTTAGTCAGCGTGGGACTTCACACATGCGTGATCAAAGAATTTGACATAATGGATTTGACATAATACTTAAAGGTTTCAGTAACTGGTCCATTGTAGTTGGCTCTTTTAGTGTATTTGATTTTCTCCATTCATCATTTAACCCTCTTTCTCATAGTCTGTATTATAAACTATTTTTATATGACTAATATATTCTCATTTTATCGATTTTTTTTCTGACATAACGGAGATGAGGAACTTGATCTAACTTTTTTCCTATAATTTTATTATTAATATGGACCAACTTTAAAAAGAAAATACTTTATCATATTGAACACGTAAACCCCAAAAATAAAATCTTGCTTTAATCAATATATATATTTCCGTCACCCACAATCAAACTACATTTATATTCTTCTGACTATGAAAAAGCATATAACCATTGTCTCATTCATTACCTACACAAGGATGCTATATGTGTGTGTGTGTCTGACATGCATATTTAAAAATTATGCTATTTGTTCATTATAGGAATATGGTCCCGTAATTTGTAATTATCATAAATTTTCAAAATATTTGTAACATCCAATTTCTGACTATGAAGGTCGGACGCGGACCTGTATATTATGAACTATTTGTTTGCTAACTTGTTGGTTTGGTTTGATAACTTCAAGTTGATAATATATATACACAAATTAAATATGTATTGTATATTGATGCATCTCACATTTTGATATTTTGACACCCATATTTGAACACGTAATGCCTACAAACTAATGCAACTCGTCTTATAAGTAGCCTCAAATGGACCATAAATCAATGCACGCACTCAATATGTATATGTGTGTACATCTCAATGGGACAATGGCTATAAGAGTGTTTTTTTTTTTTTTTAATATCTGAAGTGTATGTATGATATGAGTCATATCGAGTCATGGAACATTCCCCGTATCTTCTTATGGCTTTTGATTCATAATATGAGGCATCTAATATTGTTTCGCGGTCTCTGAACTATATGCATTAAATAAATTACATTGGGAGACCTCGGCTGTCTTAGGTGAAAAATTAATTTTGTGAAGGCGAAAATTTCCCTAGCTAGATGACATAAAACAATACTACTACATAACTCCAAATTATGGATAATGCAGTTACAAATTATGAAAGTTTGGCTATAAATTATGGAAAGCGCATTGCTAAATTATTAAAAATTAGCAGTAACTCATTTAACACCTAAATTTAACATGCAAGATATAATAATGGGTTAATATAACCATCGGTGTCTCAAGTTTGCCCTCATTTTTGTTTTGGTCCCTTAAGTTTTATTTTGTTTAAAGCATTGGTTGGTTTCTATTATTCAATAAAAACCCTGATCATTTTACCTCTAGAGGTACCAAAACCAATAATTTGAAATCTAAAGAACCAAAAGTAAAATGATGACAAATTTGAAGGATCAAAGATTTTGTTAATCGTATAATAAATTATAAGCTCATCCGAGTATGGAAAGACATATGAAAGATGCTTTTGGTAATCTGTTAGAATATGAGAGTTTTGTAAACGTTTCCCCAATGGAAACAGGACCACATGATCCCATCTTCCAAATATTGCTTTCTTTTTTCTTTTTTTGGGTAATAAGCTTTCTTATTAGTTTAACAATAAATTGACTATATACAAGACTTGCACGCCAGACGGCCACCACCTTCCTTTAATTTAAAAGCTTACTACGTGTCAATATCATCCACCTGCAATCCATATGGGACAACTACGTAGGAATCTGCAACACGCTTTCTTCAACGTGTTTCTTGTCCCCAAACTTATCAAATAAAGTCCAATTTAGTTGACTCATCAAAAACTTTTAATTGGACCACCAGAGAAATGGTTCACTAGTTCACTTATTAGACCGGCCAATCTGAATTGAGTGAAAAAATAATAAAATAAATCCATATATGGATTGAAGATGTGTGTGCGAAAAGACATATACATAGAGATTCAATGTATGACTCAGGCAAATGGAGAATCTTTTGAGGATATAAAGTTGATTACTTTTACTTTAAAGGAACCCGTTTTCCTTCCCTATCGAAAGGACGGATAGGTTGGGGGAGCTTGACCAATTTGGGCCGTTCAGATAAAATTTGTTTACTTTTTGTTTTTTTTTTAAAAAAAATTAATGGATGGATAATCTAAAATAAAGATAATTTCTAAGCTGGCATTTTTTCAAAAAATGATTTTTTCATTTAAAAATCATCAACTAAAAACAAATTAAATCTAAATCATCCAGACCTCATCTGAATGGCTCAGATTGGCCGAGCTCTCTCTGCCTATCAAGATAGGCAGGAATCTGATTCCTTACTTAAAACATAGTTTTGTGATTATTTAGTCACATATTGTACGTTATTTTGGCGGGAAGGCCGAAACAAAACTCATTGGGTTGCTTGGAAAAAGCTAACAAGGTCCAAGACTGAAGGGGGTATGGGCTTCCGAGACTTTACAAAATTCAACAATGCCCTCCTAGCTAAAACAGTTTGGCGACTTTCACAGCACCCAAATGACTTATGGGCTCAAGTTCTCAAAGGGCTGCACTTTCCCAACGACTCCTTTCTTGATGCTAAAAAAGGCCATAGAGCCTCATGGTGTTGGTCAAGCATTTTAGAAGGAAGAGACTTCATAAAAGATGACTTATGTTGGCAAATTGGGAATGGAAAATCAGTGCGAATATGGCAGGATAAATGGATTCCCACCCTCCCCACTTATGGTTTAAAAACAGAGAATAAAGATTTAAAAGAGTCGAATCACAGAGTGGCATCACTTTTCTCTTGTGAAGGAGGGGTTTGGGACCTTACCATGATCAGACCTCACATTGATGATCAAATTCATGAAGCTATTAACGCCATTCCAGTCCCTTGGATTCCCAGTGAGGTGGGTCCTTGCAAAAAATGGAAGCTACTCTGTTAAATTGGGCTATTACCTTACGGGATCTAATGAGCAAGCCCAACCAGCAGGGGCTTCGATTCACATCCCCGGTGACACATGGAAGAAGATTTGGAATATAAAGGTGCTCCCAAAGATTGCTAATTTCATGTGGCGTGTTCTATCTCAAGAAATAGCCATCAAGCAGCCTTAATTAACCGAAAACGTGGGAGTTCGGATGTGTGCCCAATTTGTCAGACCGCGACAGAGACCAAAGAGCATCTCTTTCTTCAATGTTCATGGGTTCGTTGTGAATGGTTTGGCTGCAGAATGTTCTTTAAAAGTGACCTGGTGAGTACCCAAAATTCAATCAGTGGTGGCTGAGTATCATGAATGCACAAGGTAGTTTCTCTGACTATGATATAGCTCACATTTGCTGGTTGCTATGGTTCATCTGGAAAAGTCAGAACGAGAAGCTGTTTTGCGGTGTAGAACCAAACCCCATCATGGTTATTGAACGTGCCAAGCGTTCTTTAACTGAATGTTGGATCACGTGTTATTCTGAAAGAAGTAATAGCAAAACAAATACACCCCCCATGAATAAGCTATTTGCTTCCTGGGTATTGCCACTTGAGCATATGTTTAAGGTCAACATCGATGGGGCGTTCCAAGACAATACAAAGCCGGCTGCTATAAGTGCTATATGTCGAGACCACTTGAGAGCTATGAATTGGGCCTTTGTCGAAAAGCTTAGATCCATCTCGACGTTCATGACCGAGGCCCTAGCACTGAAAAGGGCATTAATGATCGTCCAAGACCTGGGAAATAAGAATGTCATATTTGAGACTGATTGCCTTACATTGGTGCGGTGCCTGGAAAATTGCCAACCAGATCTGGGTGAATAGCAGTCTCGTGGTATTCTCGATGATATTCTTGGAATGCTAAAATCTGAATCCAGCTTCTCAGTTCAGTTTATTCCCCGACTAGGGAACAAAGCAGCAGATTTACTTGCTGCAACTACTTGCAGTGGCAGACCCACACTAGTGCCAATGTGGGCAAGTGCAGACACAAATATTTGAAAACATATATATAATTTGAAAGAATTTAATGACATTATCTATAGGTAGTGCAGTTGGTTAATACTCTACTCCTGAGTAGCCACAGGTCACCGGTTCGAGCCTCATATCTTCCCTTTTGTCCTATTTTTTTTCCCCAATTTCATCGTTCACTCTTCTCCAACTCTCACGCTCCGTCTCGTCTCCAACTCTCACTCTCCGTCTTCCTCGTTCTCTCACTTTCCATTCTCATCTGCAAATCGTCCGTCGTGCTCTCTGCTCTCGTCAACCGTCGGTCTTCGTCACTCTCGTCCCCCCTCTCAACGGTAATTTTCTAGATCCCCCCTCTCAATCGATTCTGAATTTAGGTCTTAGGATGAATTTGTTGATGATTTTGGGATGACTTTATTTCTGAATTTATGGCTTCTTGATTCTGTTTTTTTGAGTTTAATTGCTGATTTGTGGTCAAGTTGCTTTGGATTTGAGCTCAATCGTTGAAGTCGTCCAGGTTTGATGTTAAGAGTATAAAATTTCAAATTAAAAGTTTGGTTTCTTGGAATTTGCAAAGTGAAGTGCTCATTCTGCCACTGGTTATGTTTCCTGTAAATTTTATATTATCTAAATCATGGTTTTGATGGCTTGGTTACCTGCACATTCAGATAGATCAGTAATTTAATACCAAATTTGTTTTTGGGGTTAGCTTTTGCTTCACATTCAGTGTCATGTGCCTTAATCATCTATGTTTGCTTTGTTCGACTGCTCATTCTTTTTTAGGTTAATGTGTCAGGTGGCATATATATATATATATATATATATATATATATTGTGGATTCTTTGCTCGTCATTTACTCTAGTCTTAGTTATTTCTTGAGTTTTGATGTATTTGAATTTTATGGTGTTGCAGGTGCGCCACAAGCATGGCGTGATACATCGGGATCTCAAGCCTGAGAACTTTTTGTTCACAAGCAAGAAGGACATCACCTCTGAAAGTCATTGATTTCAGATTGTCTGTGTTCTTTGAACCCGGTAATGCTTCAGGCTAGCAATTGAATCTCTTTATATTGTTGCTTGACTTTCATCATTAGTGGCTGCCACCTACGAGTGAACAGTTAGCTGAAGCTAGCCATTTTTTGCATGGTGAAAGATTTAACAAGATAGTTGGAAGTCCCTATTACATGGCTCCTGAGGTAGTAAAACGAAACTATGGCCCCGAAATAGATATCTGGAGTGCTGGAGTAATTCTGTACATCTTACTTTGTGATGTTCCACCATTTTGGGTAGGTTATTATTCTTATGTGGCTATGAACCCACTTTTAAGTCACTTTGGGCTTGATGAATTGATCTCCTAAAATTAATCCATACTTATAACAGTAACAAAACTATCGAAGGAAATCAAATGCATGTCTCTATTGGACCTTCATTATGGTGAAGGGTAGTTAGTTTGTGACTGAATTAATACTATTTTCTAGCTTGTCCATGGCTTCTACCTAGAATGTCAAAATAAAGACATAAAGGTGGACATTATTCCTTGGTTACACTTGTGAGTAATGACTATGAATGCTGAGGTGACTTCTTGTATTATAGCAACTCTAGCAGATTAACTCTCATGAAGTTGTTGACAAATATCTCACTGTCATGTCACACACACACACACACACTCCATTCTTATAAGAGAGACATCATAGTTTCAGTGTATTTATTTGCATTCATGTTGTTTCTTTTCTAAATCATCTCTCTCCAAATGTAGAAACTGAACAGGGAGTTGCACAGACAATCATACAATCTGTTGTTGATTTTAAAACTTTAAAAAAAAAAAATCGGGGGCGTTGCCCCCGAACCCCCAAATCCCCCCATTAATTGTGCACCCACAAACTTCAAATCCCAGGTCTGCCACTGACTACTTATAAGGGGGTGTGCCCAACCGGGTGGGCATAAAATACCCTCGCCTCCTTTGTTACCAATTCTAGATGAAGATGCTACAAGCTCTAGGAATCAGCGAACCCATGCTGCGACACAGCCCATGCACGTGGATCCCGGTTGACAAGCTTCCTTGTGATACTCATAGGACTATGTTTTCCGTCTTGCTTTGATTTGAGTCTTGATGTATTTCTTTCGTGTCTTTTGTTGCTTTCTCTGTTTTTTTAAGTCTCGTCTAGAAGTGCCTGCACTTGCATCTTTGTAAACTTTTATCTCAGTAATGAAATTACCTAGAAGTGTTTAAAAAATAGTTATTTTATATATGTGGATCGTGCGATATGGTTAGGTTAGGAATTTTGCAAATTTGACCTTGAAACACACACACACACACACACACACATGACACACCCATATTGATGTTGATAAGTTTTGATTCTAACCTTTCCCACTTGACTCCCATCCACTTCCCACTCGACTATTTATAGGTGTTACAATAAGTGACCATTAATGAAGCTTAAAGAATAACCGTTGTGAGTCTTTGAATGTATCCGTTAGATAGATGAGACCACGGTTAAGATTTTCGCCGTTTGAATTTTCCAGGTGGATTTGCAGTTCCGACATTCCCTTCATTCCTTTTGATTCTTTCCGTTGTGAGTCAGCATTAAATGCGCAGTCGGAATATAAGAGAAACTTTTATATCAATCAGAGTATTGGTAATCGAGATTATCACGGGTTTTGGCAAACGCATTTAATACTTTTCTGACACAAATTGCTTTATGTTAATTTGATGTGTAATTCATGCTTAAGTCACCTGGAACTCATTAACAAACTAGTTAAAAGCATTTAGGATTAGTAATGAGAAACATTTAGAAGTAATGAAATTAACACACAGTGATTTCATGAATTACGCAAACAAAGATTTCAAAACAGAGGGATTTTGCTCGAGCAATAGTTCATGCTTGCTCGGGCAAGCTTCTCTTGAATCACATAAAAACATAACAACGTCGCTGATGCTCGAGCATGATGAAATCATGCTCGGGTAAGCTTCTTCACAAGAAAGTGATCTGCTTCGCTGATGCTCGAGCATAGAAACATGCTTGCTCAAGCAAGACATAGGCAGAGGCGAAAGATTGAACATTCAGCGATGCTGCTCGAGCATGTTGATCGAGCATGGATTTTTCATGCTCGGACACACATTGTTCAAAGTCGAGAATGGTGCAATAGAGGTATGATGCTCGAGAAACGTTTTCCTCCTGCTCGAGCAAGCCATTTACTCTGCTCGAGCATGGCTCACTGACAGACATTGTTTTGCTTCTACCTCGATGCTGCTCGAGCATGGAACTTCACTTGCTCGAGCATGATTGTTCAATCATGCATTCTTTCGTTTCTGACTCGATGTTGCTCAAGTAGGATCAATGTGCTGCTCGAGCATGATTGATCAAGCATCACTTCTTCTTTTCCAGAACCCCGATGATGCTCGGGCAAGGCCATGGGGATGCTCGAGCAAACCAAGAACTTATCACAAATGACTCAATACAAAAACTTAGACTTTGTAATCATCAAAACATTGAGAACTAACACAGTCGACCATAATGACTCTCATAGAAGATGCCCGACTTTGAACATTGCGAGAACTTCGAAATACCATCCCGGATCTTTGACTATGTGATACCAGGAGCCGGGATCATTGCATACCAACTCGAAAGCTGTTCGATATATTAGCAATAGAACAAGGTCCAAGGAGAGGCAACCCGGATCATACGCGTGTGGGGCAATAAACATCCTAGCAGCTCAGAGGCCTGAATTACCGGGCTGGGGGCAACTATTACGGACCTATATCAAGCCCATCCATGGGGTGGCCCAATCAAGAATATCGTGCACGTCAGGATCCCCCTATAATAAAGGAGGATCTTAACCCACCTACAATCAAGGAGGATAGCAATCCGGATCAGGCAGTTATGATACTCGCGCCATGAGATACTCAGGGCCCATGAAGCTCAACCTAAGGTATACTCTATAAATAAGGAGGTAAAACCCTAAGGTACACACATTCTAACCCTGAACTATTTACATACGGTCGACACTGTGCACACACATCACCCCTTTGGCGAAAGCCTTGTATGTGCATAGTGATCCCACGTTCTTCTGGTTATCTATCACTTAGATATCTAGATTGAACCCTCTGATCCAATATCAACTTACTAGCCTACCAGGCTAGATATCTGTGTTCTCATATAAAACACTTCCCATTTGGACATTTGCGATTAAAGAAAATTGATTGGACACACTCACTTGTTTGTTTAATATGCATATAAAAATATTGCTACTTGTTAATGTTAATTATAGGAATATGGTCCTGTAACTTATAAATACCAGTTGTAAAAATATTGGGAACTTCACATTTTTTTAATATGAAGGTCGGACACGGATTCATATATTATGGAAGTTAAATTCCATTAAACTTTCTTAAACTTTGAATCATGCACGAAATTGCCCCCTAAACTTTAAGAATTAAATTGAGCAATACTAAAAGTAGGGGTCATAATATATTTGCATAAATATAAAATGTCAAAGTCAAGGGGAATTCATTTTAAGGTTTTTAAAATTAAAGTTATCTATGACGTAAAGTTGAAGGAAATTATGTATATAATTAGCTTTGATGACTTCATGTTTATAAAATATACACACAATTTATATATTTATGCATATCAGATTTTGATATTTTTTTGTCACCCAAATATATCTAAACACGTAAATGCAACTCGTCTTATGAGTCTCAATCAAATGAACCAAACGACGCACTCAATATGCACGGAGGTGTTTATATCTCATTGGCTATAAAAAAGATTTTATAAAGCCTCTAGGTTATATATCAAGCCAAGGAAGATTCCACATTTCTTCTTACGGATTTAATTCACAAAATATAAAGCCTCTAATTATTGCTTCGGTCTGTATTTGAATATGAAGTTACTCCACATGGGTGATCATCGGTATACGTACGGCATATTGATTTTCAGTTTTAATATAGACTCAACAAATCAATTATTATTTCATAATAATTGATAACTAATTACTGGATATATTATTCTAAAGGAAAATTACACTCAAGGATCCTGAATTCAATTAATTATAACGGAGACCTCAATAGGTGAAAAATAATTTTGTGAAGACAAAAATGCCCCTAGATGACGAAAACAATGCATAACTCAGTCTTCAAATTATGGATAATTTACTTATAGATTATAAAAATTTAACGGTAAATTATGGACAGTGCATTTGAATTGAAAATTAGCAGTAAACTATTTATAACCTAAATTTAACATGCAAGATGTAGTTACACAAGGAACCAAAAACTTAGTTGTTAATCAAGTAAAATTCACTCGTCATCTGAAATCCAAACTTGCTTCGTATATGTATTTCTTCCTTTATTTTTCGTAACCATACACACACACACACACACCATCCATAAGATTGTATCAGAGAAGATAATGATAAGCTCGTCCGAGTAAGAGAGAGACATGAAAGATGCTTTTGTTATATATGCATGTTAGAATGTGAAAGTTGTTCTAAGCGTTGCCCCAATGAACAAAGGACCACATGGTGATCACGCATCTTCCAAAGCTGTCTTGTTTAACTATAAATTCACTACGCAAGACTTGCACGCCAAACAGCTACATCCTTTTAACAACTTACTACGTGTCCATTTCTTACACCTACACCCATATGAGACAACTAGGTACGAATTCGAAACACGCTTTCTTCTACTCGTTTATTGGTCCCAATTAAATATTTATCATCAATTTAATGGTTAGCAGTCTAACACCTCGTATAGATAAGAACACAAGTTTAAATTTTGAGAAACATATTTATTTGTTGGGAAGGCTTTAACCTTAATATTCCTGATCTGACAAAGATGAGGCCTAAGTCAGAAGTGACTTGTCGATCCGTTCATACAAGAGAAAAACTTATTCTCTATTGTATTGTATATAAACAAATTTTCTAATATAAATAGATCTAATGGTGAGCCTGAAATTGTTGAAGAAAAATAGTGAGGCTAAAATTTTTAATACTCCCTCATATTCTTAGTATAAGGCAAATTTTAGGAGTTGATCATGATCTTAATTAAATATAAGACATTATTTTTATATTTGTCAATATTTTTTAAATTTACCCCTATTGATGTTCCTTTAACAATCACTATTACATATTTGTGCATAACAAGTACAACTATCTTTTTAATTTAATCAAATTAAGTAAATATGTCTTATATAAATAATCAGAGAGAGTATTATTTTGTTGACCTCATGAATGATTGGTTAGTCTTACTACATTAATTATATTTATATTCTCTCAGTACATCAACTCTTCAAAAATAATGATATTTTTTACACATAATATGCACTTTTTTTTTCTTTTACATATTTATTACCTTTAACCAATGATAACAAATTTTCTGATCTACATGGGCGTCTTACAAAAAGCAAGGATAAAAATTAAAGTCTTTAAGAACATTGAATGGAGCCATTTTGTTGGTCATCCTTGGTTTTATATCAATACCTGTCTCTATAATGTGGAGAATAAGATAATGTGTCTGTTAGATTATATGAGTAATGGAAAGAAATGTTCAACATTAATCTGGATTGAAAAAGGGGCGCGTGCGTGTGAAAACACATATAGAGTTAATGTCTTAAGATTTTTGCATCAAAATATGGTTATATAGGAGAAACTTTTTAAGATATGGATTAGTTAACTTGCTTTTATACTTTGAATTAAGCTATAATTGTTATTAACATATTATTTAGTCAAAAATGTAAGTTCTTTGATTTTCGATCCCACGCACCTTGAAGGAATCAAAATTATTATATATATGTGTGTGTGTGTGTGTCGACAGGATCGTACGATATATTTCGGTGCCTCCCAAATTTGACCTTGCTGTGTGTATGTATGTGTGTGTATTGGTTGTTCTCTTTAATTTAAACCATAATTCCTCTTTCTGTCTCGTTCAAATTAAACAATAAAAATACCCAGTGGCCAATCTGAACAGCGAGGCACGTCGTGAATTTTAGATGGATATAACTTGCCAATAAATTTTAAAGGAAGTTAATGTACCCAAGAAAGTTATTAGAATCCCATTATTAATTAATACAATTAAGCTGATGACGAGGATGATGATCCAAAGTCATACAGTATCTTCGCATATTCCATTTTATGGTACCTTTCAGACCTAACTTTCACTGCCTATATATTAAGTATAAACAACTTATCACTTTAGGTCATCATCCATTACCTTCTCGTTTGCCGAAATTGCCCACCTTTAATACGTTCATATATACATATATAACCATATATATATACACACACACACACACAGAGAGAGAGAGAGTCGATATCAAAAATGATGAAGCCAAAGGTTTCGATGCTGTTGAAGCTCTTGATAGTGCAATACCTGTCAGTTCTGTGTGTTTCACAGGATTTCGATTTCTTCTACTTTGTTCAGCAGGTAAATGTGTGTCGTCTATATATATATATATATATATATATATATATAAGGGCTCTTCTTGTTACTTTGGAAGGATTTGGATATAATGGATCTGATGATAATTAAGGTTTATATATATGGATGATATGATGATACAGTGGCCTGGAGCATACTGCGACACAAAGCAAAGTTGCTGCTATCCAAAAACTGGAAAACCAGCAGCAGATTTTGGGATTCATGGCTTGTGGCCTAACTACAAAGATGGCTCTTGGCCTTCAAACTGTGATCCCGACAGCGTCTTCGATAAATCTCAGGTAACACAATACGATAATTAGTGACATGAGAGTGAAACAAATTAAGCTTTCGCCGACTCACGGAATTTTCTTATTCATAAATAGTAGGAAAATTTTCTCTCAGATTTCAATTCTCGCAGAATTTCTTTGGACATAATTTTCTCATTGAACTTTTTCACAGACGTGTACTTTTGTGTTTTACCGAGACTTTGATATAATATTATAATTGCAATTGCTTATATTTATAAGTTTTGTATGCGATATGATATATTAATCATTAATGTGTACATATAAGCGTACCAGATATCATTATTGTTGCCTTTTCAAGAATTATCTTGATATATGTATATACCTAAATAATTTCTGTTTGGGATACGTTTTTGCATACTGGGAAAGTTGACCGTTTTGTCACTACCATTCATCCATGTGCTTGTGCATGTTCTGAACATTGTCTTTATTAAATATCTACAATAATGAGAACTACCAATCATAATCTTCTGCGATAATAAGGCATCATATATTTAGAAGATAAATTGATATAAAAAAGTGTATGTGTGAATCTTTCTTTCCCTCTTTATATTCTCTGCTTATATATTGTGTCTTAGTACTAAGTAAACATTGAAGATTTTGAAATACAGTTATTTTTTACACACATACAAACTGTGCTCTGCTTTGCCTTTTAATTTTCAAGATTATTTTGTTCATGTTCCCCACTTATTTCTATCATTTTTAAGCTACAAAATATAAATGAAAACTATGTTCCGTAGATTTTCTTTTCATTCGGTTTTATTTTGGGCTTACCGGCCCATAACATTATCTTGAGGGAAAAAGGCATTTAACATAGAAAAATCCTACCAACGGGGGTTAGCTCAAGTGGTAAGCGGCTTGTGTCGCTTAAGCAAGGTCTCGGGTTCGAGCCTTGTGAATGCAAAAAATCCCCACTGGGAGACTCACCCACCATAGCCAGGTGCGCGACGCGGGTCGGATCCGGACTAGTTGGGGAGAAGCCCCGGTGAACCGGGTGGGCAACCAAAAAAAATAAAAATCCTAAATCAGAATCAGGTTGGCGAATTCAAAAAATCCCTAACCGATCCATTGACCTAATTTGAGATTTATAATGTTGGATATTTTACCAAATTGCCCTTCAAAGACACCCCCCCCAAAAAAAAGGCCATCTACAAGTCAAACTTCTAAGAAAATTGAATTTTTTTGGGACCTTTCTATATTTAATTTTCTTACGTGGGACCTATAGATAATTTTCCCTTAAAATTTTAAATGAAAAAGAAAGAGAGAGAATAACCAGTGATCCATTTGTCAACGAGTTTGATGAACTAATAAAAGTGGGTGGACTTCATTTGAAAGGTATGAAAAGATTCAAGATATATACTTGACAGGTAGTGTGGATATGATTAATTCTAGGATATATATATATATATATATATATATATATATATATATATATATATATATATATATATATGAATTGTTTTCGTTTTCAATAAAGCATACTAGACTTCAAACAATGTTTATTCGTTATCATATTGTGTCAAGAGATGATATAATCAAATAATATAAGAATGTGTGAATTTTAAATACAGGTATCAGATCTGATAAGCAGCATGGAGAAGAACTGGCCATCACTGAGCTGCCCAAGCAGCAATGGATTGAGGTTTTGGTCACATGAGTGGGAGAAACATGGAACCTGTTCTGAATCAGAACTTGATATTCGTGATTACTTCGAGAAAGCCCTTCAGCTCAAGCAGAAAGTCAACCTCCTCAAGATCCTCAAAGATGATGGTACTTAAATTATTCTCACAAATTCTACTTAATTATTATACATATAAATTAAGTTTCGAATCTTTAATCAGAAAACTTAGATGAAAAGTGCTTATTAGTATTAATAATGGTTGAGTTGAGTAAAATTGGTAACTGGTTAAATTGGTATACTACTAAATTAATAAATCCTCATTTGGAAATGGGAAAGATGTGCGCTAACTAAATGTTTGTACATAGGCACACTACTAGTTAACAATGCTTACTTAAATTAATTGCAGGGATAGAACCAGACGATGGATTCTACAGCATGGAGAGCATTCAAGAAGCCATTAAAGAAGGACTTGGATTTACACCAGGAATTGAATGCAATAAGGATTCAGCACATAACAGCCAACTCTACCAAGTGTACTTGTGTGTTGACACTTCTGGTTCTGATCTCATTGAGTGCCCCATTCTTCCTAGAAGCAAATGTGGTTCTAATATTCAGTTCCCCAAGTTTTAATGTCATCATTACATGATTTCATGCTTTTTTTCTTTCTTTCTTATTTCTTATAGAACAAACCAAGGCATATGACCATTGTGACAATATACAGTCTCCGGCCTCCTTTAAATAATTATGTATTTGTACTTGACTTCTATTAATGTACTCCATGACTTTCCCGTGCAAGTTTCAAAAGGAAGTACTCCTATCTTGTTACATTTGTTTCATTATTTTCAATTAGGTGTTGTTGGGATGAATTGAGTGAAAACAAATATATATATATATATATATATATATATATATATATATATATATATATATATATATATATATATATAATAAATAAATAATTAGTTAATCATAGTTTTACTGTGTCTGCAACTCGGTCCTTATAGTTTGACTCGTTGTGACTCAATCCTTAAAGTTTCACAATATTTATTGTTATGGACTCATATGAGGCCCATTTGCTGAGTGGCCCAACAAGGGCAATTTGTACCAAGATCTGCCTATAATGAAGGAAGATCCCACTCAGCCTATAATCAAGGCCATAATCAAGGAATTATCAATTATGGTGAGGCGGCATAAAGCATGGCCTGAGAGGTGCACAAAGCCCAAGGTCCAAACCTTAAGGTAATCTCTATAAATAGGAGGTTAACCTAAAAGGTACACATTCTCTATTCATCCTATTTACTTTTCAGCCTCATTGTGCACACACCCCACCCCCTTTTGGCTAAATGTCATATTCGTGCACAGTGATTCAATGCTCTCTTTGGTATTTACCTTATAGATATCTTGGAGAGTCATATGATATTCTCTTCGGTACCTGCCTTATAGATATCTTGGAGAATCTCCTTGATTGAATATAAACACACTAGTCCATTGAGGCTAAACATCTGTGTTCTACACTATACCATTGGCGTCGTCCATGGGGAACCATAAATTTCGATTCCCGTGACCAAATGATGGTTGAAACAAGAAGCAGTAGTTAGATCCCTCTACCCAGGAATCCAAATCGGGTGGAGGCAAATCAATTGCAGCATAATTAGGAGCAGCAGCCCCAACCTGAGGAACGAACGGTTCAGCATCAGCAGCAACCTGAGGCTACTGTCGTTCTGGATTATAACCAAGTGCCAGTTGCACCCAAGTTTGAATGCAATGTTATCAGCGGAGCATTTGGAGGAGGGGGAGACTCGGTGAGCAAGAGAAAGAAGTACTTAAGGAAGGTCCTTTCAATAAGGGACCAGCCAAAGTTGAAAGAAAAGTCTAGTAAGCCAAAACCTCCTCTACTATGCTTTATTAAAGAAGATCTGAAAGACATAGTTCCAGGCCATCAAGACGGTTTGGTGATTACGGGAACTTTGGTAACTTGCCGGGTTAGGAAGATTTTCCTAGACGCCGGGAGCTCAGCAGATATCATCGTCTGGGATGCCTTCAAACTGATGAAACTCGACCAAGAAGACTTAAAGCCATGTAAGACAACCCTCACGAGTTTTAATGGAGAGCACACTCGTCCTAAGGGGTACATTGACCTCAGATTAACGCTGGGAACAAAGGAAGTGTTCAAATCAGAGTGGGTTAGGTTCTTCGTTGCCGATTTCCCATCCACTTACAACGTGATCTTGGGAAGGCCAACTATTCACAATTGGGATATACTGGTGTCCACCAAACATCATAAGTTGAGGATGGTGAGTAACAAGAACAAAATTGTTACCATCAAGGGAGATCAGAAAGAATCCCATCAGTGTTATTTCGAAATGGTTAAAGAAGGTGAAGCGGCCTTTCTTCTCCACCCCGGATCCGAAAAGGAGAAACGAGTGCAAGCAGGGGCAAAGCAAGGCAACAAAGCAAACCGGTAAATATGGTTGAGCTAGATGTGCAAGAAGATGCTGAGATGCTGAGACCGGAGCCCGATGGAGATTTTGAAGATCTTGCATTGTGTAACAAGCCAGGGAAAGTCACTAAAGTTGCCAAAGGATTAGACCCAGAAGTCATAGATAAATTGGAAGACTTCTTGAAGAACAAACAGGATGTATTTTCCTGAAAGTCCACTAGTGCAAAAAAAGGCTTTAAGACCGCCTCATTAAGAGCGGACATTGGACGCACCGGTCTTAAAGGTATGACCGGTGGCAGTTTTGTAAATATAAAGAACTTCTTATGTATGACCGGTGGCAGTTTTGTAAATATAAAGAACTTCTTATACCGGATCATTTATTCATAGGTCTTAAATATATTATTAAGACCCATTAAAAACAAAGCCGGTCTTAAAAATGTTATTAAAAAATATTCTAATATCAATTACTTTATGGAGAAATCTCACACAACCTAGGACTAATATTTTATGCGTTCCAAAATAATAAGGAAAAATTTAAATATAAAGGTAATAAAGTTTTAAGACCGAACATATATAAAGGCCGGTCTTAAAAGTTATCTTTTTAAGAATAGGACATAAAATACGGCTGGTATAAAATATAGAAAATAGTTCGGATAAAAAATTAATTACTTTTAAGACCGAACTTTAGTATGACCGGTCTTGAATGTTAATTATTAAGACCGTCTCTTTGTTTGTCCGGTCTTAAAAATGAACCGCCAAATATACATTTCTTCGCGTGAAAGCTTTTGTTACTATAACTGAAGAGCCTCTGTTTACGTTGCGAAACCCTTCCTGTTGCATTACCTCTCTTCCTGTCTCGAAAATGAACGGTGAAAACGATTCTACTCCTGATTTCGGGAACGCCGCCTCTTGCTTTGATCGGTGTGAGTCGAACGGACTGTCTTCATCTCGTCAATGAGCCTCGAAACCGCCCCGCACGTCGTGGTAGAAGAGGAACACGAATGCAGGATGTAACCCTAAGTCGGACTTCTGGGTCAAAGCTGGAGATTCAGTTTAATGAAAAGTTGCAACCTTTCGGTCCCATGAAATCCAAATATACTAGTTTTGTTGGCTATCAAGCACGTAGCCATGTTAGCATCTTGATAGATGAGTGGAAAAGTGTGGACGATTCTAAAGTAAAGGATCATATTTGGGACACTATCCGACTTACCTACACTGTCCCTGACTGTCCGAAGTTGAAAGAGAAGACATTGTCTTATTGTGCTGATCGGTGGAGGAAGTTTAAGACCTTTCTAGCTAACACCTATATTTTTGCCGAGGTTCGCCTCAAGAATGCCTTTGGGTAAAGTACCCATATATTGATGAACAAACTTGGCAACAATTTGTTGGTGGACCACTCCTGAAGCTCGGTGAGTTTATATTTAGTTTAGTTTGCCTTTTTGTGTGCTTATTAACCTGTGCGGATATTTGAATGTTATTGTGTTCATCTAATCCTTTTGGTTAAATGGTTTGGTTTGTGAATAGAAGTATACATTTCCTGCCTTTGACAATGCAAGTCTGATATGTAGACCCTGATAAGGTAAAATACTAAGAAGGTAATTAAGGAAATAATAATGGCATAAGAGTCAAGTCTCAATTATATAGTCTTAGTTCTGTTATAGTAGGCAGTTGTTAGACGTTGGTGTTATGATGTTAGTATGTTAAGCGTGTAATGGTTTCTATGCAAGTCGTTATGAGTCAAGCCTCTAACTATATGTAAGAGGTTAGTCTAATATGTGTGGGAATCAGTTATGATGAATGAATTAATTGACTGAGTTGGCAGCATTTCTGCAACTCCCTTTCCTCTGTTTATCCCAATTTCTTCTACCATTCTACATCTTTCTTAAATAAAACGTTGAAACTTGATGAAGTGAATTTGACTAATGTTTGACCTTCATATGAAGCGAAGTGTTCTAATTTCGTTAGACATCAATGGCCGGAATTCATAAGTAATAGTTTTTTTCAATTCGATTCACGAGATAAGAAGGGCAAAAGCACGGGAGATAGGGAGAAAGAATGATTGCCTCGCATAGGGCTTCTCGCGGCGGATATGAAATGGCCGAAAAAGAATTGATGGCGGCCAAGCGGAAGTGATTGGAAGATGAAGTGAATCCAATCCTTCACCGTAGTTGATCGCCCATCTCCTATACGTCACGAGGAGTTGTGGTTGCATATTCGGCAAAAGCCAAGCGGCGCCTACACGAGTGAACAAACTCGTGTAGTTGCTGAAAGAATTGTAAGTATCGTTATTGTTATTTTTTAGTTACTAAATGAAAAACCAGGCTATCACCCAAGAGGGGGGGTGAATTGGGTGTTTGTTAAAACTTTATGAACTTTGAAAAACTTTTCCCAACTTATTGAAAGCATTTTGAATGACAATAATAATGATTGATAAAGCAATAGTCATCATTCAAACATGTATAGATATTCAGGTATATATCTTTGGAAATATAAGAGATAAGGGAAGAGAATATGCAAACAGATTTATACTGGTTCGGCACAATCCTTGACCTACGTCCAGTCCCCAAGCTTCACTTGAGATTTTCAATCCACTATCTTCTTGTAACTTGATTACACGTTCTGTACTTGGAGTAATCCTCTCACTAGGATTCACTCCCCCTTACAACCGTAATCAATACACTTGCTTGATCACACACTCGTACTCAAGTAATCCTCTCCCTAGGATTCACTCCCTTACAAGCCGTAATCAACACAATGTGTTTCCCACTCAAGATTACCCAATCTTGAGTATCTCACCGATAGAATGATAGGATGTGTACAATAACTCTCTTCTCTCTCAGAAGTAGATGGATAAGCACTGAAGCACAATTACAAGTCATCTCACTCTCTATGATAACCTATGTAAACATTAAGAACAGAGAGTAAATGATATGAAAATCAGAGTATTAGCATCTTGAAGATGTCAGCTTGTGTCTCTGCGTTTTTCTGCTTTGTGTACTCTGTGTTCTGTGTGGAGTCTTCAAATCTTCAGGTATTTATGCTAGTTGAAGCTTGTGAACGTTTGATCCGTTGAGGCTTGAATCGTTCGAAAATCTAGTGTTATGACCATAACTATTGAATATAGTGTTGGGAACATTTGCTGATTTGAATATTTGAATTTTGGCTTTTCAAGAATGTGTCCCATGTGGTCTTGTTTGAGAAATGATGATGTCTGACTTTAGTTGGTGGAGGCATTGTTGTCTTCACCGAGAAATGGCTGTCCATCTTTCCAGTGTCTTCCATTTGCTTTGTTTGAGAAGATATAATAAAATAATACAAGTGGCTCATGGAGTTGCTTTATTTGACTTTAAAGCAAATTCAAATCTTCTCAAATCTGAAGTTAAAGGACATTGAAATTTGAATCCATTGAAGAACATTACCGTTCAGCATTCAACGTTGTTTCTTCAAGTTTCTCTTTCAATTTCGCCTTCTCGTTGTTTACGAAAATATGCAGCAATCTTCATCTTCATGCTTATAATGATTTTGATTTGTCAAATTGATGTTATCTCAAACTTTAATAACCTGAAACTTATACACAAATGATATAAATGATGTTAAGAAGTAGTATAAATCATTTGAGTAATCATCTGGATGTTCTTGATGAGATATGATGTTTCGGTCATGGTGATTTTTCGAATCGATGTGTAAATCTGTTTGAGTTCCAAGCTCGAGTTTGCATAGGTAAGCTCGAGTTTGGTCTTCTTTTGAACTTGGATTTTTGCCTCCGGAAGTCTCAAGCTCGAGCTTATAACTTATAGACTCGAGTTTGGGTGTTTATCGGGACCGCTTGCTCTCGTCCGAGCTAAACTCGAGTTTGGTCACTTATAGGCTCGAGTTTGGCTTTTTCCAAAAGTTCATTTCTTCTCCGGAACTCTCGAGCTCGAGCTTGTAACTTCAAGCTCGAGTTTGGACTTCTTCAAAATCAGCATTTTCTCTCGTAACCCGTAAGCTCGAGTTTGCTACTTGTAAGCTCGAGCTTGCTACTTGCAAACTTGGCCCGGCTGATTTTGGACTTTGTTCAGCCGAGCTTGCAACTTTGTCCACTTTCGAGGGCCATATCTCCCTGGTCTGAACTTCGTTTTTGTTGGTTCAACTCTTGATGGAAATCTCTGTGAGTTTACTTTCCAATTCCACTGATTTCAGCTCAATTGGATTTTTATATTGTGAGTTACACTCAAAACATTGAAGCTTGGTTTTCTGTGTGGCGTGGTTTTATATGTCAACTTCTACAATTCATATCTCTCTCATATGAACTCCTTTGGGTTTGTATTTTATATCAAAATGACGCATTTGGAGTCTAGTTTCATATGCCACTAGTTTCACCTCAATCGGATCTCTGGTTTGGAAGATATCATCAAATTACCAGACGTTGCCTGTGCTGAACATGAAACAGAGTTGATCACCGCTGTAAACTCGAGTTTGCCTAGTCCAGAAACACCAAAGCTGCTGAAGACACTTATAGACTCACGTTTGGAGTGCTAAGCTCGAGTTTGCTCATATCAGATAGGCAAATTACTTCAGCAAGGTAGTAAACTCGAGTTTAATACTTGAAGGCTCGAGTTTGCTCATCCGTAACCTCATATTTGCCGACTTTAACTCGAATTGAGCCAATCCAACTTCCATATGATCTTGGAGGCTTCTAGCATCAATATAAGAACTTGGATAATGATGTCTTCATTCCATTCAGCAAGTTCTTCATTCTCCCATCTCCCAACTTGATGATTCTTCATCATTTAGCTTAGCATCTACATTAAATATGAGAATTAGTCAAAGTAAAAGATAAATGTAGCATGCAACCTTTTTGCTCTCAAGAATGGCATCTATATAAGACATCATCAAAACTAATCATAACCAACATTCTCCCCCTTTTTGATGATGGCAAATACTATAAGAAAAATATGTATGAATATGAAAATATATTAGAAGCTCATATTTTTCTTGCCATTCTCTCCCCTTATTTGTCATTAGCAAAAAGTTGAAGTAAAGAAGGAATGCTTAGAGGGACAAATATGAAACCAGATTAGAAGAGTCAAAGAACTGCTTTTCTCTCCTCGATTTGAAAGTGTTTTCATTCTAAATATGATGCAATTTGGAATGTTTTTATGAAAACAAATTTGAAAGAATTTGGAGAGGTTTTCAATAAATCTTTCACACTTAAAGCATATAGATATCAAACATGTGCAACATTTCTACTGAATATAAAAAGATAGAGATTAGAAATGCTCATGTAGGTTTTGCGATTGATGATTGATCTGTGAAATCTATTTGCTAGCTTTGAGATCTGTGATGTGCTCGAATAGCCTTATAGCCTTGGAGATGTGAAATGAAACTAAAGTACTTGGTTTCTTGAGTTGTATCTCATCTGAATGAATATGATCAGTAGTTCAGCTTCCATTTCTTTCCCCAGCTTCAATGATTGATCGTCAAAGCATTTTTCCTTAATTGAATAGTTTCTCCTTGTAGTGCATTAAGGAAAGTTGTAACACATAACAAAATCTTCTGCTATAAATGGAAAACTTTGTTTGCAAAAGAGATTTGTTAGTGCAACCAAATATCGAAGTATTCCTTTCCAAATGATATTTTAAAAATAATGAAAGGAAAATATAAGATATTTTCACATATGAAATTAACCCATCATCAAAACTAATAGAAGATAGTGAATGCAGATGAGTATGCTTAAAAGGATTTTCTTCAAATGAAGGAGATAAGCTTTTAAAGTATAAAACATATATGAATGTGAAGCTCCCCCTTAATGAATGCATGAATAAAACAAATTTGTAGCTCCCTTTAATGATACCAAATAATGATGTGATACCAAGTGTTATGAGGTCTGGAATTCATCTAACTCCAATGACATAACATGGTATCTTAGAATTAAGAACTTTCAAGTTCCCATGAGTGGACTTGAAATTGGTATAAAGAAATCACTTATGATTTTTATGATGATAAAAATGTTTAAATCATAAGGATCATTTTAGAAATAAGTGTGCTCAGGCTATGATGAATGAAATAAAAAGAAATCAATGAAATCAAGTTAGCCTAGCATGATTATGACATATGCATAATACAATACCTCACTTGAGTAATATCGTAATTACTCAAGTTATAATCCTCTGTAGTCCATAGATGCATTACTGGATAGTAATTTTCAATTGTACTGAATGCATCTTAGAAGTTGAAATCCCAAATGAGCTTCGTATATGATTTCAAATTAGTTTCTGCTCATAACTTATCATCAAGCTAGCATGCTCCTTATCATCTTGGTCTAAGCCTCTTGCTAGTGATGGGATGTCATTCAAGTGATATCACAAAATTTGCAGACATAGCCACCGAAATGGTCTATTTTGTTTGCCTATGTTCTTTGTATTCAACAACAGAACAATTTGGTCAACTCCTGCAAAAATATATGTTTTTTGGTACCCAATGATTCTTGAGTCCACAACTGATTAGACATGACAACTCTTAAGCTCATATAATTTAACAATATGATATTGGAGCAAAGCGTATAGCAATCAAAGATCAAAACATAGTTTTACCCAATCAAGTAAATTCAAGCCAATGAATCAAAATAGGGTAACAACTAAATGATATCAAGAATGTTATTTTTCAATGACACTTTGTAAATACACTTTTTATGCGAAAAGATGTCATTGATAAAATGCATGTAAGTTTGATCAAAGAGCATAGAAAATCTTATCCATAAAGATAAGCATTTATTAATTCACGCTTTATGAGTGAGCTCAGATTTTTCAAGAATGATAATGAAATATGCAAAGTGTTTCAAATCTTGAATGTTCTTTCAAAATATGATAATGCATTATGAAATCAAAATTTTCATGAATGAAAGATTCATTTTTGAAACATACTTGAAAACAATGTTCATTTTAACACATGATGGAAGTCAATATATCGAATATATCGAATGCTTGAGTTTTGGAGAACATGTTGAACATTGAAGTTAACATGTTGAAGAATTTTCTCAAAAGCAAAAGTCATGAAGGTAGAGCATTTTCAAAACATGCTTTGCACAATAGAAATATATGAGCTCAATGACTTTGCTATTGTCTAAGAGATAATCTTGCTTTTTAGAATAGAGTCTTGAAATATATGAATATTCAAAGCAAGAATATAGTTACTCAGAAATGGATGAAGATAAATGTATATTTGAGTAACTTGACCAATAAGAGTTTATTCAATAAGCATAAGACTTCCACAAATTGAATTTTTTTTCTGGAGATAAGCTTGAAACTCATATAGATAATCAACTTGTTAGATATAAGATCTAACTTGATTGAGAATGAAGAATGAGGAGTTCAAGCATCATATTGAATACCAAAGGTCAATATGTGAATGATAGGAAAAACTTAGCTGAAAAAAACTCAAGTGGAGAAATTTGAAGCATATCCAACATTCAACATACAATATTAACTTCCAGTTTTGAAACATCATTTAAATGCATTTAAAGTATGGATAATTTTCAAAAACATATGTATGCATTTTCACAAAACAGTGTGAATTGAAATCCAAACAAATTTTACACTTGTGCATTTCAAAAATATAAAATCAAAAAGTTATGCACAAATTCACTTGTTTGATCATCAAAAACTCACTAACAAATTGATTAAACACAGTTAGGAATATTAGTGATTGATGATATGAAGTATATAGATCATACAATAAGGTTTTGAAAATTCGAGCAAGATGATTTCAAAAACATGGTTGACACAAACTTGAGTTTGGAAAGACAAACTTGAGTTTGGAAAGTTTATTCAGATACCAAGCTCGAGCTTCCATCTTTAAGCTCGAGTTTAGAGTTTTGTCGAGGAAACTATCGTGAAACCATCTTGAAGATCATTTTGAGAAAAATGTAAACTCGAGTCTATTAGTGAGCAGGCTCGAGTTTGACACTATTCATGTCAAAAATAATTTTAATTCTCAAAATGTAAGCTTGAGCTTAGAAAGGTAAGCTTGAGTTTGCTATTTAGGAAAACTTTGAAAAGTTTACGCTGATGCAAGCTCGAGTTTGAGACCTCAAACTCGAGTTTACATGTTTTGTAAACTCTTTGAAAAAGGCAAACTCTACAGAGAAAATGATAAGCTCAAGTTTAGTAAAAGGTTTTCACTTGACAATTGTTTCGCGGAGAGGTAAGCTCGAGTTTGCAAATGACAAGCTCGAGTTTACACATTTGTAAACTCATTGAGAAAAGTCTCGGAAGAAGCAAGCTTGAGTTTAAAAATAGTAAGCTTGAGTTTGAGATTTGAGTAACTTGATAAAATCCTCAACTCTCCCTAAACTCGAGTTTACAAGTATAAGCTCGAGCTTACTCTGAATATGAGTAAACTTTGAAAAACGTTCAAGCTCAAGTTTATGGACCAAGCTCAAGTTTAGAAAATGCAAAATAGCTTGGTTTGCTTTCGTAAGGGGCAAGCTCGAGCTTGCATAGCCAAGCTCAAGTTTGGCACGAAAAATTTCGATTGAAATTGAATAAGTTTCAAAGCATTTTAACTTAACCAAAGACAAACCAAAAATGAATTTCATATAATCATAGTATGAGGTAAGGGTTAGATATCACCGTAATTCCTCTTGTCCTCATAGAAGTTTGCTTGGTTGAGATGGATTGATGTAGATAACTCAATGTTCATCATCAACATCAAGCATAGCTTGTTCAGCTTTCGATCATCTCTCTATGTTACATTCTTGAGAAGCTTTCTTGATCCTACAAAACCTTATAAATGTTTTCTTTCTTGGTATCCAACCTTACTTGGATCCTATCATCGTTAGCTTGTAGGGACAAGAATTAAATTCACATGCTCTTATGAATATAATTAATTTAGAACAATTGAGCATAATGAATTAAACATGACTTTATGCATAAAAGAAATACTTTCTTTTCAAATCATCATGCATGCATAAAGAATTAAGCCTATTGAACATTGCAATCTCCTTTAAAAAAAAATCAGGATGTGAAAACCCAATTTAAAAATAGTTTGCAATGCTCATTCCTAAGACTACAATATATAAAACCTCAATGTATAATTCAAATAATGGCATAGGAGGTTTTACCTTTGCATACCTTAGCCTTAGGTACTTGAAGGATTGCATTCGCTCACCCAATGTATCATTCGTTGATACTTTGTCATTTTGAATTTAGTCTTGGGATCAAGCAATGCTTTCTCATATGATCCGAATGCAAGAATCTTTTCCTTGGAGCATGAGAGATCATTCTTTTCTTATAATCCTCAAGATAGTTGAATGGTACTCTATGGTAATTCATTCTTGAGGTAGATGATACTCTTCTTGCTTGTATCCATTGCTTCCTTTGATGTTTAAACCTTGTAGTTCCAGCAATGGCTTTTCCACAAGTTCTCTAAGCGATGTGAGTTTCCTTTTAGGTTCATGAGAAACTCTTGGATTCTTCTTCATCTTCTCGTACCCTTATGTCCATTGATTTTCAAATTGTCCCGCACATTTAAATCACTAGATGGACATTTTGGTACCCATTTATACTTGGGTCCTTGACTCGTTAGTATTGGACCTTGATTGTCCTTTAGGAACCCAAACAAATTTATTTCTCACAAGTAAAATTTCTCCTAATATAGCATGTGTAAGAAATATGTCCAGATTTACCACAATAATTGCAAATAATAGAATGATGCTTATTGTGAATATTTTTGCAAGTATTGTCTTTTGGTGATGAGAGTAAGACTTCAAATAATCTTCATTTGAACATTCATTCTTCCCACATGATTTTCCAAAGCAACATTTTCAAAAATATGTTTGTTTTTCAAAATAGAATCGTAAATGGTTGAAAAACACTTTTAAGCGATTGTTCAAAAATGTTTTTCTTATCTACACAAGAAGTATTGGAATTGTTTACCTCATGTTCATCTAGAGCTCCAAATAGTGATTGATCACAATTGTCAATGAGCTCATCTTGGGAATCCTTTTTCTCTTGTTCTTTTGTGTTGATTTGAATCAAGAAAGCATTCTCTCGATTTCGCCTTCTTCCATTTGTTCATCATCCATAAATGTGCAGTTTGTAATTTCTGATGAACTTTCAACACTTTCAACTTCAACACAATTGTTAGAAGTATATATAAAATCAAGAGTATCCCAAATTTCTTTAGCACTAGAGCAAGACTTGATTTTCTCAAAATCATTTTCAGTTAATCTTTGTATAATATGTTCATTGCTCTAATGTTCAATGAAAACATCTTGAAGTCTTTTTCTGTCCAATCCTTTCTTGGTTTGAAATCAAAAGCATTTATAAAAACATTCCACATATAAAAATCAGTTGCTTTGATAAAACTAGTCATTCTAGCTTTCCAAAACCAAAAATCAATATCTTTGAAAAGCGGTGGAATGGTAAAATCAAATCCTACTGAAAACGTAGAGCACCCAAAATTAGCCATTGAAACTCTTGAGACGGTTAAATCCTTTAAACAAGAGCCTAGCTTTGATACCAAATGAAAAACCAGGCTATCACCCAAGAGGGGGGGTGAATTGGGTGTTTGTTAAAACTTTATGAACTTTGAAAAACTTTTCACAACTTATTGAAAGCAGTTTGAATGACAATAATAATGATTGATAAAGCAATAGTCAGTCATTCAAACATGTATAGATATTCGGTATATATCTTTGGAAATATAAGAGATAAGGGAAGAGAATATGCAAACAGATTTATCGGTTCGGCCCAATCCTTGACCTACGTCCGGTCCCAAGCTTCACTTGAGATTTTCAATCCACTATCTTCTTGTAACTTGATTACACGTTCGTACTTGGAGTAATCCTTTCACTAGGATTCACTCCCCCTTACAAACCGTAATCAATACACTTGCTTGATCACACACTCGTACTCAAGTAATCCTCTCCCTAGGATTCACTCCCCTTACAAGCCGTAATCAACACAATGTGTTTCCCACTCAAGATTACCCAATCTTGAGTATCTCACGAATAGAATGATAGGATGTGTACAATAACTCTCTTCTCTCTCGAAGTAGATGGATAAGCACCGAAGCACAATTACAAGTCATCTCACTCTCTATGATAAGCTATGTAAACATTAAGAACAAGAGAGTAAATGATATGAAAATCAGAGTATTAGCATCTTGAAGATGTCAGCTTGTGTCTCTACGTTTTTCTGCTCTGTGTACTTTGTGTTTTGTGTGGAGTCTTCAAATCTTCAGGTATTTATGCTAGTTGAAGCTTGTGAACATTACAGATCCGTTGAGGCTTGAATCAGTTCGAAAATCTAGCTGTTATGACCATAACTATTGAATATAGCTGTTGGGAACATTTGCTGATTTGAATATTTGAATTTTGGCTTTTCAAGAATGTGTCCCATGTGGTCTTGTTTGAGAAATGATGATGTACAGCTTTAGTTGGTGGAGGCATTGTTGTCTGACCGAGAAATGGTGTCCATCTTTCCAGTTGTCTTCCATTTGCTTTGTTTGAGAAGATATAATAAAATAATACAAGTGGCTCATGGAGTTGCTTTATTTGACTTTAAAGCAAATTCAAATCTTCTCAAATCTGAAGTTAAAGGACATTGAAATTTGAATCCATTGAAGAACATTACCGTTCAGCATTCAACGTTGTTTCTTCAAGTTTCTCTTTCAATTCTGCCTTCTCAGTTGTTTCTGAAAATATGCAGCAATCTTCATCTTCATGCTTATGATGATTTTGATTTGGTCAAATTGATGTTATCTCAAACTTTAATCACCTGAAAATTATACACAAATGATATAAATGATGTTAAGAAGTAGTATAAATCATTTGAGTAATCATCTCGGATGTTCTTGATGAGATATGATGTTTCGATCATGGTGATTTTTCCGAATCGATGTGTAAATCTGTTGCGGAGTTCCAAGCTCGAGTTTGCATAGGTAAGCTCGAGTTTGGTCTTCTTTTGAACTTGGATTTTTGCCTCCGGAAGTCTCAAGCTCGAGCTTATAACTTATAGACTCGAGTTTGGGTGTTTATCGGGACCTTGCTTGCTCTCGTCCGAGCTAAACTCGAGTTTGGTCACTTATAGGCTCGAGTTTGGCTTTTTCCAAAAGTTCATTTCTTCTCTGGAACTCTCGAGCTCGAGCTTGTAACTTCAAGCTCGAGTTTGGACTTCTTCAAAATCAGCATTTCCTCTCTGTAACCCGTAAGCTCGAGTTTGCTACTTGTAAGCTCGAGCTTGCTACTTGCAAACTTGGCCTGGCTGATTTTGGACTTTGTTCAGCGAGCTTGCAACTTTGTCCACTTTCGAGGGCCATATTGGTAAAAACCTCAAACCTTCGTAAGCTCAAGCTTACAGGTGCAAGCTCGAGCTTACTCAGGTTTGAGGTTTTTACCAATATGGCCCTCGAAAGTGGACAAAGTTGCAAGCTCGCTGAACAAAGTCCAAAATCAGCCAGGCCAAGTTTGCAAGTAGCAAGCTCGAGTTTGCTCATATCAGATAGGCAAATTACTTCAGCAAGGTAGTAAACTCGAGTTTAATACTTGAAGGCTCGAGTTTGCTCATCCGAACCTCATATTTGCCGACTTTAACTCGAATTGATCCAATCCAACTTCCATATGATCTTGGAGGCTTCTAGCATCAATATAAGAACTTGGATAATGATGTCTTCATTCCATTCAGCAAGTTCTTCATTCTCCCATCTCCCAACTTGATGATTCTTCATCATTTAGCTTAGCATCTACATTAAATATGAGAATTAGTCAAAGTAAAAGATAAATGTAGCATGCAACCTTTTTGCTCTCAAGAATGGCATCTATATAAGACATCATCAAAACTAATCATAACCAACACTAAACATGTTTCATTACTAAGCTTCTCGTTATATGTATCTTACAGGAAGATCTTAAAAATAAAGAAGCAGAGGGATCTTTCGTGTCGGACGGGAGGAATGATGTTCGACCGTTGCGATCGGAAAACCGGATCACGCGGGGCGTGTAAGGGGGTTGGAGGACGGGTAGGCTCGAAGGAATACTTTGGTAAATCCAAACGCCACAAACAAAGTATGATTACCGGGAGGAGATGGAGCAGACGCGGCCAAAATAAATGAGGAAGCGGTCAAAGCGGCGGCTCAAGAAGCTTCATTGATCGCAAAGTTGATCGCACAGTTTCAATCCCGGATGAGCAAGATGGAGGAGGAAATGAATCAATTGAAGATGTTTTTGAGCTCTCGTCCGAGAGACCGGTGTTCCGTCACACATTCACTGCGGTTATACAGCGAGCACTAGGGGAGCTGCATTGTTGGACAAAGCAGATCGAGCAACCTCCTCCTCAAGTTCCATCCCCTCGTCAAGCCGCATCCCCTCCTCCTCAAGTTCCACCCTCCTAAAGCATCCCCTCCTCCTCAAGTTCCATCCCCACGCTCTCTTTTGACCGTCGGGCAAAAAATAACCGATTTGGCAAACAATAATTATTTTTCCGATAAATCGTGGCTGTCCAAGAAGTAGTAGGCGTCCCTCATCCCGAAGATGTCTACCTTGACAAAATAGATGTAATGTCCCCGCTGATTCCGGACGGGAGCTTATTAATCCAATCATTCAACCGTTTATGAAGTAAGTATCGATTCTATATATGAGTACATAATTTAAATGCATCGTTTAGACACACATACATATATACTAATTCCCCGATCGATGTCATTATTGTAGGTTCTTGCATCAACAATTTGTTGAACAGGCGTAATCAATGATTTTGGATTCTTGTGCCCTGTCTATGCAAGTACAATGACCATGGAGTTGAGACAAGAATACATGTCAACCAGGGTGTGTGAAGTGATAAGAAAGGTTTACGTGTTTCCATACTTCCACAGGTATATACATATCACAATTCTTGTATGCAATTAACTTAATATAATTTTGCTACATATAATACCTTTGTGAATTTTCAGCCCGCCATCGGGCGATTGGTCCTCATGTGCATGGAGGATCATAAAGTTATCTTCTTATGCTCCACTCACAATAAGCCAGATATTATAATGAAGGAGACCGTCAACAAGTAAGCATGCATGTCATTGAAATTCTCTTGTCTGAAATCTCTACTGTAATGGTTTCAGTGAATTATTGATAAATTTGTGATTTTGATGATAGTGCCATGATGACCTACCAAGTCAGGGTAAGACAAAAGCGTGGGAAAGAGGCCACTATTAACCCTTTGTGGTACACCCCAGAGGTTAGCACATATTATAATTTGGACAATGAAATACTGCCTTGAGAGCTTGGTCAGTAACCTATATATATATATGCTATATATTTCTTGTCACTTATCCTATATTTCTTGTTCGTTTTAGACCCATCGGCAACCAAAACAATCCAACTTATGTGGCCTGTACGTCATGAAACACATGTATGATGTTATCATCAAAGCGAGGAAAGACAAAATTGTTAGCAAAGGTAAATGTATTTGATGTTATTACATATTATGTCTGAATTCAGTTTCTGGCTTAATTCAGTTTAGCTGTCTTTGATGTTACAGATGTTTAGGGCTCCTGGTCCCTGTCCTGATAATGAAGTTGAGCACATACGCAATTTTTTTTGTGAATATCTGTATCGCCTTATTAATTCTTAAATGTGGATGTAAATATATGTTGTAGCAAATGTGTTACATGATGTTGTAAATGAGAAAAGTCTTTGTTCATAAGAATAAATTCGTTTATTCATTCTAGATATTTATGCTTGAAATTTGTGTTACAGGATGTTGTAAATGAGAAAAGTCTTTGTTCATAAGAATAAATTCGTTTATTCAGTCTAGATATTTATGCCTGAAATTTGTGTTACGGGATGTTGTAAATGAGAAAAGTCTTTGTTCATAAAAATATGGCAAGACCTTTAGGACCGCATAGTTATTAATCCTGCGGTGCTAAAAGTCTTCGTTAATTTTTTTAAAAAAATATGGCTATACTTTTAGGACCGGACGTAATTATTTGACCGGTCTTAAAAGTCTTCTAAAAATTCGGCTAGACATTTAGGACCGGATAAATCATTACGTCTGGTCTTCAAAGTCTTCTAAAAATATGCTAGACTTTTGGGACCGCATCTTTATTATACGGCCGGTCCTAAAAGTCTACGTTTAAATTAATAAAAAAATTATGGCTATACTTTTAGGACCGGACGTAATTATTTGTCCGGTCTTAAAAGTCTTCTAAAAATTCGCTAGACTTTTAGGACCGAATTTTCATATGTCGTCCGGTCCTACAAGTCTACGTTTTATTATTTCCCTTTTCGTTGTGTCTTTTCTTTTTGTCGTAAAAATAAGGAAGATAAAGTCGTTTGGTTTGTTTTTATTCGAATAAGGTAAATGATCTTTTTTTGTTTTTTGTTTTGTTTTTTGTATGTTCTTAACTGTATTGTGAGAATTTTTAATGTTGATTTACGCGACGACAATGTTTTGTTTGTTTCCTTTTTTGTCGGAAAAAGAAAGAAGATAATGAAAAGGACATGGCGATCGAATATGGAAACAAAAAGATCTTTAATTTATATTTTTTTGCTGCCCCCCGTGAGGAGCAGCGGCAGAAGAAGACTGGAACAAAAAAAACAGAAAAAAAATGAAATATCTACTCCCCCCCATCGTTGTCGGAGGGGAGGGAGTCGTCGGAGAGGTCGTCATCTGGAGGATGGTACTCAATGTCCTGGGCATCGAGTACCTCCTGCAGCTTTGTGTTGACGGCGTGATAGACCTGAAACAACTGGCCGCAGCGTTGGTCTATATGATCGAGGCGGGCCAGGATGTGCTGGATCATCTAGTAGATTGTCGGTTCCGGAGGCAACGGAGGAGGAGGACCTAGTGGTGGTGGAGGACCTCGTGGTGGTGGAGCAGCCATTACTGTGGATGTTTCAGAAGTGATGGGGAATAATGTGAAGGAAGTAAAGTAACATTGGTTTTAAATAGAGAACCCTGCCCGAACAATTTGAAACGCCGAAAACAATAACGAGGAGACACATAGTTCCGCAGAATACGAGGAGACGTCTAGTTGGGAAGTTTATCTGGAAGTCGAAGCGATTCTGAAATTCATTTGAACAGAGAGTGTAGGGATACGACTCAGGGAACCTTTAATACCGGATATTGTAAAAGATCTGGTCTTAAAAAAATTAAATTGACAAAAAAGATTTTTAGGACCGGATATAAGACAAAATGTCGGTCTTAAAAGTAATTGAATTGATTGAAAAAAATAATAATAGACTTTTAGGACCGAATATATTTAAAAAGGTCAGTCTTAAAATCAATTGAATTGAAAAAAATTGAAATATGAATTTTAGACCCGCATATTTATTAACTCCTCATACATCTCTGTCCTTATTAAACTCCTCATACCTCGTAACTCAACATACCTCTCTATCCTTAGTCACTCCTCACAATCTCGTAACTCCACACTACGTGGTTCTCTGCCCCAACTGCTCAAACCATGGTTAGATACAAGAGAACCGCTCGTAGGGGTACTCTTACTATTGATGCTCGTGCCTTCCGTAGATCGTTATACGGTGCGCCTCCTCCATCAAGAGTGCGTTCTATTGTGACAGAGGAGTCTCGGGTCGTTGGACCCATTGTTATTTCGGATGATGAAGAGTTTCCTGCTCCCCCTTTCCAACAAGTTGCCCCACTTCCCCTCCAGCCTTCAGACCATGAAGAGGTTCCTGCTCCCTCTCTCCAACAAGTTGGCCCCAGCGCGCCTACCGCTGACCCCTCTCCTCTTTCCTCTACTGATTTATTGCGGCTGATGCGATTAAGGCAGGAACTTTCTGATATCCGGCGGGAATTTAATGCTTTTCACGCCGATATCGATAAGGATGTTTAGTCAATCAGATTCTTGTTTTTTATATTTTTATGCTTGTTTTTTTTTTGGTTTTTTTTCTTGTGTACGTGTATATTCTCCAGTAATGTATGAAGCATTAAGAACTAAGCTTGGAATTTTGTTGTTCATATTCTCAAGTTTTCCTTTAATTTTCATCTTTTTTAAAAAAAAATGAGGACATTTATGTAACATCCCATTTGAAAACGGCGGAATATTTTTTTTTTTAAAAACGTTTCCAAATATTTCACGCAGAGTAGTCAGAGTAGAGCATTGGAGCGAGTAAGTAATTTACATTACATTCAAAATATGGACCATAGTGTAAATGTATTGGATTACAAATCATCCGGAATTCTCAAAAGTTAAAGGAACTTAAAGAAAACGGAAAATAACGTAGACACGTCTTGGCCTACTCCAGTGCTTGCCTCGATCTCCATGCATCGGTCCTCTTGACCACGATGCTACACCGAGATCCATTCCACATATGGATCTCGTGTAACGGTTAACCTTATGCTCAAATAAAACAAGATATACGTACAAAGATATTCATTTCAATACAAAGCATATCATCACAAAAGCAAACAGCAGATGTATGATCAATAACATGGACGAGAACATAAGCACAAAGCGGTATGTAAAGTCTCTCTCAACTAGTTCTCGCACATATCCAAGTGCCACGCCACAACGTGTCCTCAGCGCTAGGAATAACTCAAACGGCATTACCAATACTATAATCCGTGGGTAAAGCTGTAAGTATCTCTGACGATTCTCAACAGAACCTCAGTCTATGAACGTATCTATAACGCAAAAGTATATGAGCAGCATAGAGTTAGGGTTACGACGCGTCCGTACCTTCGTTGCGAGATATCCGGCTCTTCCGGCTAAAAACGGTACTTTTTGTGGCCGTACGTAAAACAAATAAACAAGCGGCTCAACGGCGGCAAACAGCGGAACGATGGAATTTCGAGCGGTTCGACGTCGAAGTATTCTAATCAGAATAATAACACACTTATGAATATTTGGCAGCATAACGGGCATTTTAGGTGAAAAAGACCATTTTGCCCTTACTACCCCAAATTGGCGGAATTTCGCGTAACTTCGTTACTTTGACCGTATTCCATTTCAAAATTATCCCCACTATGTTTTTACCTCGTCAGGCATCTTTCAATGCAATGAGGCATAAAAACAAGCATAGGAATATATTCTGAAACTTCCTAGATCAAAACAACGGTTCTACTATAACTACCGAAAGAACTACGGAAACTAAAAACTAAGGACGAAGAACTTACTCGGAGCTAAGGCACAATTTTTTCCAGAGCTTCTCTCTCTAGAACCTCTCTCTAGGATCTGAATTTTGGTGTGAAGAATGAGAGCAAGAGAGCTTGCTATTTATAGAGAAAAATAGGGACAAGGTGGGAATTTCCAAAAAGTCTTCGAAATGATTCGGCCGTTGGATCTAGGGTTTTGTAAGATGCAATCTTGACCATTCAAGGTCTTGGCCGACCTCTTTGGCCCAAAAAGTCAAAGAATGAGTTGTCATCTTGCTTTATGGCCTCCGGTCCGATAAAGCTACCCGATCGGTGTCCGTTTCGCGCGATTTCGCAGAAACTCAAAAATCCGGGCATGTAACTTTGAAGATCTTTTCATCCTCTTTCATATTATCTATTTTGATCCTCTTTTTGATCATATCCAGGTATTCTCCGGTGCGTCGGAAGATATTCGGACAAACGCGTCGATTACGGAAATCGCTTCCGATAGAACCAACTTCCGGACAATAATTATTTGAATCGTAAAACGTCCAGTTGTTGTCTAACTTAATCCCGTGTTTGAAAATACGTAATTGTTTTTATAGGTTCTCACTTTGCCTATCGACTCTACTCTATCGATCGCCTTTTCGTCTTATTTGAAATTAGGGTTTTCGGTTGCGGAAACAACGTCGATAAATTCTTTCTTCGTGTAAAAATTCACTTGTTCTTAATTTGATCAGTCGAAAAGACTTTTACCTCTGGTTTACCTGTAGAATTTATTTCCAACTTTTCCCTCGGCCCGCCTATAAGCCGACTCACCGCATTATATTATTATTTTAGTCTAATTATCATTTTAATTATTTAAACAATTCTTTTTAATTAAAAATACCAATAATTTCGTCCCCTTAATTTTAAAATTCAGATTTATTTATTTTTCTATAATTTTTTCCATTTTTTAAAAATATAATATTTTTTACCAAAAATTCCCGTTTTACCCTCGCCCGTTAGGGCTTAATCGACCTAATTTCTTCGTTTAGTGATCTTTTTAGGATCAGGTTTCTTCATATATTTATCTTTACTAATTTACAGTATATTGTTATCTTACAAACTTTTATACCGATATTGTCATTTTATATCCTATGTAAAATATTAAAAATGTTTTCCCCATCAAGTTACTTTATGGTTCGAAATGCTTTTTAAACTTTTCTTCATGTTATTTCCTCTGAAATAATTTATTAAATTCTCATAATTAGGGATAACACTTCCATATTTTTCTCATAATTTTTCATGATCTTTCGTATTTATCATAATATTTTTAGATTTGTTTTTATCACCATTATATCATTTTTAGTCATTCGTTTCATCGATTTTCCGGAACTTTTTTGACAATTTACTCTATAATTATAACAATTTTCTATAACAGTTTTATGTCATGAATTTACTTTATTAAAATATTCATTAATTTTCCTTTATCTCGTAATTCAGCATTTGCTAAAATCGGGTATTACATTTCTCTCCCCTTAAACAAAATTTCGCCCTCGAAATTTAATCTACACTAACTAGACTATGGGCCATAAACTCGGGTACTTCTCCTTCATGTCACTCTCGGTTTCCCAAGTTGCCTCGTTTGATGACAAACCCTTCCGCACCACCTTCACTATCGGTATAGTTTTAGTCCTAAGCCGTTTCTCATGGTGTTCGAGAATTTGCTCCGGCTCGACTACAAAGGTGTTATCATGCCGTACTTCAACATCATCGTACTCTATGACATGATCTCGGCCTGGTAGGTATTTCTTCAAACCGTGACACGTGAAAAACATCGTGGAGATTACCCGGGTTTGGGGTAACGCTAGTTGATACGCAATCGGTCCTCGCTCGGCTAACACTTCAAATGGTCCAACGTAACGCGGACTAAGCTTCTTTCTCTTCGGTGTTCCGCCGACACCTAAGTTCATCGGAGATAATTTCGAAACACATGGTCTCCGACTTCAAACTTCAACTGCCTTTCTCCTCTTATCTCGCATAGCTCTTCCGTCTCTCATCGTGTGCAAAGAATGAGTCTCTTCTTTATCGAGCGATTTGCTCGGAGGTCTCTTTTAGCATATCCGGTCCAAGCAATTGCTTTTCGGGACGCATCATCCAAGATAAAGGCGATTGGCACTTTCGCCCATACAAAGCCTCGAACGGGGCCATTTGTATGCTTGAATGATAACTATTGTTATACGCGAATTCTCGCTAGTGAGAGGTGTTCGTCCCAATTTCCTTTGAAATCGGGGCACATGCTTGCAAAGATATCCTCCAGCGTCTGTATCGTCCTCTCTGATTGACCGTCGGTTTGAGGGTGATAAGCCGAACTGAACTTTAGCTTGGTACCCATTCCTTCATGTAGTGCTTGCCAAAAGCGGGATTGGAATCGAGTATCCCGATCAGAGATAATACTCTTAGGGACTCCGTGCAGTCTCACGATCTCTTTGATGTAGATTGCAGCCAATCGTTCGGAGAGTAGTGGATGCTAATGGGTATGAAATGTGCCGACTTGGTTAATCGGTCGACGATCACCCAAATGGTATCGTGATGCGATCTTAGGTAGACCTACCACAAGATCCATGGTCACATTCTCCCATTTCCATTCTCGCGTTCCGGTCCTTGCGAGAAGACAGGGGGTCGCCGGTGTTCAATCTTTACTTTCGGCAAGTTAGACACCCACGCTAAATCATGCGAGTTACGTCTCTTTTCATTCCAGGCCACCAAACTTCGGCCTTCAAGTTCTGGTACATCTTGACCATTCCGGATGTAGAGTGTACTTACTCTTATGAGCCTCATCCAAGTATCTTCCGCTTCGGTTCATCAACGGCGGTATGTAAATGCGCCCTTGTGTCTGACCAATCCACTCGATGAAAGGTCGTGATCTTGGGTTTCACCTTGAAAGATCTTCTCCCGCATGGAGATTGCCCAATCATCTTGTCTCTGAGCTTCATCAACTTCATCTCTCAGGTCGTACTCCCCTTGACTTACAAAAAGATTTGCAAGGTAGGCGTCACTTGGTGCGTTGAAATTCATGCAGATTTGGTTTGAAAGATTCAGGTCTCTGAAATCTTCAAGTAATTTTTGCTCTTGTATCATCATGTATGATACTTGCACCTTCTTCCCCGCTTAGAGCATCCGCAACGACGTTTGCTTTCCCGGGTGATACTTGATCTCCAGGTTGTAGTCTTTCAAAGCAATTCCATCCAACGACGTTGCCTCATATTCGTTCCCTTTGATCAAAGAGATACTTGTGCTCTTGTGGTCACAAGTATAGTTCTACGGTCACACCGTATAGGTAATGCCTCCATATCTTCAAAGCGAACACGATGGCGCAAGCTCCAAATCGTGTGTAGGATAGTTCGACTCGTGCGGCTTCGGTGACGAGAGGCATAAGCCACCACTCGCCCAATTGCATTAGGACACAACCCAATCCTTGCCCACCGGCATCACTTTTGTAGACAACATATGTCTCATCGGGATCCGGGATGATCAATACCGGTGCCGTAGTCAACCTCTCCCTCGTCTCGAAAGCTCTCCTCACGTCATCTCCCCATACAAAGGGTTGATTCTTCCTCGTAAGCTTTGTCAATGGTAGGGCAAGACGTGAGAAATCCCGTATAAATCTGCGGTAATATCCCGCCAGACCTAGAAAACTACGTATCTCCGCCACTGTCTCTGGCCTCTTCCAGTCCAGAACTGCTTCCACCTTGCCTGGGTCAACAGCAACTCCGTCGCTAGATATCACATGGCCCGAAATCTCACTTCCGGCAGCCAAAATTCGCATTTGCTCAACTTTGCGTAGAATGCTTCTCTCTCGTATGTTTAATACTAAGCGCGAGATGTTCTTCATGCTCTTTTCTACTTTTGGAATAGACGAGAATATCGTCGATGAACACCACCACAAACCTGGTCTAGGTGTTGTCGGAAGATACGGTTCATGTAATCCATGAATACCGCAGTGCATTTGTTAATCCGAAAGGCATCACAAGGAATTCATAATGCCCATATCCGGTTCGAAAGCCGTCTTGGAAATATCATCGTCTTTGACTCGCAATCGATGATATCCCGAACGTAAATCGATCTTTGAGAATACGGTGGAACCAGATAATTGATCCAAAAGATCATCAATCCGGGGAAGTGGATATTTGTTCTTGACGGTTACTTTGTTGAGTTCACGGTAGTCGATACAGAGTCGGAAACTTCCATCTTTCTTCTTTACGAACAAAGACCGGGGCTCCCCACGGTGATACACCGGGTCGGATGAACCCCTTCGTAATAGCTCTTCAAGTTGTTTCTTCAACTCCCGCATCTCATTTGGAGCCATACGATACGGCGCCTTTGAAATTGATCCCGTACAGGCATCAATTCAATGGTGAACTCGACTTCTCTCGTAGGAGGTAGCTCGGTGAGATCCTCCGGAACACGTCAGAAACTCGTTTACAACGGAATGTTCTCAAGTGAAAGCTCGCCGGCTTTAACCGAGAAAAGATCAAATATGCTTGGCATCCCTCCTTCATGCATCGTCGGCCTCCGTAGCGAGAGAGAAAATTCAGGCTCACATCAACTTTGTCTCGCTAGGTGAATCGAAGAACGTTATCTTCTTGCTGCTACGGTTGATCATCACACCGCTCGTTGCTAGCCAATTCAACCCGAGTATGACGTCTATGCCATGAAGTGGCGGTCGAATAAGGTCCACTTCGAAACTCGTCCATCAACGCTCACGGTACAATTAATACATGCATCGAAGCTAAGGATTTCAAGCCAAGTGGTGTAGATACTATCGATCATAAGACAATCTAGAGGCATGCATTCCTAGACGATTTGCACAATCATAGGAAATAAACGAATGACTAGCACCCGTATCAAACAATGCTTGCGTAGATTTCCGTTGATAATAACAAGACCTTGCACCATCTCTCGGAGACTCTCCGGCCTCCGTCGGTCGCGCAAAAACCCGACCTTGGTCTGCAGTCTTGCCACCGCTGCAATCTCCGGACGATTCCGGCTGATATGCCCAGGTTTTTGGCACTTGTAGCAGATCGGCTTCCCATCACAAATTTGGATCCGGATGGTCCTTTCGCACTTTGGGCAAGTTTGGGTCCCTACTTGACCGGGATAACCTTGTTGCCCTTGTTGGAACGGCTTCTTGCCTCCGCCTCGGGAGTTGTTCCATGGTGCGTCCTCTTCGAGAGGAACCTCCGCGACTTGATCCGCCACGGTTTGCATTGTTGTTGTTGTTGAGATGTCGATCCTCCTGAGCTCCTTCAGATTACGCTCGACCAGACGGCATGATTCAACCGCTTGAATCAGATCCGGAAATTGCTGTGACACCAGCTTTTCCCGAATCTCAAACCTCAGACCATCTACCAATCGACTCGCCTTCCAGTTTTCGTTGTCGTTGGTCTTCAGATATGACGAGTATCGAGATAGGTTGGTGAATCGGCGAAGTAATCCTCGAATGACTCATCATGGTTTTGTCGAATATGTAAGAATTCGACTCTTTTATTACTTGTAACGAGGAGGGAAATATTGTTCGTTAAACTTTTCCAAGAACTTCTCCCAAGTCACGGGGCAAACGCGTGCCCGTAATGTCACCGCCACGGTCTTCCACCAACGGTCGGCATCTCCTTCCGGTTGTAGATTGCCAACCGGGCCTTGCGGTCTTCGGGAGTCTAAGACCACAAAGATCTTATCTAACCTCATCGCCGGTCTTGGTGAATCGGTCTTACCGCGGAAAACCGGGGTTTCAACTTACGTAATTGAGTTACCCAATGTTGCATGGTTTCCACCTCTCTATTGCGTTGCGGTAGAACTACCAAAGCTCTATTCGGCGAAGGTGATCGAGATCCCTCCGACTCATCCGCCTCTTCATCGGTGTCGTTTCTTTGATTTCGGCTTGTCTTTCCTCCGGTATACGTTAATAAGAGCTCTTTGCTCTTGCAGCATTTGCTTTACTTCTTGCAGCTCAGTCTGCTCGGGTTGGTTATTCTCGGGCTCGGGTGTTGGACTTCTTTGAGACTGTCTGCCTCGACCACGTCCTCTACCTCTAGTTTGGCCTCGTCCACGACCCCTATTTCTTAGGTTCGCCATTCTTTAGGTTTATACCTTTTTATTTATAACAAGAGATAGGAATAAGGGAATTAGTACGAAATAAGCACACAAAACAACATATATTATTAATGCATCTTATTTGTACAAGTTGACCTCGACGTTGGTCATATCCTAAACTATACAAAATTCTATAATCCCTTTTATTCTAACAGAATATCTCACAATCTCTCAGGGCATTTAGAGAGTTTTAAAGCAATTCAATACTATATAGCCTCTATCTATGGTTCCACAGCTTTCTTACACCGTCTCGCTCTTTCTACATGTCTTTGGTGCACTATGCTTTTCGGATAACGAAGATAAATACGAGCGTACGCAATAGGGCCTTCGTCCAGCCAGTTCGTTAGTGAGTCCGGCCCAAAAACGGGTCACGGGAAACGAGAAGAGAGTGGATCTAACCCAGTCTCCGAGCGAATGTGGATTCCTCTCGGTTTTGAGAATTTTGAACTAAATGAAGGAAGGTCGATACCTTTCTTTTGAAGTGTTTGTAGACGTTCTCGCAAACAAGTAAAATGATTCTAATAGTTGGGTTAAGGCCGTATTACTTCCTAACACGAAATGAAAATCGTCAAGGGTGGCTTCTTCATTGTCGAGGTTTTGGATGTCCGAGAAATCGAAGTTGTCTCTGTTCATCTCTACACATTGCACTAGGTCATATCAATACTCATTTTCCAAAAAGTGCTCAAAGTTTTTGAAAAAGGCTAATTTGAACATAACTCCGTTAACGGAACAGAATGGCCAGATAAGTGTCTATCATGGGGACCTCACCAACTCTATGGCGACTGATTGGCCACACCCACATAGACTAGCCTTAACTGTCCTACCATACTGTCCGTAATAACATAGTCATATCAATGCCAGGACTACTGCTCTGATACCAAAAATGTAACATCCCATTTGAAAACGGCGGAATATTTTTTTAAAAAAAAACGTTTCCAAATATTTCACGCAGAGTAGTCAGAGTAGAGCATTGGAGCGAGTAAGTAATTTACATTACATTCAAAATATGGACCATAGTGTAAATGTATTGGATTACGGTCATCCGAATTCTCAAAAGTTAAAGGAACTTAAAGAAAAACGGAAAATAACGTAGACACGTCTTGGCCTACTCCACCGCTTGCCTCGATCTCCATGCATCGGTCCTCTTGACCTCGATACAGCTCGAGATCCATTCCACATATGGATCTCGTGTAACGGTTAACCTTATGCTCAAATAAAACAAAGATACGTACAAATGATATTCATTTCAATACAAAGCATATCATCACAAAAGCAAACAGCAGATGTATGATCAATAACATGGACAGAACATAAGCACAAAGCAGTATGTAAAGTCTCTCTCAACTAGTTCTCGCACATATCCAAAGATTGCCACGCCACAACGTGTCCTCGCTAGGAATAACTCAAACGGCATTACCAATACTATAATCCGTGGGTAAAGTCGTAAGTATCTCCGACGATTCTCAACGTAACCTCGTCTATGAACGTATCTATAACGCAAAAGTATATGAGCAGCATAGAGTTAGGTTACGTGACGCGTCCGTACCTTCGTTGCGAGATATCCGGCTCTTAGGCTAAAAACGGTACTTTTTGTGGCCGTACGTAAAAAAAGCAAAAACAAAGCTGCAACAAAGCGGAACGATGGAATTTCGACAAAGCGGTTCGACGTCGAAGTATTCTAATCAGAATAATAACACACTTATGAATATTTGGCAGCATAACGGTGCATTTTAGGTGAAAAAGACCATTTTGCCCTTACTACCCCAAATTGGCGGAATTTCGCGTAACTTCGTTACTTTGACCGTATTCCATTTCAAAATTATCCCCACTATGTTTTTACCTCGTCGGGCATCTTTCAATGCAATGAGGCATAAAAACAAGCATAGGAATATATTTCGAAACTTCCTAGATCAAAAAACAAGTTCTACTATAACTACCGAAAGAACTACGGAAACTAAAAACTAAGGACAGGAAGAACTTACTCGGAGCTAAGGCACAATTTTTTCCGAGCTTCTCTCTCTAGAACCTCTCTCTAGGATCTAAATTTTGGTGTGAAGAATGAGAGCAAGAGAGCTTGCTATTTATAGAGAAAAATAGGGACAAGGTGGGAATTTCCAAAAAGTCTTCAGAAATGATTCTGGCCGTTGGATCTAGGGTTTTGTAAGATGCAATCTTGACCATTCAAGGTCTTGGCCGACCTCTTTGGCCCAAAAAGTCAAAGAATGAGTTGTCATCTTGCTTTATGGCCTCCGGTCCGATAAAGCTACCCGATCGTGTCCGTTTCGCGCGATTTCGCGAAACTCAAAAATCCGGGCATGTAACTTTGAAGATCTTTTCATCCTCTTTCATATTATCTATTTTGATCCTCTTTTTGATCATATCCAGGTATTCTCCGGTGCGTCGGAAGATATTCGGACAAACGCGTCCGATTACGGAAATCGCTTCCGATAGAACCAACTTCCGGACAATAATTCGCCGAATCGTAAAACGTCCAGTTGTTGTCTAACTTAATCCCGTGTTTGAAAATACGCAATTGTTTTTATAGGTTCTCACTTTGCCTATCCGACTCTACTCTATCGATCGCCTTTTCGTCTTATTTGAAATTAGGGTTTTTTGTCATGGAAACAACGTCGATAAATTCTTTCTTCGTGTAAAAATTCACTTGTTCTTAATTTGATCAGTCTGAAAAGACTTTTACCTCTCCGGTTTACCTGTAGAATTTATTTCCAACTTTTCCCTCGATTCCGCCTATAAGCCGACTCACCGCATTATATTATTATTTTATTCTAATTATCATTTTAATTATTTAAACAATTCTTTTTAATTAAAAATACCAATAATTTCGTCCCCTTAATTTTAAAATTCAGATTTATTTATTTTTCTATAATTTTTTCCATTTTTTAAAAATATAATATTTTTTACCAAAAATTCCCGTTTTACCCTCGCTTCGTTAGGGCTTAATCAGACCTAATTTCTTCGTTTAGTGATCTTTTTAGGATCAGGTTTCTTCATATATTTATCTTTACTAATTTACAGTATATTGTTATCTTACAAACTTTTATACTGATATTGTCATTTTATATCCTATGTAAAATATTAAAAATGTTTTCCCATCAAGTTACTTTATGGTTCGAAATGCTTTTTAAACTTTTCTTCATGTTATTTCCTCTGAAATAATTTATTAAATTCTCATAATTAGGGATAACACTTCCATATTTTTCTCATAATTTTTCATGATCTTTCAAAGTATTTATCATAATATTTTTAGACCGTTTTTATCACCATTATATCATTTTTAGTCATTTCGTTCATCGATTTTCCTGGAACTTTTTTGACAATTTACTCTATAATTATAACAATTTTCTATAACAGTTTTATGTCATGAATTTACTTTATTAAAATATTCATTAATTTTCCTTTATCTCAGAATTCCAGATTTGCTAAAATCCGGTATTACAATTTAGGACCGGATGTTTAATCAAACTCCGGTCTTAAAATTAAATGAATAATAAAAAATTAGGACCGTACATTTGTAATTAAATGGTCTTAATAAAAGTTAAGACCGCTAAGCTTGTGTCTTTTTTTTGTTCATATTCTCAAGTTTTCCTTTAATTTTTTTTTTCATTGAATTGTCTTTGCGCTCGCTAAAGCCAATCATCTTTTTTTTTTAAAAAAAAAATGAGGACTTTTAGGACCGGACGTTAATAAAACTCCGGTCTTAAAATTAAATGAATAATAAAAACTTAGGACCGCGTTTTGTAAACTTTAGGTCTTAAAAATGTAATTATATATTTAGGACCGTCTACTTTATAATTAACCGGTCTTAATAAAATCCAAAATACTAAAACACGTCTTTGTCGCGCGTAATATCAAATTTCCCTCTCAAAACTTCTCTCGTCGCGCCGAAAGTGATTTCTCAGGTTCTGTCTCCAGTGTTTTTGTGTTGCTTCGTCGACTGCTTCACGTTGCTCTCTCGGCAATCACTTTCTGTTTCCTTAGTTAAACGTCTATCGACCAAGCTGTAAGAGGTGTTTCGGTTAAATAACTTTATGGTTTTCCGGGTTTAACGATATCGATGAAATGTTCTAGTGGGTTTTCTCGTTGTTAATGAATATTGTATTTTGAAGATTATATTTGCGCTTTTGACCTACCCAACCGACCAACAAATGTTTTTAGGTTACTCTTGTCTCGCAACATCAACGTTCGTGGTGGAGAAGAAAGACTCCGCAAACCATTTGAATTTATATGCTACAAAGTGAGTCCACATTTAATTTCACGCGATGCATTTAATTTCCTCGTCATGCTTTAATTTTTCTTCTTGGATTCACCGTGATATTTATGACCAAAAGTGTTTCTTCGTTATGCATTTAATGGGCAAGTTTCTTCGTTGAGCATAAATATGAATTTGGTGTTTCCTTATTTTGTATCTGTGTCGTAAATAGGAATTCTACTATGGATCACGGTTGGATAACTGCGTTATGGACGAGTGTTGAATATCAAAATGGGGTGAGGGAATTTATAGAATTTGCTAAACAAAATGCCCATGATGATATTGAGAAGTTTTATTGCCCTTGTGTAAAATGTTTGAATGAGAGGCGACGAAGTCCTGAAGTTATCTACACACATTTAATTTGTGAAGGATTTTGTAAGACTTATACAAAGTATGGGTATGGCATGGTGAAAAAGTACCAAGTGGGTCTCAACATGAGGAAGTGGCCTTTGATGATAATGACACGGATATGGATGATCACATAGAGGACATTATTCGTGATGTAGGAGAAGAGGCTTTTCATCAATCACATGCATATGGTAATATGTGCAGTGATGCAGAGACCCCGCTATACCCTGGTTGTAAAAAATATCAATTGTTGAACGCTGTATTGAAATTGGTAAGCTTGAAGGCACGTCATGGATGGAGCGACAAGAGTTTTTCTGAAATGCTTGAGGCTTTTAAGGACATGCTTCCGGATGAGAATGTGTTGCCGCATCGATACTATGATGCTAAGAAAATACTCGTCCACGGGGATGGAGTACAAAAAGATCCATGCATGCACGAATGATTGCGTATTGTATAGAAAAGAGTTTGAAGAGAAGCTGAATTGTCCGATATGTGAAACACCAAGGTACAAGTCAAACAAGGGGCCTGCAAAAGTGTTGTGGTATCTTCCAATCATACCAAGGTTCAAGCGGTTGTTTACGAATGAAAATGATGCAGAGAATTTGAGGTGGCATGTGGATGAGAGAATTTCTGATGGAAAGCTTCGACATCCGGCCGATTCTTCTCAATGGAAGAAAATCGATCATTTATTTCCAAACTTCGGCGAAGAACCTAGGAACCTTAGGCTTGCCCTTAGCACGGATGGCATGAATCCATATGGAAGCCTTAGCAAAGATACATAGTTCATGGCCTGTGCTCCTTATTATTTACAACTTATCTCCAATGTTATGCATGAAACGAAAGTACATCATGTTTGTCTATGTTGATTTCGGGACCAAAACAACCCGGAAATGACATTGATGTTTACCTTGACCCTTGATCGAAGACTTGAAGGAGTTGTGGGAAGAAGGTGTCGATGTTTTTGACTCTTTCAAGAAGGATGTGTTTAAATTGTGAGCCATGATATTTTGTACTATAAACGACTTCCCAAAGATATGGGAACTTGTCGTGGTATAGTGTAAAAGGCCATAAAGCATGTCCGGTTTGTGAAGAAGGCACATGCTACCATCAACTTCAACATGGAAGAAAGACGGTTTATCTTGGACATAGGAGATTTTTTCGACGGGACCACCCATATCGTCGATTAAAGAAAGCCTTTTTTGGTGGCCAGGAGTATGAAGATGCTCCGGTGGCATTGATTTGGGAGCAAGTTTATGAAAAGGTGAAAAATATCGTTGTCATCTTCGGTAAGACTGCAAAGAGTAGAAAAGAAACAAATATATGGAAAAAGAGATCTGTATTCTTTGATCTTCCATATTGGCTCAATCTTGATGTGAGACACTGTATTGATGTCATGCACGTGGAGAAAAATGTATGTGATAGTATTGTTGGCACGCTTCTCAACATACAAGGTAGTTCCAAGGATGGTGTGAAGGCAATATTGGATTTGCAAGTAATGGGAATACGCGAAGACTTACATCCAAGGCCATACGGGAAGAGAACATATTGTCCCCCGGCTTCTCATACTTTGTCTAAGGATGAGAAACGAAGTTTTTGTGAGTGTTTACATAGCACAAAAGTTCCCTCGGGTATTCTTCAAATTTTAAGAGGCTTGTATCGATGAAGGACTTGAAATTAGTAGGCCAAAAGTCTCATGATTATCATGTCTTGATGCAACAAACTACTCCCAAAGTAGCTATTCGAGGCATCGCCGAATATGATCTTCGGGTTGTTTTGACTAGACTTTGTGTCTTCTTCAATGCGGTTTGTAGTAAAGTTTTCGAGATTGAAAAGTTGGAAGAATTGGAGAATGAAGGATATCTTATCTTGTGCCACCTTGAGAAGCTTTTTGTTCCTACCTTTTTTGACATCATGGTTCATCTAATTGTTCATCTAGTGAGGGAGATAAAGTTGTGCGGACCTATCCATTTACGGTGGATGTACCCAATTGAAAGTTCTATGAAATTCCTAAAAGGGTACGTGAAGAACGCATACCGGCCAGAAGCATCAATTGTTCAGAAATATGTTTCTGAAGAATCCATGGAATTTTGTGAAAATTATTTGGCCAAAGTAAGACATATTGGGCTTCCAAAATGTCAGCATGTTGAAGGGGGTAGACGAGGGGCTTCGGTCAAGAGTGTGGATCCTGATGAATTGTCACAAGTCCACTTATACATCTTGAATAATGTTGATGAAGTTCAAGTCAGCATAGCTGCTCATAAAGAAGTTGTAAGGAAGGAAAATCATCGAATGACTGAACAAAGGTTGATTAGGGAGCATAACAGAACTTTTGCAAACTGGTTCAAACAAAAGGTCGAGGGAGAGGAATGTGTTTCTGATACAATTATAACTGAATCCAGGGTTACAAAACCTGGTTTCAAATATAACATGGAGCGATGGATAAATGAATCCAGGTTTGCGAAACCCAGTTTCAAATAAAATGTGAAGCGATGGATAAATGAATCCAAGGTTACGAAGCCCGATTTCAAATAAAACGTGGAACGATGGATAAATGAATCCAAGGTAACGAAACCCGGTTTCAAATAAGCGTGGAGCGATTGATAAATAAACTCAGGGTAACGAAACCCAATTTCAAGTAAATTTTTGATGCATCAGAGTTGGTATTCTAGGGTAATGAGGTGAACTGTCATGCTGACCCTGATCAGGTCAAAATGTTTAAAGCTTTGATTAAAAACTGAATTTAAACATGTGACGGATCACCCTTACTTCAGATTAAATTCTAGTCAGATGAGCTAGAATGTAATGTGTTGATTTAATCCTCACAATTTATGATACATGGTCTTAGTACCAGATGAATATTCAAGCAGACTCTGCGCAATATATTTTTAACTTTGGCCCAGTCATTGAATATAACTTTGAAAATAAATTTGAGTTTATAAATTGAATTAATCATTACGATAAAATAAGCTCGACATGGAGCAATGGAAAAGTGAATCTAGGGTTACAAAACCTAGTTTCAAATAAATGCACCACAGCAGCCCAAAGACCTGAACTATTGGGCTGGGAGGCAACAAAGTGGACAACGGTAAAGTCATAACAACACAGCAGTAAAGTTATCATAATGACACACAAGAAGAAGAAGAAGAAGCCCTCGTGGGTGTACGTGAAATTTCAAATGCTATCTCGGGTTTTTGATAGTTGTCAATGAAAAAGCATGCTATCAATAACCGAGATTAAGGCAAACCAGAGCGAAGGAAGAATGAAAGACAAGCAACCCCGGAATCCCGGATGTTGACGCACAAGAAATCTAGACAATCACGAGCAGGGACGGAGACCGAAGTGAACTAGCCTGGATCGTACATCTGAGGGCAAGTTTCAACTGGAATGGGGATAAAACTGAAGCTCTTTTGAAACTCAGACAAAAGCTGAACAACATGTACATCAGATCCATCTCTGATTGGAACCCGGATAAACCAGGTATATCCGGTTAAATCTGGGTTCAAGGCTAAATAGTCGATGCATCCCGGCAGCCCAGAGACCTGAACCACTGGGCTGGGGGCAACTGTTATGGACTCATATGAGGCCCATTTGGTGAGTGGCCCAACAAGGGCAATTTGTTACCAGGATCTGCCCATAATGAAGGAAGATCCCAATCAGCCTATAGTCAAGGAATTATCAGTTATGGTGAGGTGGCATAAAGCATGGGCTGAAAGGCGCACAAAGCCCAAGGTCCAAACCCTAAGGTAATCTCTATAAATAGGAGGTTAACCTAAAAGGTACACATTCTCTATTCATCCAGTTAGTTTTTTATTTGTGTTTTGATGATGATTAACTTTTGGAAACAATGTATGTATAATTATCTAGGAAAAATGTTTCAAACTCAGTCGAAAAAGTGGATTTTATCAGTAAAATCTGTTGCTGTCAGATTGGCTCGAGCGAGCACTTAAAGACTCGAGTAAATCCCTTTTATCTATTGCCAAAATTACATATTGACTCGAGCCACCAAAAAGTCTGCCTCGAGTTTGTGACTAGACTAGAGCTAGGATATTCTGAGACTCGAGCCAATTGTCTTTAAACTTACAAAGTTTTCAAAATTACAGTTCACTTGCCTCGCGCCACTGAGTGTTGACTCTAGCTAGAATATTGATCATTATATTTAAAAATCAAGATTGACTCGAGCCAGGGACTTGTCCTTCAATCTTTTAAATGTTTTCCTTTGCGATTGACTCAAGCCTGATAATCTACCTTGAGTCTAGAAGTTGACTCGAGACATGCTAATTTGCCTTGATGAGTTGAACGTGTTCAGTACTTTTGAATGGTCAACCGATTCTTGATCGTACCAAAATTTTTGAACCTCGAGGCAAGGATTTATCTACCTCTAGTCTGACTATGTTGTGTCAATTGTTTCAATGTTTTAAACGATGGATTAACTTGAGCCAATGATTCATTTGACTTAAGCCAATCTGTCTATGTTTTTGAAAAACCTTGACGACATTCTAAGAATCTCTAAGAATGTTTTGGATTCTTCATATCATATATAATTACTGTTCTTAACTACATTTAATCAGTTTGTTAATGAGTTCCAGATGATTAAAATGCAGATTAACCTTGTTTTTGGATAAAGTAATCCGACGTGTCAGAATGCATTTAATGCGCTTACCTATTCGAGACACTCAACCAACAGACATACCTCTGTGCTTTTGAAAGATGTTTTGAGCAAGATTACTTCATTCCCTTTGCTGGGCTATCCAACAGTCATAATCGCATGAACAAAAGAATTAAAGAATATTTATGACGGCAATTATATAGACCTTTCACGCTTCATCTCCAACAGACTTTTGAAGAGTCTCAACAGAATTATTTCTGTTGGATTTAATTAGTTTTGATGATGTCTTATATAGATGCCATTATCCATAGCAAAAAGTTTGCATACTACATTTATCTTCTACTTTAACTAATTCTTATATTTAATGTAGATGTGAAGTTTAATACAATGAAGAATGATCAAGAATGGAGTTTGAAGAAAGAAGAACTTGTTAAATATTATGAGAATATCAATATTCAAGTTTCTATGATCAAATAGAAGTTGGAACGGCTCAATTTGGAGCTAAAACAAGCAAGTTCAAGCTTTCGGATGAATACAATGATTTTCGCATGAACAGTGTCATGCTCGAGCATGAAAAATGGCTTGCTCGAGTAGAAGCAAACCTGGTGGTCGAGCAACAACGTTTTTCAGCTACTCTGTTCAACTCTGTTTCAGGTGACCTTTGGTAATTCGATGATATCTCTCAAACCAGAAGTCCGATTGAGGTGAAACCAGTGGGATATGAAACTAGACTCCCAATGCGTCATTGTGATATAAAATCCAAGCCCAAAGGAGTTCATATGAGAGAGCTATGAGTTTTTCAAGTTGCTACAATAATCAGCGTCATACTCCAGACCAAGCTTCAGTAATTTGAGTGTATTTCACAAATGACACATCCAAATGAGCGGAAACTAGTGCCATTGGAAACTAGACTCAAATAAATTTCTAAAAACATCAAGATCACGAAAAAAATAAGATTAATTGGATGCCATTAGAAACGACACATCCAAATGAGCGGAAACCGGTGCCATTGGAAACGACACATCCAAATGATGTTTTGAAGTTGACGGTCAGTTCAGGATGCTACAAAAAATGCTGATAAAAAACAACCTCCATTCATCTAATGATAATGGACGAAATACAATGAGTTTGGAGCTGATTCTTCTTGCACTAGATAGAAGACTTAAAGAGCTTTCTGAGCATGGGTAGTTTGTCAAACTTTGAGCTAATTTGAAGACAACATATTCACTGGAAATTGGCTATTGCACTTTTGAAAGTCAATGGAGACTGATATTTGCACAAGATCATAGTAGCCAGCAGCCTGACAATCAAAGACAGTTACTCAAGCAAGGAGATTGGAATGCTCGAGCATCATCGAACTCAAAGCGAAGAAGTGCAAAATTGGTGGGTCATGCTCGAGCAGAGCATTTGTCATGCCCGAGCATCATCGCGTTAAACATGGAATTTGCACAATTTAAGAGTCATGCTCGAGCAGAGCATTTGGTATGCTCAAGCAACATCGGGCTAAAAGCAAAATCCTCCAAGTTCAATAGTCATGCTCGAGCACGATAGTTGGCTTGCCCGAGCATCATCGGAACAATAGCATAATATGCAAATTGGAGTCTTGCTCGAGCAGGGAATTTAACATGCCCGAGCACCATCGTACTAAACAAAGAAACTGCAAGATGAAGAGTCATGCTTGAGCAAGGTAAAAGAGCATGCTCGAGCAGAAGAAAAAGCTTGCCCGAGCAGCGTCGTTAAAACATGATCTCTTTGCCTCTGTCTGACTTCTACCCGAGCACGCCCTTATAGCTTGCTCGAGCACTGGCGATATGAATGATCTTTCAGAAGTGTCCAAAGATGATTGCCCGAGCAAACTGAAATTCTTGCTCGAGCATAGGGTGATTTTCTAAACTTGTCACTTGCTTTCTTCTGTGATGCCCGAGCATACAATTAATCATGCTCGAGCATGATCATCATGTTTTCAAAATCACCGTCTACGTAAATCTTAAATCGTCGTGTATGATTTCATTTCCTCATATCATTACTCATTACTATTGCTAATTGCGTTTAATCATTTTGCTAATGAGTTTTAGATGGTTTTATCATGGATTAACAACAAATTTGCATAAAGTAATTTGTGTGTCAGAAGAGCATTAAATGCTGCTACCAAAACCGGTGATATCCTCAGTAACCACTTCTCTGATCAAAGTAAAGCAACTTCTGATATTCCGTCTGCGCAATAAATGCTATCTCTCAACGGTTAAGACAAATGGAATAAAGAATGTTTATGAAGAACGAAGTCAGCGACGGTGATTGTGACCAGCGAAGCTTCATCTGTCTAACGGCTATATTCATGAGTCACAACGATTAATCTTCAAGCTTCTCCAATGGTCATTAATACAACACTCAAGACGGAGCATAAACAAAGTAAATGTTAAACATTTTGTGATTAAAGTTGGATTAGAGCTCAACGGGCAAAAAGCAACAAAAGCTTCAACAGCTACTTCCAACTAATCTTCAACGGTCGAATGCTCACAACGGTCGAAACACAATAACCTATAAATTGCGAAGTCTTCAAATCTGAAGAAGTGATGATTTATGAATGAATTGACGAACCCAATGAAATGATTTTACTACTTCACCGTCGATAGTTCAAACACTCTGTTTCTCAATGTTTATATAGTTTACAGTAGAGAGTGAGATGGTCGATTATGTACTTCAATGATTATTATTCATCTACTCTGTGAGAGAGTCTAAACACTTATTTGATTATCTGTTTAGTGATCAAATCTCAAGGTTGCGGAACCTTTGAGAGTGGGTGTACAGTTACAATTTGTAAGGGCGAGGGAGTCCTAGTGTGAAAGGATCATCCTGAGTACAGAGTGTGTAATTGTATCCTTACACTGTGAAAGGGGGAGTATCTCGGTAAGAGATTGTAAAGTTTCAACAGTCAAAGTTCCAAAGTTTTTATCAGACACCCAATTCACCCCCCTCTTGGGTTGTAGTCGGTTCTTCAATTTCAAGCTTCAACAGTCATAAATGCCAACAACTATAAATACCTGAAGCTTTGAATTTTCCAACTACCGAAACGCTGTGCAATCAATTCGACTCAACTATATTTTAATGTTTCATTAACTGAGCTAATATCTGCAGATATTTTCATTATACTTCAGTGTTATATCATTTTATCTACTCTATGAGAGAGTTAAATAGTTATCACTTTATTGTTCACCGGTTAAATCTTAAGGTTGTGGAACCTTAAGTGTGGGTGTACAATTACAGCTTGTAAGGGGGAGTGAGTCCTAGTGAGAGGATCATCCGAGTACTAAGTGTGTAATTGTCACTTTGAGATAGTGAAAAATCTCAAGGTGCTTAGGGACTGGATGTAGGTCGTGAATTTAGACAGAACCAGTATAATCTCCTGTTTTATTTTCTCTCTATCTCTGTCTCTGTATTCTTAAGTGCTTAAGTGAGAAGATTTTTATAATCACCTATTCACCCCCTCTAGGTATTATTCCACCTTCTTTTGGTATCAAAGTCAGGTTTCTTAGTTGGGCTTAACATCCCGAGAAAGATCATAGAAGGAATATTACCTTATGTTGCTTCAATTAATTGCCCTCCAGGCTTCAATGGCAAGCATTATTCGTTTTGTAAAGCTAAGTTCAAAGTCTTCGTTATGGCAACTGAGTTTGGTCTGTGAAATGTGTTCGAAAGAGGAAACTACCAACCAACTATCATCGAAGATGGTGTTCGCATCGCAAAGCTTGAAGAAGAATATGACGAAAATGATAGAAGACTCGTTACTCTTAATAGCAAGGCTATTTTAATGCTGCAAAGTGCTCTCAGTCAACAAGAATATTTTCGAATATGTAATATGTCAAGTGCGAAGGAGGTGTGGAAAGTTTTGGAAGTTGCCTATGAAGGAACAATCGGGATAAAGGAAAACCGTATCAACGCCTTGACAACTTAATACGATCTTCTTCGTATGAAAACTAGAGAATCCATTGGATAGTTTCAACTTCGCTTTACTCATCTGATCAACCAATTGTCGGCTCTGGGCAAAATGTATGAACAAAACTCTCAAGTCAGGAAGATTTTCAATGTCCTGACAAAAGACTGGGAAGCCAAAGTCACAACAATCGAAGAAGCCTGTGGAGAATCAATGACTTCAGTAGCTGCTTTATTCGGAAGTCTATCTGAATACGAAAGCAAACTTAAATTCAAGAAAGGCTTAGACAAAATCAACAACAACAGAAGTAAAGGTGTTGCTCTGAATGCTGTGAAGGAAAAAGAGAATAAAGAAAAAGAAGAAGATGAAGATGATGAGATGTGCATGTTCGTCTGAAGATTCAAAAAGTTTTATAAGAAGGATCAATGCTTCATAAATCAATTCTAGAAAGGAAGCTCAAGTAACAACGCAAGTTCAAGGATAAGGAACAAGTTATCTGTTACGAGTGTGAGAAGCCGAGACATTACAAATCGGAATGTCCTCTGTTGAAAGGCAAAGAAGAAGAAAAGAAGAAGAAATTCAATCATTTCAAGAAGAAAGCCTACGTGTCTGCCATATGGGGAGATAGCTCCTCAAATGAAGAAGAAAGTGAGGAAGAAGAAGAGACTGCTAATGTATGCCTAGTTGCAGAAGAAGAACAACTTGAAAAATGACGAAGATGAAAGTGGAACTTAATCACCAAGAGGGAGGTTGAATTGGGGATTTTAAAATTCTTTCGAAATTGCTCTGTTTTTGAACACTAAAAACAGAGCTAGACAGAGGATAGGGAAGAATAGCAAGACACAAGAAACTTATACTGGTTCGGTCCAATCTCTTGACCTACGTCCAGTCCCCAGACACTCTGGGATTTCACTATCACGATTGATTACACACTCTGTAACTCAAGAGTAATTCTCTCACTAGAACTTACTCCCCCTTACAAGTTGCAATCAATATCCCAATCTCCAAGTCCCCAGACTTGAGATTCTTTACAATCAGTGAACTCTCTCTAAGAGTAGATAATGATAAACACTGAAGCTTGTTGTATCAGAAGATACTTTACAAGTGAAAACTGAAAGAGTAGTTGTAAAACTTGAATGTAATTCGTTTTCAGCAGGTGTGTTGTTGAGAAGAATTGAATGCTACTCTATTTATACTAAGAGAGCATTAAATGACCGTTGCTAACTTCATTATATTCGTTGAAGCATTAAACTAGCTGTTGGAGGCACTTTGGTGTCTTTTCTTTCTACTCTTCAGTTAATTCCTTTTGTCCAGAGGATTAGTGTTGACTTTCCTTGCAATATATCCGTTGGAAGAGTAGCTACTGCTTAGGGAAAGCAGACATTAATCTCTTTGCAACGTGTAGAGAATGATGGTACAAAAGGTTGCAAGTTTCTGGACTTTGCATTTAATGTTCTGACATTGCTTTTTGCTTTTGTTCAAATCTTCATTTAATGTCCTCTAAACAATCTGAAACTCACTAACAAACTCATTAAACATAGTTAAAAATAGTAGTGAATGTAGAGAAGAAGTATTGAGATCAAACAAGAAGATTTTACAAATTCGTCAGATTTGATTTTCAAACTATGCGACCTATACTCGAGTGTGTTCTTCAATACTCGAGTTTGGCACTGTGCACTTATATCAATACTTGAGTATCTAAGATGAAACTCGAGTATTCCTCTTCCAGAGAGGAGTGTCGTGATTTGAGTTTTGGACCATATCTTTGAAATAGGAACAATACTCGAGTATGCAAATCATTACTCGAGTTTTGGACTTTTGATATGAAAACAAGTTTAAGTCCAAAACCTCAATACTTGGGTATTCATTTCAATACTTGAGTTTTCAAATCTTTGGAAAAAGAGCAAAGCTCTCTGTATGCCTAATACTCGAGTGTCTAACTTAATACTTGAGTATTCAGAGATTTTTGAAAACCTTGAGAAATCTTATCCAAAGACAATACTTGAGTATTCAAACAATACTTGAGTATTCAAAACATATGTAAAAGCTTGAAAACTTTTTGTTACTCCGTTACTCGAGTATTTATACCCATACTCGAGTGTTCACAAGTTGAAAGATTTTTGGTGACTCTCTGTATGACCAATACTTGAGTTTTGAAAGACATGTGTAAAACTTGAAAACTTTCTGTCAATCCGGTACTCGAGTATTCATACCAATACTCAAGTATTCTCAAGTTTGAAAACTTTAGGGAATATTCAAAGAGTCTCTGTATGATCCATACTCGAGTATTCAAACCAATACTCGAGTTTGGCTTAGGGTGAAAACTTGGAGTGCTCTCTGTAAGCTCAATACTTGAGTTTTCAAATGGAAACTTGAGTATTGCTTTGTTTAATAAAATTGAGCTACTCTCTGTCAGGTCAATACTCGAGTATTGAGACGAATACTCGAGTTTGCCTTAGACAGTAAGTTTTTCAACTTACCAAAGACAAACTTCAACTTGTGTTTACAATTGTCAGTTATTATCAAAATACATAGAGAACTAACAGAAGAGGTATATGATTCTGGACCTTCCTATGATGAATTACTTTTTGAGTATAATGAGCTACATTCTGAATTTGAAAAGCTTGCAAAAGAATTTATTGCCTCAAAGAGGAAAATTAAACTGCTTGAGCAACAAGCTAAAGATTTACCTCCAGTTTATGAAAACACAACTTGCAAAAACTGTCCTGATCTTATAAAGAAAAACTCTTATCTTACGAAAACACTTGAGAAATTCACTAAGGGAATTGAAATGCTCAATGTGATTCTGAAAGCTCAAAGGTTTACAAATGATAGATCAGGCATAGGATATAATCTTATTTTCGACAAAAAGAAAGGTAAAAAGAAAACTGGTGGAAAATACTATTTCAACTTTTTCCAAAAATCAGTTCACACTTCAAATCTATTTGCTCATTGTAATTACTGTAATCGAAAGCGACACAGCACCTCATTTTATTTTCATAAGAAAGTTAGAAGAGATAAACCTGTTGGCAACTATCAGTGGCTACCTAAGGGAACCTATGTTCCTAATGCCCGAACTTACCCCAAAGGACCCAAGAAAAGATGGGTACCTAAAACTCAATCTCTTCTGATTTGCAGGTTTATCTGAGAGCATCAAGAACCAACAAATGGTATATTGATAGTGGGTGCTCCAGATACATGACGGAAGATCAAACCAAATTTGTTGCGATGAGATCAAAAGATGGTGGCAAGGTCACGTTTGAAGGTAACCAATCTGGGAAGATCGCTGGAATTGGCGAGATTGGTGCAAAGGATGGACCTCAGATCAAGGATGTATATCTAGTGGAAGGTCTCTGTCACAACCTCCTGAATGTAAGTCAAAGTGCTGACAAAAACAATTGGATCATCTTCGATTCAGAAGAATGCCTCATCGTCAACAAAAATGATCTTCCAATCGATAAAGGTAAACTTAAAGCATTGTTTAAAGCACCTAGAGAAGGTAACTGCTATACCTTGGATTTAACTAAAGGTAATTCTGAAAAATGTTTTGTTAGCAACTTAGAAGAAAGTTGGTTGTGGCATAAGCGTTTGGCTCATGTGAACATGTTCCAACTGGATAAGTTGTTAAGAAAAGATTTAGTTCTTGGTTTACCTAAAATTCGATTTAAAAATAACATGATTTGTGATTCTTGTCAAAGAGGTAAACAAACTAAATCATCTTTTAAAAATAAGTTTGAAATCTCGACCAATCGACCACTTCAACTACTTCATATGGATTTAGTTGGACCGACAAAAAAACTTTATAGGGCAAAACCTTATAGCCTATAACTCCGCAAGTATACGGGCCGTACCAAGTAATAAAGTGATAAGAAAAGTATCATTCCCATGAGGACTTCGTACCCACAACTTCAGTTAAGCATTAATTTTACACTTTTGTTTAAGTTGAGCAAACCAAATTGAATTTAATTAAGAGAAAAGAAATTAAAACTAAAATAAAAATAAGGAAACTACCACAATAATCAAATGAGCAACCTAGAGTCACTAATCCCTTATTAGCTTCATAAACCTTGATTTCACTAATTTAATTAGCCTTAATATCAATTTTGTTAATCTCGAGTATAAATAGTTATAAGTGCCTGTCGGTCCACTTACAACTCTCTCTTGAGTATAATTTGTTATGTCTAACATAATTACTCAAGAGGCAATAAAACTCGAACACACTCTTCAACAATTATATGGGGCCATTAGGTATATGTCTATCCTAATTGCAAGTTAAATCATAATATAATCTCATATTACTTAATCTCAGAGCTTAATTAAAATCCCCTTCGTCAAAGGTAAATCCTAATTCTCAAAATCATATTCAATGATGGCCAATCACTAAATAGATAAAGCTAAACAAGATTAAGTAACCAAAATTAATATTAATTATAACAAATTAATAAAAACAAAGTTCAATTAACAAATAAGTTCATAGTTCCTCTAGGTTGCAAAAAGAAATTAGCCAAACATGGCTTTAACAAAAATCTAGTTCAGCACAGCGAGTAACAATTCAGAGTTCAATGAGAAAAGAAAAATAAAACCATCGCAAAAGTCACCGCCTCCCACTCTGGTTCTTCGATGTCACTGCCATCAGAATATGTTCCTCCCTTGTGGCTGTGAAGACGAAGCTCGCCGGCGACTGTGGTGGAGAGGGAAGCCACCGGGGAGAGAGGAAGAAGAAGGTCGAAAATGTTCCTCTGCTCTGTTCTGTCACTCGCGTCTGCAGTCTTGTTCTTCCCAGTGTTCATGAATCTAAAAAATAGCCGCCTGCCCTTCTCCTTTCTCAATTCGTAGCTTTTGTCTTAAGATTAGGTCATCCAATTTGATTCCCTCAAAATGCTGGTCTTCGTGCCTCCTTTTCTATTCCTCTTCTTTCTATAGCTTTTTTAGGTCTTCAATTCATCAATTGATTTCAATTTGTGGGGCCCATTTCTATATTCAATCCTGAATGCGTGGCTGCAACTGTTGACCATTAAAAGCATTATTATATAATTAATAATAATAATTATAAAACATAATTTTTATTTTTTTTAAACTTCTAAATATTACTATTTATTTCCCTAACACAAAAACTTTTATTTTAAATTGAAATCCCATAAATGATGCCTCCAGATTGATTTCTCTTAAAATCTCAATAAAATCTCTTTAAATTAGCATTGATGACTTCCCAAATATATTAAAATATATCTCAAATGTATTAAAAATGAGAAGTCATCACAGCCCCATACTTGCATCAAATCTTGTCCTCAAGATTTTTAGTTTCGAAAACATCCAATTTCAAGAAAATCATGGAAGCAAGTTTTTAAAAACAAGCACTACAAAATTGAAGTCAATTTAAACTTCCAAGAAACAAACTTTCTCAGAAATCTTTTCCACATTCCAAAAATGCAAGAAGCAAGGTAATTAATTTGGCCTAGATAAATCACAATAGAATGTCCCTCACAAGTCAAGTGTTTATACTCATTTCTCAAGATATTCAAGGGCTTGTGTTTCACTCATTTCCACCTATTGCAACTTATCTACCATAAGCTTGTTTATCATCTCAATCTCCACTATATACATTATCCAATTGCACACTCAAATCAAAAGGACTTTCTATAGGTTTTAATGACCAAGGTAGGATAATGAAATGAAAGTGATCAAATGGTATGGGAGAATACTTTAATTAGTGCTAAGTAATTTAAGGAAATTCATGATGAAGAATGAAGGAATACCAACAAGAGAAAACAAACTCACTAACACTATATACCAACAACTTTTATTCTGTTGACCTCAACAATCTTTTTCTTTCTTTCTTTGATCTCTTTTTTTTCTTTTTTCTTTTTTTTTATATATATTACTTTGTTTCTATCTTTGTTTTCTTTTTCTCTTCTCTCTCTCTTTTTCTTTTTCTTTTTTACTTTTTTTTAACTATATATACATACTCTTATAGTGTTGACTTTCTAACTCTTTCACTCTTTTAAATTGCTTCACTTAGCACTTACTAGAGTAAAAAATCAATGGGAAGAAAATATGTAAAAATTGCATATCTCAAACAAAGGGCTATTTATTCTATGCAAATTTCTTTTCTTTTCTTTTTTTTTTTTTAAAAAATAATAAAAATAAAGGCTCAAATGGGGTAAACAAAAGATTTTCATGTGATAAGGATGGACATTTGGCCGAACTAGCTATGAAATGAATGCCTAAATCATCTTTGTGCATGCAAAAGGGATTTCAAATTTCAAAAGAGATTCAAGACAAGTTCTAGAGATGAAATCACAATAGGTGTACTTGACAGAGATTTGCCGTGATCTCCCAAAATAACCAGATTAGAAAAAGATTTGCGGTATAATGTAACCTGGGTCGTTTCTCTCAAGGAATTGGCAGTGGGTTTAAATCAGCAACAGCGAAATAGAACAATAACAAATTGGGGGTTTTTGATTTAAACAGATTAAAAACAAAATTATACTAAAACAGAACGAAATATGCAGATGCAGAAACAGATTAAAATGATCAATCAGATTAAAAACGATTAACCTAGAATTGGGATTCCATAACCTTCATCGGACAAAAAGATAATAACCAAACTCGTGATTGATTCTGGACAAACTGAGATCTCTGCATTTGTCCAGATATTCCCTCGACTAGACGATCGTCTAGCATTTGATCGAACACGTGGCGAGCTCGCTATACGATCGCACAACGCTCTCTCAGAACCCGGTCCAACCTATGTCCTTGGGATATCAATCTAGGTATTATATCTAATACCTAATCCGCAATTATAATCAGATCCGATTAAAATAAACAGAAACGAATTACGTTACCGAATGAAGCGCATGTCCTCTGGATTCCTGGAACCCTCAATCCGTGGGTTAACCACAGAAACTTAGCCAAGCATGGCTAAGCAAAACACAGAAGAAAAGATGAAGAACGTGAAGAACATGAAGAACACTTGAGAGAATTTGAAAACTCCTATTTTGATCAACCAAAAGCTAAAAACGTGAATAATCATCTGTTTGTGGCTGCTGCCACACTTAACCTAAAATGGAAAAACGAAATGGGGCTCCAATCCACAATTCAGGCCCAAAACAGAAAATAATAAAAAATGGACTTTAATTACAAATTCGAGCCCAATTAAAAATCCGACTTCGGCTCCAAAATCGACCGCCCTCTTGTCCGAATTTTCCCTTCATGTCTTCATAAGAATTGTAGCTCTATGAATCATCTGAAATATGAAACAAAAATGAGGAAAATCCGATGTCTGGTTCAAGAGTTATGGTAGGAATAGTGAAGCGATGTAAAACTGGAATTTTATTATTAAAAATGGCTAAAATATAATAAAAGGCCCAAAGCCCAAATAAGTATAAAAGCCATTATTTATTAACTAAAGAGTCCTAAATTATTAATCAAGAGATAAAAAGAAGTGTATGAAATATTCAATTATTAGTACTCTCTCTTAGAAAGATTAAAATTAAGGCTCAAATTCTTCACAGGTTCTTTGACATCCTAAAGTAAAGTACCAATACCAAACCTTTACCTCTTTACTAACATTCAAAGAACATAGAATCAATTCCCAATCAAATTCACTTCTTTTTATGTTCAAATTAACCCAATTGTGACAATGCTCACAAATAAAATTCAAACCTACATAAGGATTTTTTTTAAAGAAAAAAAGTGAGGACAAAGCAAGTTAAAATCAAGGATATCTTCACCCCCACACTTAAATGTCACATTGTCCTCAATGTGAACAAGTAACAAAAAATAATGAAAATGAAGAGCAACCAAATTTAAGTGTAAAGGTAATACCAATTTTAGAGATTTCAAATTTCCACCAATTAAACAACTCAAGTGCTAACAACTATTCAATAGTCATTACAAACATATTCAACTAAGACCAGCACTCATTCCCAGCAATATATCATCAACAATCAATTAGAACAAATCAAAGAAAAGTAGAAGAAAACTCTCCTATTCATCCGTGACTTGCGCTTTCAATCCTTGCTACCAAAGTGGAACACATCATCAAGGGCTATCAACAGTCCTACAAAATCAAATAAAGCATCAAATCATACCTTGGGTTGCCTCCCAAGAAGCGCTAAGTTTAAAGTCTTCAGCCAGACTTCTCAATACAACTTCTAATCATAAGTATGAAACACCATTATTACCTTGTCTTCATTCCTTTTCAAGCAACAAGGTCTCACACACAAAAATTGATTATTCAAGTTAATTACTTGTACTTCCTTAATCATAGACAATCTTGGAGTACAAGTATTCACTGAATTCAAATAAAGCACAACATGCATATTTTTGAAAATAAACATAGGCACATCCAAGAATTTAGAGCATCCAATAAAATCAACTTGACTCTCCTCAGTAAGAGTCAAAACATTCATAGAAGAATCATCGTTAACACCAATTGGGATATCCACATCAATTTGATCACCAAAATCACAAGCCTTAGACTCCACAGGCAGAACCTCTTCTAGGCATCCACTATTCTCATCAAAATCAATGTCAAAATCGATGCGCTATCACTTCTCCGCCTTTGTCTATGTCGTGCCCGAGCAAGAAAGTTTCCATGCTCGAGCAACAACGAAGCAGAACACTTTCAAGCCTCTGTAAAAGAAGCTTGCCCGAGCATGATAATTATCATGCTCGAGCAGGCAAAATACTTTGCCCGAGCATCAGCGTCCAAGAACATATTCATGAGAAGCTTGCCCGAGCAAGAATGGATTCCTACTCGAGCAAGACCCCTCTATTTTCAAAATCACCGTCTACGTAAATCTTAAATCATCGTGTGTGATTTCATTTCTACATATTGTTACTCATTACTATTCCTAATTGCTTTTAATCAGTTTGCTAATGAGTTTCAGATTATTAGATCATGGATTAACAACAAATTTGCATAAAGCAATTTGTGTGTCGAGAGGCATTAAATGCTACAAAAGAGGAAAGCTTCGAGTCTAACGGCTATATTCATGAGACAACAATTAATCTTCAAGCTTCTCCAACGGCCATTAATACAACACTCAAGACGAAGCATTAACGAAGTCAATGTTAAACACTTTATGATTAAAGTTGGATTAGAGCTCAACAAACTAAAAGCAACAAAAGCTTCAACGGATACTTCCAACTAATCTCCAACGGTCGAATGCTCGCAACGGTCGAAACACAAATACCTATAAATTGCGATGTCTTCAAACCGCAAGAGGTGACGACGGTTGATGAATGAATCGACAAAGCCAACGAAATGATTTTACTACTTCACCGTCGATAGTTCATACACTTTGTTTCTCAATGTTTATATAGTTTACAGTAGAGAGTGAGATGATCGATTATGTACTTCAGTGATTAGCATTCATCTACTCAGTGAGGAGTTCTTAAACACCGATTAATTCTTTTAGTTGTAAAAATCTTAAGGTTTTGGAACCTTAAGTGCGGGTGTATCAATTACAACTTGTAAGGGGGAGTGAGTCCTAGAGTGAGAGGATCATCCTTCATTTACAGAGTCGGTAATTGTATTCTTATAGTGCGTAAGAGGATATCTCGGTAAGAGATTGTAAAGGCTACACAAGTGCCTGACTAAACTTGTGAGGTTGTAAAGGCTTTTCTCTTGTGCCCGGTTAAACAAGAAGATAGTGGATTGAAAATCTCAAGTGGAGCTTGGGGACTGGACGTAGGCCAAGGAAGGGCCGAACCAGTATAAATCACAGTTTGCATATTCTCTTCCCTTATCTCTTACATTTCCAGTATATGCTTATTTGAATATCTAACTGTTAATTTAGAAGTTGCGAAAAGATTTTCAAAATTTCAAAAGTTTTATCAGACACCCAATTCACCCCCCTCTTGGGTGATAGCCAGGTCTAACAAAGTCCAAGTTGAATTATGAAGAATAGTCAAGAAGGAGATAAGGTATTAAAGAAAGAAGAACTTGCAGAGGTTGTCAAGGAAGCAAGATGTTATTTCAAGTTGAATGGGAGAGAATGCCAAGGAAGCAAGAAGTTACACAGTATTTTGGGAATGATCAAGAGAAGAGAAGAAAGAAAGTGTTCAATCATGGGGAATAACCAAGAAGGAAATAAGAGATTATAGAAAGAAGAATCTGCAAAGAAGCAAGAAGTTATCAAAGGATATTGGGGAAAATCAAGAAGAAGAGGAGAGATTGAAGAAGGAAGAACTTGCTGAATGGAACATCATTATTAAAGTTCCTAGATTGATGCTAGAAGTATCCAAGAGCATATGGAAGTTGGAATGAGTCAATTCGGAGTTAAAGTCAGCAAAAATCAGCTTCAGGATGAGAAAACTCGAGTTTCAGAACTTTCAACAACTCTGTTGCACTCTGTTTCACGTTCAGCTCGGGTGACCTCTGGTAATTCAATGATATCTCCCAAACCAGAGATCCAATTGAGGTGAAACTAGTGGCATATGAAACTAGACTTCAAATTCATCATTTTGATATAAAATCCAAGGCTAAAGGAGACCAGATCAAGGAGTTATGAATTGTACAAGTTGACACTGAAATTCACGCCACACAGCAAACCAAGCTTCAATGTTTTGAGTGTAACTCACAAACTACAAATCATATTGAGCTGAAATTTGTGGCATATGAAATTAGACTCACAGAGCGTTCCATAAAGAGTTGAATGAACCAAAACGGAGTTCAGACCAAGGCGATATGACCTTCGAAAGTTGACAGTCAGTTCAAGACGTTTCAAAAACGCTGGTCAAGAATAGTCTTCATTCATCGGATCATAACGGACATAATACAATGAGTTTGGAGCTGATTCTTCTTGCATTGGATTCTTACCTCAAGCTTGGACATGTAAACTTGAGTTTGAGATTAGCCAAGAGTTTTGATCTTACATAGAAGAACTCAAGGTTTCTGGACTGAGAAAACCTCAAGGTTTTCAAAGAAACCTCAAGGTTTCTTCATACAGAGACTTCTCAACATTTTCTGGAAAATGGAAAAACTCGAGGTTTCTGTTCAAACCTCGAGGTTTTGACTTACAGAGAGTCTCCTAAGTTTTGACCACTTGAAAACCTCCAATTTTTGTTTAAAACCTCAACGTTCTGTTTTAACATGAAAATTCTAGGTTTCACAAGTTTTGTGAAACCTCGAGGTTTTGACCTACCAGAGAAAAACCAAGTTTTGGCCAGTTTTTCAAAACCTCCATTTTTTGTGAAAAACCTCCGGTTTGAGTCGTGCAATTTTTTCAAAACCTGTCGTTTAAGCCAAAACTTGAGGTTTGAGGACAAACCTCGAGGTTTGTCCGGACATAGAGGATCTTTTTTTCCAAGTTACAAAATCTTCGTTTTACTCTCAAACCTCCGCTTTTTTGTTTTGGTACAAAAACCGAGAATTCCCAGATTTAAGTGAAACCTCGAGTTTTGGCGAAAACCTCGAGGTTTCGCCATTCGAAGAGCAAACGACTTTTCGATTTTGAAAACCTCTAGGTTTACAGAAAACCTCCAGGTTTGTTCTTGGCGCGATATTTTCAAATGTTTCATATTCAAGTGAAACCTTAAGGTTTCTGATAAAACCTCAAGGGTTTTGATAAAACCTCCAGGTTTCAACGCGTCTTCAGAATTTCAAATTCTACGATTTTGTAAAATCTTCTTGTTTGATCTTAATACTTCCTATCATTATTCTCTAATGTTCCTAGATATGTTTAACCACTTTTTTAGTGAGTCTCAAATGAATTAGAGAGTGTTTATTGAAGGTTTAAAGCAAAAGCAAAAAGCATGTCAGAACATTAAATGAAAAACCCAGAAAGTTGCATACTTTTGGGTAATCCATCTGCACACGCTTACAAAGAATTAAAGAATGATTTCCACATCCAGCAACTGCTACTCCAACGGATTAATTTGCATAGAGTCAACTCTGAACTTCTGCACAGCTGGCTATTTCGTTTCTGAAGGCATTAAATGACCGTTGTAATTCTTCATATAACCATTGGTGACATTAACCAAGGTTCTGGTTTAGTTTTGGTCTTCTTCTCTCTCTAATCTTCACTTAATCTAGCTGGGCAGAAGTTCAGAGTTGACTTCTAGTAAATAAATCCGTTGGAATAGCAGCTGCTGGATGTGGTAGGTAGACATTAATCCTTTGTAGGCATGTGCAGAAGGATTACCCAAAAGTATGCAACTTTCTGGGTGTAGCATTTAATGTTCTGACATGCTTTTTTGCTTTTTGCTTTCAGTCCTCATTTAATCTAGTTTAAGCAAGCTGAAACTCACTAACAAAGTGGTTAAACATAGCTGGGAATATGCAAGAATGATAATAGGAAGTATTAAGATCAAACATGAATGCTTCACAAATTCGTCAGATTTGAGTTTCAAATTCTACGACTCATACTTGAGTATGTTCTTCTATACTCGAGTGTGTCACTGTGCACTAATGTCTATACTTGAGTATGAAGAGTGATACTTGAGTATGATCTTTTCAGAGAGGAACATCGTGACTTAAGTTTTGGACCATGTCTTTGAAGTAGGAGTCATACTCGAGTTTGTCATTCCATACTCGAGTGTGAAACTTTTAATATGAAAATAAGTTTAAGTCCAAAATCTCAATACTTGAGTATGTAAGTCTTTCAAAAAGAAAGAACTTTATGTATGTCCTATACTCGAGTGTGTACAGCCATACTCGAGTATGCAATAATTTTGAAAGGCTTTGTGAAATCTGTTTCAAGTCCATACTTGAGTATGCAAAGTCATACTTGAGTTTTCAAAGTATTTGGGAAAGATAGATTTAACTCGTTTGTCTCATACTCGAGTTTGTGACTATATACTCGAGTATGCTTATGTCCAAAACTTTTGTAACTTTTACGTAAGACGAATACTTGAGTATGTACATGTATACTTGAGTATGGATAGGCATGTGAGAGATTTGAAAGCTTTTTGTTCAGACTATACTCGAGTGTGCATTCATATACTCGAGTATGATTAATCTTAAAAGAAACGTTAGATAGCCTCTGTAGGTTCCATACTTGAGTGTACATTTGAATACTTGAGTTTAGAAGACTTAGACAAATATTCAAGTAGTCTCTGTGTGATCTATACTGGAGTATGTAAATTCATACTCGAGTGTAGCTTGGTGTAAAACTTAGAGTGCTCTCTCGTGAGGACTATACTTGAGTTTACCCATGGATACTTGAGTATAGTTCAGTTTAATCAAATTTGTGCAACTCTCTGGTAAGTCCATACTCGAGTATAGATACCCATACTTGAGTGTGGCTTTGACAACAAGTTTTTAACATTCTTTAAATTGTGTTTACAATTGTCAGTTATCATAAAAAACATATAGAGAACTAACATTCTCCCCCTTTTTGATGATGACAACACTTGTAAACCAATATTTCAAGAGTTTAAGAAAGTCTTGCATTTTGAAATGAAAATGTGCAAATTTGGACAGACTTTGCAGAGTACAGAAGTATGTAAAGATGCATCACTTGAAAACTAAATTTGCAATTGACATAATAGAGATGAATAGTAGGAACCAGTCAATAAGTACACTAACTCAGTTTTATATCAGAGAATCCAGATATGAAATACATAAACTGAGAGTAAAACAAGGTGCAAAAGATGTTAAATTAGACTAGACTAAGACTAAATTTCAAAAGTGACTTCATAAACACTCGTTGCCCTTAAATTACTCTTTGCCTTTCTCTCCCCCTTTGTCATCGTCAAAAGGTGGAGCTGAGATTGAGGGTTCTTGGAGAGGGTCAATAATAGGGGTAGGTGGAGGAGACTGAGGTAGGGTATCAAGTATAGGAGTAGAGGTAGTATGGAGGGGACTAGTGAAGGTGAATGATGGTGATGAAGAAGAGGGTTCTTGATCAGTCTTAGGCATGGAAGGGGAGGAACCAAAAGCAAAGTCAGATGGACTCTGACCACTCAAGTGAAGGTGCTTCAGTATTTTCTCAACTTTGTCATCGAGACTCACTTGGGAAACCCGGGGTAGATAATTTGGCGTCGTGATCCATGATCTGATCAGATAACTCAAGGTGAGTTCGCTCAAGTTGCTCTTGTAGTTTCTTGTTCTGAATCAGGAGACTGTCAACATCTTCCTTTAATGTATCCTGTGTATCTACCATTAGATCATTTCCTCGTTTGAGTTCTGCTACTAGCTTTCCCATCTCAAAGTCAATTCTAATGGATAGCTTGGCGATTGCAGTATCGACCATCCTTGAATTCTTGTCTCCAAATTAGAGGGAGCAGATTGAGTTTCTTCATATGCCTGAGACTGCTCTTGAATTTCTGATGCTGGAGTGTGTGATGCTTGAGGCTGAGATCTCGAAGGAGCTCTTGATTGGCCAGAGCCTTCTTCTTCAAATCTTAGCCGCATTAAGTTCAGTTGAGCTTTTCCAAAGGTGGGAGGCAATTTCATTGACTCATGAGGGCCTACATACAAGATTTTATGATAGAATAGGATAACAAAAATTAAGGATGGAAAAGGAATGTGGGAAGACTTTCTAGAGGTGAATCTAAATTTAGACATTTCCTGGAAGATCCATTCTCCTAGATTGATAGGTACCTTCTTCACAAAAGCAGTAAAGGTAGAGTAGTCTTTTTGTGCAAAATGAGTGAAACTTCCTCCCTTCTGGAGAAAATTCCTTGAGAAAATGTACCAAATTGTTCGATTGATAGGAGACATGGAACCAGGTTTGAAGGAAAGTGTGCGATGCTGATTTTCAGGAAATGGCTCATTTGGTCTAAGTGTAGAAAAGATCTCTTGGTTGCTATAGGTGGGTGAAGATTCAGAAGGAGGGTTAGAAATCTTTAGAATAGTGTTCAGGATTGCTGCAGAGAAGGTGAATTTAATACCCTTGACAGTGGTTGAAATTCGCTCTTCAACTAACTCATCATCGGAGTTGAGAATGTTGTCTGATTCCATATTGAAATAAAAGATTTTGATTAAATTGGGAAAATATGGAGCAGAGATAGAAACAAAGGATTCATAGGATTTGAACCAGGGTGATAGGTCGAGATTGCACTCATTCTTTAACTTACTCAAATTAAGAGTGACAACAGGACATAATTCTTTGGAAGCAAAGGTTTCTTTGAATTTAGTATTCTGTTCAGATGAAAGTAAGTAGGTGAGACAGAGAAACCTTCTGGGGCATCCGTATGTAGGTGAATGTCCTCAATTGCATTGGCCATGACAGATGACACTTCGGAGTTCGAGGTTCATGGGATGTCTGGGCTTTCTGAGAGACTGAAGGTTGAGATTTGGTTGAGCTCTGCCCTTGCTCATGAGTGGAAGGAAGCTTCGACCTCTTAGCTTTGGGAGGCTTAGGAGCCTCAGACATTTTCTGCTTCCGTTTGGCCTTAGGCTCAGGGTCCTCAACTGGCTTTGAGGTTGGTTCCTTGAAGGTGACCCCTTTGGATTTGGGTTTCGCAGCCTTCTGAGATTTTGAGGTTTCCTTCAAACTCATAGAAGCTTCTGGGATATTTTCGCTCACCCCTCTAATCGAACGATCAATGCCATAGTGAAAGCGATTGGGAACAGTTTTTACTCTTGTAGGTCATGGAGGAGGAGGAGGAGGAGGCCACGACTTGGAGTTTTCCTAATCGCTGGAGATCTCTTGGGGTTTTGATTTGGAAGACATTTTAGGGTTTAGGCGAGAGATTTGAGCGGCAGATGAGAGAATCAAAGATGAGAAGAGAAAGCATTTTAGGGCAAACTGGAGTATGAGGTCAAGTTTGGAAGAACACGAACAGGGTTATATATATATTCATACCTAGCCATACTCGAGTATATACTAACACACTCGAGTATAGAAAATTTTACTAACCTGGACTTCAAAGGTGTAAGGTGAACCTTTGAAATTCTACCACCCATACTCAAGTATAGACTTACATACTTGAGTATGTATCTTCCTCAAGGCATGGTTGCTCTCTGTCTTGTGCATACTTGAGTATATAATTTACACACTTGAGTATGGATCTTCCATAGAGAACAAGATTGCTTTCTGACCCCGACATACTCAAGTATAGTCTCCTACACTCGAGTTTACTTCTTTTGACAGCAAATATCAGTATTTTAAGTATCCTGCATAAGATATAACTAGACACTCCGATGCTTAAGTTAGTTTAAAAGAAAATCATCAAAATCATAACTAACATTGAGATATAAAGAAATACTCACAACTCATTGGGATTTAACATTCCCAATTCTCTTCGTATGAAATTAAATTGTTCTTTTGCTAGAGGTTTGGTGAAGATGTCAACAAGTTGGAGATGTGTTGGGATGAACATGACTTTGACATCTTTCTTCTGAACATGATCCCTTATGAAATGATGTCTCACATCAATGTGCTTGGTCCGAGTATGTTGAACTGGATTCTTGGCCAAGCTTATTGTGCTTGTGTTGTCACACAATATTGGGATCTCCTTCGATTGATTCCCAAGTCGAGATAGTTGTTGCACGAGCCATAAGACTTGAGCACAACAACTAGAGGCGGCTACATATTCAGCTTCGGTGGATGAGACAACTACACTTGTTTGCTTCTTGCTAAACCAAGAAACAAGTGAGCCACCAAAAAATTCACATTGGCCACTTGTGCTCTTCCTATCTGTCTTATAGCCAGCATGGTCTGAATCTAAATATGCCACCAAATGTTCAGGTTGACCTTTGGGAAACCATAGTCCAAGAGTCTTTGTGTCAGCAAGGTATCTGAATATCCTCTTCACATTCTCAGCATGAGACTCCTTGGGAGCTGATTGAAACCTTGCACACATGCCCACACTAAATTGGATGTCCGGGCGACTTGTTGTGATAAGCAATGAACCTATCATTCCTCTATATTTCGTTATGTTGAAATCCTTGCCCTCTTCATCAGTATCCAGTGAGGCAGTAGAACTCATTGGAGTGTCAGCTCCATTGCATTGATCCATCCCAAACTTCTTCAGCAGATCATTGAGGTACTTGGTCTGAGATATGAAGATTCCATCTTTTCTTTGCTTGATTTGCAGACCAAGGAAATAATTGAGTTCTCCCATCATGGACATCTCAAACTCTCCCTGCATTTTCTTAGCAAAATCTTCACACAAAGCATCATTAGAAGCACCAAATATAATGTCATCAACATAAATTTGCACAATTAAGATTTCACCAAGCTTATTACTCTTAATAAAGAGAGTCGTATCTGCTTTTCCTCTAATAAATCCTTGATCAAGAAGGAATTTGCTTAATCGCTCATACCAAGCTCTAGGAGCTTGCTTAAGGCCATATAATGCCTTTTTGAGACGATAAACATGATCTGGATGATGATCATTTTGAAAACCAGGAGGTTGTTCTACATAAACTTCCTCTTGAATAAAACCATTTAGAAAAGAACTTTTTACATCCATTTGATAGAGCTTGAATCCTTTGACACAAGCAAAGGCTAGAAGAACTCTTATGGCTTCCAATCTTGCCACTGGAGCATAAGTTTCTTCATAATCAATTCCTTCTTCTTGATTATAGCCTTTAGCAACCAATCTTGCCTTGTTATGGACAATGATTGCTGATTCATCTCATTTGTTCTTGAATACCCATTTGGTGCCAATGACAGGATGGTCCTTGGGCCTAGGTACCAAATCCCAAACTTGATTCCTATCAAATTGATGTAACTCCTCTTGCATAGCTATTACCCAATCATTGTCTGAAAGGGATTCATCTATTTTAGAGGGTTCAATATGTGATATGAATGCAGAGAAAATTACTTCATTTAAAGTGCTATTTCTGGTTCTTACCCCTTGACTTGCATCACCTATTACTTGGTCCAAAGGATGATCCTTTATGAACTTCCAAGCTCTAGGCTGAGACTGATCAGGATTTTCAAGATTGTTTTGGGGATCAGCCTCAAAAACATTTTCAGGATTTTCAATAGATGCAGGAGTGCTTTTCGAAAAGAATTGATTTTTGAAAACATTTCCTTCTTCATCATCCAAGGATTTATCAGTTTTGGATTCACAGAAAACAACATGCATAGACTCTTCAACAATTCGAGTACGAGTATTAAAAACTCTATAAGCTTTACTCCTATTTGAATAGCCTAAAAATATACCTTCATCTGCCTTGGGATCGAATGTTCCCAAGTTATCCTTACCATTGTTGTGGATGAAACACTTACATCCAAACACATGCAGATGACCCAGATTTGGCTTTCTTCCTTTGTATAGTTCATAGGGAGTTTTGATCAACTTCTTCCCGGAGGTATGCCCGATTTGAGATGTAGCAAGCTGTACTCATTGCATCATCCCGTAACACTTGAGAAGTGTTGTTTTCATTCAAAGATAGCTCTTGCCATCTCGGTGAGGACTCTATTCTTTCTGTCCACAACACCATTTTGTTGAGGAGTCCTTGGGGCTGAGAAGTTGTGATCTATACCATTGTTGTCACAGAACTTGGCAAATGCATGGTTTTCGAATTCTCCTCCATGATCAGTTTGAATTCCTGAAATTGAGAACCCTTTCTCGTTTTGGACCTTCTTGGCAAAACAAACAAATTGATCAAATGTTTCATCTTTAGAAGATAAGAAAATGGTCCAAGCAAATCTAGAGAAATCATCAACTATGACCATAGTATAAAGATTTTCACCAAGGCTTTTTACTCTAGCTGGTCCAACTAGATCCATATGAAGTAGTTGAAGAGGTCTATTAGTTGAAATTTCATTTTTAGATTTGAAAGAGGATTTAGTTTGTTTTCCTTTTTGACAAGCATCACAAACCTTGTCGTTTTTAAATTGAAGTTTTGGAATACCAATAACTAAATCCTTTTTGAGTAATCTGTCAAGTTGGATCATATTGACATGAGCTAATCGCTTGTGCCATAACCAACTATCATCTAGATTACTAACAAAACACTTTTCAGAAGCAGAATCATTTCTAGAGAGGTTCAGTGTATAACAATTTCCATCTCTAGGAGCTCTGAATAAGGCTTTTGATTTAATATTTTTCAAAGGGAGATCATTTTTACTTACAATCAAGCATTCCTCAGAATCAAAGATAACTAGATTGCCTTTGTCAGTGCTTTGGCTTACACTGAGGAGATTGTGGCAAAGTCCTTCCACAAGGTAGACATCTTTGATTTGTGGTCCTTCATTGTTTCCAATTTCACCAATGCCAGCAATCTTCCCAGATTGGTTGCCACCAAATGTCACCTTGCCACCATCTTTGGGCTTGATTGAAGTAAATTTGGATTGGTCTCCTGTCATATGTCTTGAGCATCCACTATCAATGTACCACTTGTTGGGATTTGATGCTCTCAGACAAACCGCAAGATAAGAGATCAAGTCTTAGGTACCCATCATTTCTTGGGTCCTTTGGGGTTAGTATGTGTCTTAGGAATCTTGAAGGATCCCTTAGGCACCCATTGATAGTTTCCCATGGGTTTACTCTTTCTTTCCTTTTTATGAAAATAGGAAGAAGTGGTATGACCCTTTCGATTACAATAATTGCAATGTGCAAAAGGATTTGAAGAGTGAACTGATTTTCTAAAATAGTTCAAGTAAGATTTTTCTCCAAATTTCTTTTTGCCTTTTCTTTTATCAAGATTTGGTTTGTAACCGATTCCTGATCTATCATTTATAAATCTTTGTTCTTTCAAGATGACATTGAGCATTTCACTTCCTCTAGTGAATTTCTCAAGTGCCTTTGTAAGATGTAGATTCTTTTTCTTAAGATCAGAACAATCTTCACAAACAGCATTTTCAATGAAAGATGATTTTTCAACTTGCATCTCCAAAGTTAGATTTTTCTTTTTCAAAACAAGATATTTTTCCGCAAGTTTATCAAATTCGGTTTGAACAACAATGTACTCAGCAAACAATTCATCATAAGATGGTTTTGAATCGTATACCTCATCATTGTTGTCATGTTGCTCTTCTTCCTCAGCAACTAAACAGATATTTGCTTTGTCTTCCTCTTCAGCTTCATCTTCATCCGATGAGCTATCACCCCAAATGGCTGAGACATAAGCTTTCTTTTTGAAACGACTGAACTTCTTCTTTTCTTTGTCCTTGTTGTTCAGCTGAGGGCATTCAAATTTGATATGGCCTGGCTTTTCACATTCATAGCATATGATTGGCCTTTTTGTCTCAGTGCTAGAGCTGCCTTTGTGAAATCTCTTGTACCCTTGATCCTTTCGGTAGAATCTTTTGAATCTTCGAACGATCATGCCCAGTTTTTTTTCTTCGTCTTCCTCTTCATCATCATCTGTCTCTTTAGCTTCTTTGATAGACTTAAGAGCTATGCCTTTGCTCTTACTATGGATTTCATCAAGTCCCTTTCTGAACTTGATCTTGCCTTCATATTCTGATAGGCTACCAAATAAAGCTGCTACAGATTCCATTGATATGCCATGAGCTTCTTCAATGGCAGTAACCTTGGCTTCCCATTCCTTGCTGAGAATGTTCAAAAATTTTCTGACTTGAACTGGTTCATCATAGATTTTTCCCAATGCAGCAAGTTGATTGATCAAATTAGTGAATCTAAGCCGGAACTCATCAATCGATTCCCCTGACTTCATATGAAGAAGATCGTACTCAGTCATAAGGGTGTTAACTCTATTCTCCTTGACTCCAGTGGTTCCTTTGTGAGCCAACTCCAATGCGTCCCACATTGCTTTAGCAGAAGTCTTGGAGCATATTCGAAAGTATTCACTCTGACTTAAGGCACTCTGGAGCATGAGAATGGCTTTGCTGTTAAGAACGATCTGCTTCTGGTCATTCTCATCGTATTCTTCTTCTTGCTTTGGAGTTTTTACTCCATCTTTAGTAGTTGAAGGAACATAGTCTCCTTTTTCAAACACTCTCTAGAGACCATATTCAGAAGCCATTACGAAGACTTTGAATTTGTTTTTCCAGAATGAGTAGTGCTCTCCAGTGAATCCCGGTGGTCGGTTGATCAAAGCTCCATCAGGTAGAATACCTTCCATAGTGATCCTTCTAAAGCTTGGAGGTTTATTGGGAATCATCCTTTGGACCCAGTGATAGGTGATATAAATCAAGGAGTGAAAACCACAAAAAGTACTTTGAATTAAGTTACTTTTGAAAGAGGAGCTAAATCACCAAGATGGGGGTGAATTGGGGATTTAAAAAAAACTTTTGAAAATAGCTCTGTTTTTTAACACTAAAAACAGAGATGAGCTAAGATGAGAATAGAAGAGCAAGACACAAGGATATATACTGGTTCGGTCCAATCTCTTGACCTACGTCCAGTCCCCAGACTCTCTGGGTTTTTTACTATCTCAAATGATTACACACTCTGTACTCAAGAGTAATTCTCTCACTAGAACTTACTCCCCCTTACAAGTTGTAATCAATGAACCCAATCACCAAGTCCCCTGACTTGTGATTCTTTACAATAAATGATTTGTAAGTAAGAAAGTCACTCTAAGAGTAGATATAAATAAACACTGAAGCTCTAATGTATCAACAGATACTTAGTACAGAAAAACTCAATAGTAGTTGGAAACTTTGAATGATTTTCGTTTCTGCTGTCTTAGTTGTTGAGAGGAATTGAATGCTCTTCTATTTATACTGAGAAGGCATTAAATGACCGTTGTAATTCTTCATATAACCATTGGTGACATTAACCAAGGTTCGGTTTAGTTTTGGTCTTCTTTCTCTCTCTAATCTTCACTTAATCCGGTGGGCGAAGTTCAGAGTTGACTTCTAGTAAATAAATCCGTTGGAATAGCAGCTGCTGGATGTGGTAGGTAGACATTAATCCTTTGTAGGCGTGTGCAGAAGGATTAGCCAAAAGTATGCAACTTTTCGGGTGTAGCATTTAATGTTCGACATGCTTTTTGCTTTTTGCTTTCAAGTCCTCATTTAATCTAGTTTAAGCAAGCTGAAACTCACTAACAAAGTGGTTAAACATAGCTGGGAATATGCAAGAATGATAATAGGAAGTATTAAGATCAAACATGAATGTTTCACAAATTCGTCAGATTTGAGTTTCAAATTCTACGACTCATACTTGAGTATGTTCTTCTATACTTGAGTGTGTCACTGTGCACTAATGTCTATACTTGAGTATGAAGAGTGATACTTGAGTATGATCTTTTTAGAGAGGAACATCGTGACTTAAGCTTTGGACCATGTCTTTGAAGTAGAAGTCATACTCGAGTTTGTCATTCCATACTCGAGTGTGAAACTTTTAATATGAAAATAAGTTTAAGTCCAAAATCTCAATACTTGAGTATGAAGATCAATACTTGAGTATGTAAGTCTTTCAAAAAGAAAGAACTTTCTGTATGTCCTATACTCGAGTGTGTACAGCCATACTCGAGTATGCTTATGTCCAAAACTTTTGTAACTTTCTGTAAGACGAATACTTGAGTATGTACATGTATACTTGAGTATGGATAGGCATGTGAGAGATTTGAAAGCTTTTTGTTCAGACTATACTCGAGTGTGCATTCATATACTCGAGTATGATTAATCTTAAAAGAAACGTTAGATAGCCTCCGTAGGTTCCATACTTGAGTGTACATTTGAATACTTGAGTTTAGAAGACTTAGACAAATATTCAAGTAGTCTCTGTGTGATCTATCTTGGAGTATGTAAATTCATACTCGAGTGTAGCTTGGTGTAAAACTTAGAGTGCTCTGTGAGGACTATACTTGAGTTTACCCATGGATACTTGAGTATAGTTCAGTTTAATCAAATTTGTGCAACTCTCTGGTAAGTCCATACTCGAGTATAGATACCCATACTTGAGTGTGGCTTTGACAGCAAGTTTTTAACATTCTTTAAATTGTGTTTACAATTGTCAGTTATCATCAAAAACATATAGAGAACTAACAACTTTCTCTGCTTTCATATGTCAGATTGAAGCCTCTAAGATTGATGAAACCCTTTCAGACAATGATTGGGTTATAGAAATGCAAGAGGAATTACATCAATTCGATAGAAATCAAGTTTGGGACTTAGTACCTAGACCTAAAGACCATCCGATTATTGGAACTAAATGGGTATTTAAGAACAAACGTGATGAGACAGCAATCATTATCCGTAAGAAGGCAAGATTGGTTGCTAAAGGCTATAATCAATAAGAAGGAATTGATTATGAAGAAACTTATGCTCCAGTGGCAAGATTGGAAGCCATAAGAGTTCTTCTAGCCTTTGCTTGTATCAAGAGAATCAAGCTCTATCAAATGGATGTCAAAAGTGCATTTTTAAATGGTTTTATTCAGGAGGAAGTTTATGTTGAACAACCTCCTGGTTTTGAAAGTGATCATCATCCAGATTATGTTTATGGTCTCAAGAAGGCTCTATATGGCCTTAAGCAAGCTCCTAGAGCATGGTATGAGCGATTAAGCAAGTTCCTTCTTGATGAAGGCTTTATTAGAGGCAAAGTTGATACAACACTCTTCATTAAGACTAATAAACTAAATGAAATTTTAATTGTTCACATTTATGTTGATGATATCACTTTTGGTGCTTCTGACGAATCTATGTGTGAGGAATTTTCTAAGACAATGCAGTGAGAATTTGAGATGTCCATGATGGGTGAACTCAACTACTTCCTTGGTCTTCAAATAAAGCAACGCAAGAATGGTATCTTCATATCTTAGACCAAGTACTTAAGATATTTGCTGAAGAAGTATGGTCTGAATGAATGCAATGGAGCCGATACTCCGATGAGTTCAACTGCCTCTTTGGATGCTAATGAGAAAGGAAAAGAATTCAATACCACAAGATATAAAGGAATGATTGGTTCATTACTCTATCTGACAGCAAGTAGACCTGACATCCAGTTCAGTGTGGGAATGTGTGATCATTTCCCATCCGCTCCTAAGGAAACTCATGCTGAACATGTGAAGAGGATATTTAGATATCTTGCTGATACAGAAGAGTTGGGTCTATGGTTCCCCAAAGGTCAACTTGAACATCTTGTTGGAAATTATGCCCTAGGAGCATATCTTTGTACTTTAAATGTTATTATTATTTAAAGTATTTCTCCATGCAGTTATCATATCATTTGCATGTTTATTATGAAAACTGTATCCTTGGACGTATCATAAAGATTGTCCTAAGTGTCCCTGGTCAGTCATCTATGCGGGAGCAAAGATGAAATAAGACCAGTATGACTTTGATGAGGTATGGAGATACAAATCAAAGTCATAAGCACTTGTAAGAGTACAAGGTGCTGGACCGACCCACTATGAGAAAGCTGCATTGATTAAGTCTCAAGTTTATCTCATATATAACCGCGTCACAATGCCCTTTGACCTAAGATCATCATGGATTCCTACATGAGAGTCGCCGATCTTTGACCTAGTCAAAAGTCACCTTTGACTGGGTGATGATAAAGGCTTTGATCGGGATGAGTGGTTTTCATGCAGAGGAATGTGAATGGTCAAGATGAAATTTGTCCCTCACATTTGTAGAGAGATAATATTGGGCCCCTCGATGAGTGAGTCTGAGCAATGTATGACCATACTACGATGGAAAGGAGTTTACATTTCAATTGTTAGACTACTCAAGAATCGAGAAAGTAATGGTCAAGAACAGGGAGGTTGACATTATCCATGCTTCATCCTTGACCAAATTATCGCGTGACAAAAGGTATGTGGCATGGTTGTATAATAGGTAGTATTGTATTATCAATCCTCACATGAGTTGGGTAGTCGCAATGTCTTGCTAGAGGTTGCTTGCGACTTGTGGGCTGGTACAGTATTGGCCCGCTGCCAATTCCATGTGGGCCTACAAGGTCGCACACAAGAATAGCCCAACACGAGCAATAATGTCCAGATTCATTGAATCTGATATATGTCTAAGATTTAATGAATACAAAGTTTAATCTAGGGTGGATATATATATATATATAATATAAATTCGAAAATAATAATATTATTATTATTTATGTTGATAATATTATTATTATATAGAGTAAATACCTTTTTGGGTCCCTGGAAAAAAACACTAACCCCATTTTGGTCCCTCACACAAAGAAATGCTCTTTTAGTCCCTGAAAAGGAAGAATAAGGGTCGATTGGTGAACATTTTGGTCCCTTGCAAATTTCCAAAAAGCCCTTTTTAGTCCATAAAAAAGTCCCATTTTAGTCCCTATGGACTAAAATGGGGTCCGTGTTTTTAGTTGAGGACCCAAAAGGGTATTTACTCTATTAGGTATTATTTGTTTTATATTTAATTTATTTGATAAATTAAATAACTAAAACAAATTGAGATATCGTATTTCAGATTTAGTTTAAATTGAGATATTGTATCTCTGATTTAATTTATAAAGATAAATTAAATCAGCAAGCTTTTAATTCAGATTAAATAAATAGATTAGATTAGATCTGTTGGACATATTTAATTAATATTATTTTAATCAAAATTCAAATTTAAAAATTAATAAAGATTGATTTTGAATATATAATACGCCTATTAGGGTTTGAAAACCCTAAGAGACAATTGGCAAGACGTATTAGAAAGCTGGGAAAGTAAAACCCTAGAGAAAGAGTAAAGACAAAAGGTTGAAGCCGCTAGCACGCTACCGTCTGTGTTGGAATCTATTCGGTGTGGATACCGGTAGAGGAAGCTAGTTCGTTGAGTCGGCTTCTACTGATCGAGTAAGACGTACACGAGTTTGAAATGTACGGTTTCTGACTAACCCGATTTAAATGCCATTAATAGATCCTCTTCTATGGGATTTGTAAAATTTTATTAGATGAATTCCTTCAGCTGCATGTATGGATTCCAACACATCTTGTAGAATATTCAGATTTAGATCATGTTGGATACAAGACGGATAGAAAGAGAACAAGTGGCCAATGTCAATTCCTTGGTGGCTCACTTGTCTCATGGTTCAGCAAGAAGCAAACAACCGTCTCAGTATCATCAACTGAAGCTGAATATATTGTTGCATCAAGTTGTTGTGCAAGAGTGCTGTGGCTCAAGCAACAGCTTCAAGATTTGGGAATTCACCTCAAAGAAATCCCAATCCTATGTGACAACACAAGCACAATAAGCTAGCAAAGAATCCAGTGCAACATACTCGGACCAAGCATATTGATGTTAGACATCACTTCATAAGAGATCATGTTCAGAAAAAGGATGTCAAAGTAATGTTCATCCCAACTCATCTGCAACTTGCTGATATTTTCACCAAACCTCTGGCCAAAGAACAGTTTATGTTTATCAGAAGAGAATTGGGAATGGTAAATCCCGATGAACTGTAAGTTACTCCTACTCAATGTTAGTTAGATGTTTTTGATGATTCACAGTCACTGACTTAAGCTTCAGAGTTTCTAGATATTGTCTTTGCAGGACTATGTGAATTCATATCAGTAAGTAACATAGTGAGAGTAACTCGAGTCGCAAATAATCAACTCAAGTCACATCAGGCTTCTTTTATGAGAAATGCCTGTTTATTGTATTAACTCGAGTCATTTACTAAATTACTCGAGTCATATGATCTTTTCAACACTGACATGTTTTATGAAGTCTTGTAGTAACTCGAGTCATTCTTAGTTAACTCGAGTCAAGGTCAGGACAGAGAGCAGTCATATTTTTTAGAGCAAGTTGACTCGAGTCACGCAAAGACAGCGAACAAAGCGTCTATTATGACTCGAGTCATCAAGTCATAACTTGAGTCACAGGTAAGTGGATTTCGCTCAGGTCAGCTTTCTTTCATAGCTGACTCGAGTCACTCATTAAATGACTCGAGTCATGCCTTAGCTATATATATACTCTACTACAACTGTTCTCTCCACTTCTCTCTTTTCGTAAACCCTTCCTAAACTCTAACCCGAGTCGTTTCGCCTCCCTCTGTCTCTTCTCTGTTTCTCAATCTCTCTAATGCCTCCGAAAAATCCAAAAACCCATAAGGAATCATCCTCCGACTATGAAGCAACTATCTTAGCATCTCCTCCAACTACATCAAGGCCAAAGAGGAAACGAAAACCCTCATCCAAGGTTTCTGAGTCGCCATCTAAGAAAGCCAGAGAATTGAGGATCGAGGAACCTTCTGATGTTCCTATTTGCAAGGAAATTGATCTTTCTACTGCAACTCGAAGAGATAAGGAACCTGTAGTGGCTCCTCATAAGATGAAAAAGAAGGTAGTCATCAGTTCTGCTGTTCAGGGTTCTGTTTCTAAGGCTCAAACTGGTTCTAAACCAGGAGTTTCTGATTCTAAGGTATCTGGACTCCACAAATATGTTTTCAATCCTCCTGCTTTAGTCAAACTCCCAAATCATGAATTCATTTACAAACCTACCCCTATTACTAATGCTCAATTACTAGATTTTAAAGAAAAATATTTTTCATGTTGTTTTTATCCCACGGTTTATGTGGATTTGATCATGCTAAAGGAGGAGTGTAATCTTGACTTATCTCCTTGGTTGGATCAATTTAAGAATCTGTTAGCCATTAATACCCCTTACTCTCCCTCTCTAGTCAAACATTTCTATTTCAATATGTCTATGGTTAGTGTGGTAGATAGAGCGGGAAACATAATTGAGGATAAGTGTATTACTTCTGTTAGGGGCAAACCAATTATTGTCTCTACTGATGTGATAAATTCTCTTCTATTTATTGAAAATCCTCCACCTGTGCCTCACATTAAATATGATAAAGAAAAATTCTTAAATTCTCAGGCCTGGTGAACCTGTAAAGGAACTTAAATTTTCTCATGTTTCTATGCCTCCTACTTATAGAGCTTTATGGTATATATATTCCAAAAATCTTGTTCAAAAAGGAAAAGATTTCACTCATTTCAACTCCACTGATTCTGGCCTTTTTACCTCTCTGATAGACAAAGTACCTTTCAACATAGGTCACTGGGTATATCAAGATATGAAAAGGTTTAAATTTGAGTCTTCTCCTTCTGCCACCATTCCTTTTCCCAATTTGGTGTCCCTTCTGTTATACACAAATAAAATCTTGTATCTAGACTCTTTTGAAAAAATTGTCAAACCTCAGTTGTTTGGTCAAGTTCATTTGAACTTTATGAAAATTTCTTTTAAAGAAGGTTCAGGGCAGTCCAGAGCTTTTGTGCCTAGCCAACTGAAGCTCAGTCTTCTCCTACTCAGACTCAGGGTGCTCCACAATCTTCAAGCCTACATGCTTCAATCAAAAGCATTGTGACAAAGGCAATGCAAGAAACTTTTTGAACTCTTCAAACCTCTCTGACAGCTCAATACTATGAGTTGTTTGATAAACTTGAGTCGGAAGTTGGTAAACTTGTTGAGAGGGTCACTTTAATGAAAGACAATTAGGCTACCAAGATTAATTCATTGGATAAGAGGATGGATAACATTGAGGGACATTTTGAGGACCTTGGAGCTAGATTTGAATCCATGCACTCCCAGTACTCGCTTTTGGACTACAAGCTCTCCAAGCTGTTGAAGAATGAGTCTGCTGCTGGTCCCTTTGGGGTGATTCCATCTCCCTTTCTTTCCCCTTTGCCTTCCCCTCCTTACTATCCATCTCTTCCACCTTCCACCACTCCTATATTACCAACCCTAGCCTTCATTGATCCCTTTATCTCTTCTGCACCTCCTAATGTTCCTGTGCCAACATCTTAGGCATCTACTGTGAGAGTTTCAGTCTCTGGTGACACAGCTGACCTCTTTGATGAGCACTTCTCATATCTTCCATTCACCCTACTGCCACTCCTCTAGGACTATATTCACCATTACCTATCTCTTCATCTCTCTCTCTCACCATATACTCTCCCTTACCCTTTATTCAGGACTTGAGTGCTTCCCTGGCCTCTGATACTCCCATTTTGTCTGATGACAAAGGGGGAGAGAAAGAGAAAAGTGAAGTTGCTAAAAAGGAAGCTGTGAAGAAATGAAGCGTCAACAATTAGCAGTTTCTGTGTTTTCTGAAAGTGGAGCTTAATCACCAAGAAGGAGGTGAATTGTGGATTTTAAAATTCTTTTCAGAGTGGTCTGTTTTCACACACTAAAACAGAGCTTAATCAGAGTATAGAGAAGAAGAGAAAGACACAAGGATTTATACTGGTTCGGCCCAATCTCTTGACCTACATCCAGTCCCCAGACTCTCTGGGATTTTCACTATCTCAATTGATTACACCCTCTGTAACTCAGGAGTAATTCTCTTACTAGAACTTACTCCCCCTTACAAGTTGCAATCAATATCCCAATCTCCAAGTCCCCTGACTTGAGATTCTTACAATGAAATGATTCACAATAAATGAACTATCTCTAAGAGTGCATAAATATAAACACTGAAGATCAATGTATCAAAAGATACTTTACAAGCGAAAACTGAAAGAGTAGTTGGCAAACTTGAATGCAATTTGTTTTCAGCAGATGTGTTGTTGAGAAGAATTCAATGCTACACTATTTATAATAAGAGAGCATTAAATAACCGTTGTAAACTCCATTATAACCGTTGGTGCACTAATCTAGCTGTTGGAGGCACTTTGGTGTCTTCTCTCTCTCTACTCTTCAGTTAATTGCTTTTGTCCAGAGGATTAGTGTTGACTTTCCTTGTAATAGATCCGTTGGAAGAGCAGCTACTACTTAGGGAAAGTATACATTAATTCCTTTGCAACATGTAGAGAATGATGGTACAAAAGGATGCAAGTTTTCTGGACTTTGCATTTAATGTTCTGACATCACCTTTTGCTTTTGCTCAAATCTTCATTTAATATCTTCTAAACCATCTGTAACTCACTAACAAACTGATTAAACATAGTTAAGAATAGTAGTGAATGTATAGAAGAAGTATTAAAATCAAACAGGAAGATTTCAGAAATTCGAGCAAGTTGATTTTCAAAACCAGCGATGCAAACTCGAGTTTTGGACTTTTATGTTGAAATCATGTTTAAGTCCACAAACTCAAAACTAGAGTTTCCAATTGCAAACTGGAGTTTCCAAAATGATAAAATGAGCAAAGCTCTCTGTAAGCCTGAAACTCGAGTTTCCCAAACTAAACTTGAGTTTTCTCTTAAGATTGGAAAGCTTTGAAAATCTATCCCAGATGAAAACTGGAGTTTTCAAATGTAAACTGGAGTTTTCAAAATAGATGAAAAGCGCAAAGCTTTCTGGTTGGTCAAAACTCGAGTTTCCCATACTAAACTCGAGTGTCCATTTTAAGTATGAAAGTTCAGAATTTCATCCCAAAGTCAAAGCGGAGTTTTCAAAAGCGAGTAAAACTAGAAAACTTTTTGCCAAGTGAAAACTCGAGTTTCCAAAGTAAAACTCGAGTTTTCTCATAATTTAGAAAAACTTAGAAAACTCATGACAAATTGAAAACTGGAGTTTCCATATCAAAACTGGAGTTTTCATAACTCGAAATCGTCGGAGACTCTCTTGTATGACCAAAACTCGAGTTTCCAAATGGAAAGCGGAGTTTTGCTTACTTCGAAAATATTGAAAAGTCTCGTATTATGGAAACTGGAGTTTTCTATGAAAACTGGAGTTTTGTCTAGGAGTGAAAATTTGGATAGCTCTCTGTAAGTTCAAAACTCGAGTTTCCAAATGGGAACTGGAGTTTTCCTTAGTTCATTAAAATTGAGCTATTCTCTGTTAAGTCAAAACTCGAGTTTTGAAACCAAAACTTGAGTTTGCCTTTGACAGTAAGTTTTTCAACTTACCAAACACAAATTCCATCTTGTGTTTACAATTGTCAGTTATCATCAAAACACATAGAGAACTAACAATAGCCGATACTATGCTATAGCATTATGACAGCTTTATCGAAGTGCAATACAATGCATCCCTGAAGCTATAGTAGAGTAAATGACGCAATGCTATGCGGCATATGTTCTAATCTTTTGTCAAGGTTGTTTCAGGAAATATAGTGTAGGTCGAGAATAACGGTTAGATTGCTGATGTATTGGAATAGAAGATGTGGAGGATCGAAACTAAGATTTGAAGAATCCGGCAGGATCAGCAGAATCAATCTACCGAGATTAGAAAGAAAGATATGATTGGACATTGACAGATTAGGAAAGGCCCAGTTCGCTGGATGTACGCCGCAAGTAGACCAGACTATATAAGGAAACAACAGCCAACCCTAAAAGGAGTTGAAGTCGTTGAGAGTAAAACACCAATCCTATACGGCCAGACTCAAAAGAAGAGTGAGAGAAGTTACAAAGCACGAGGACTCCAAGAGAACCCAGCATCCTTGCTTGCATTGAGACGGAGACAAGAAGACGTGGAGTTGTGACATGATAGGGCTTCTTCCACGCTATCGGAACCTCCATCAAGCTTTCTATGTTTTTCTTTATTTTAATTCCATTTAATTGTTTTGTCATGGGCTATTCTGTTGTGCTTTATTTAGTGATTCCCTCATCAGTCATGAGCTAAACTTCCTACGGCTGAGCGAGGATGATTTCCTAAGTTTGGAATGAACCTAGTTGCTAGTTCTTAATTTAATACATTCAGTTTGTTTATCAGTGATTTAATTTCTTGTTGCTAAGGGCTAGATCAGTGGCCTCAGCTTATATTAAGAACTAGCAACTAGAAACAGTGATTTAATTTCTTGCCGATTAGCGAGAGCTAAGAGCTAAGGGAGTCGTGGTTAGACATCTGAGAAACAGTGATTGCTAGGCTGGCTGGTGCAAGGCTTGACCTATTATTGTAGGCTTCAGAAATGGGTCTACCGCTCATAACCATACACCTTGATTTGTAATGATAATCTAACTAGAAAATCACCATAGATATATGGGAGAAGTAAAGTTAGGATTGTACGTATCGATGCGAGAACTTCAGTAGATTAGAGTGGTGGGTTAATTGAACAACATTGTAAGGGGTTTTAATGCTATAGCATTGCGAGAGCAGTGCAACATATATGCTATAGCAATGCGTATAGGTAACTGGGGGATTAACATGCTTAGGAAGGATTCTTTGCTCAACCTATCTTTTACTGATATCTTCTTACGACTACGATCATTTGGTTATTTCCTGTTTATTAGTATAACTATCAAACTTCCAAACCAATCAGATTTTACTTCCTGTTAAACACAACTAATTCTGTAATTTGGCGTCATCATTCGGTATCTCAGTCTCTATGGGACGATACTCTACTAACTCTTTATTACTTGTTCGACTGGTTCACTTGCCATCAAGGAAATCTACCAACAAACACCAAGCCCTAACATCATGGACGAAAATCTCAACTTTGAACCTTAAAGAGTTGAGTTTTCGATGTTTACCTGAATCAGAGGTTTGGCTTGGTGATTTGGATGTTTTGGCTCTGGATCTGAGTGTATGGAGGTTGCTGGACTCTTCTTCTCCCTTCAGCTGGTCACGCCACTTTATGCCCAAAAATGAAGAATTGTAGCCTTTTAATAATGATTAAAAGGAATCCAGGCAATCTGAATTAACTGGAGTAAATTCTTGTCTAGTAATTAGTAAATTGGATCAGGGTCTCTTGACTTATCCTCCAAGAATTTCTAGAGGGTTCTAGAGCAGGCCAAGTGGCACCTCCCCCTCCATAATATTTAGATTTTATCTTTTCAAATGGCTAAAATTACCTATTTTGGCCCGAAAAACCTTTTTGTTCAGTAATTAGGGCCCACATCATGATTTATGGACTAATTTTACTTTTTTTTTCTCCAAGTCAGTTTTTAATAATTAAGGGGGGTAGGTGGTGCCATATAGGCCCCACCAAATCTGCTCCCTTCCTTTTTATCTATCTTTTTCACTTTATCCAGTCCGGTCTCCATCCACCGGTCCATATTGGGCCCCACTAATTAAAAGGGTGCTTCCTTTTGTACTTTTCTTCAACTTTTCAAATATTTTCCCCTAATTGAGCATACATATGTGGCGCCATCTTTCCTTCCTATGTGGCCACACATTTGTTTCATTTAATCCGAAAGAAGCCCTTAACGGGTCCTTATCGGTCCCCTTTCTACCGGTTAACATCCTGTAGGACCCGCACTGTGTGTTTGGGCTTGAGGTTAGATAAAATCATCTGATTTTTCCTTCTCTCTCCTGGGTGGACGAAATTAATGACTTAAGGGATAAGGATTTGACTATTTTGCCCTTACTTTTCCTCTTTTACCCCTTAGTGAAACGTGTCCCAATGTAAACATTACACTAACTTTTGCTTTTTGGCATATGATTTTTTCAGTGTCTCTTCTTCTTCCTTGACCATGGATGGCGCTTGGACACTGACCAGGGGTAGGAATCTATGTTCGGTCACTGTCCCTGGGCCCCACCTCATTGTACTGGCTTATATTACACCAGTGTTTGCACTAGGCCCGCTCTTTCTCAATTCTGGGCACCGTCATGATCTCCTTTTTCTTGTCTACACTAGGCGACCTTTTAGGCCTTTTTCTGGGTCCATCATCCTGTCTCCCATTATTTTGACAGTCCTTTAATAATTATTATTTAAATAAAATATTCCACAAAATAATAATAATTAAATCAGCAGTAAATACTTCTCATTAATTCATCAGTGCTTACAATTACATTGCTTACAATAGTGGGGTCTTACACTTTATATATATAAAAAAGAACAAATATAAAGAAAAAAGAGATTGATAATGATCAACCTCAGGAGAGGTAACAACTACGACACACGAGGGCCGAACGGTCTGTTACAACGTTAAGAACATACAAAGCATCATTTACATTGTTCAAACAAACTTACAAACAAATACAGTGATAATTATTCACAAGGTTAAGCCCTCATGCGTCCTCGCTTTTACCTCGCCTAGATTTTCATCATTTTCATTGTCCAAATTCTCTCTCTTTGTTCTTTTTCTAAAAAAGAAAAAAGCCACAGAAAAAGGGCACTGATATTGATCAAAATCAAGGGAGGTTCAAATGAGGAAACACGATGGCAACGGCTAGAAGAGCATACCTACCCCTGCGAGTGGTTCTCTTGAACCTTAGGTCATTGTTTGATCATATATGACGATTATAGGGTTGCCAAAGAGTATATATAGTGACTTTTACGACCAGATGTTAAAAATATCTGGTCCTAAATTTCTCACCATATTTTTTAAAATTAAAAGAACACTTTTAAGACCGGATTATAAATAAATCTGGTCCTAAAAAATAATACTTTAAAGACCTTATTTTATAAATATCCTGGTCCTAAAAGTGTGAACATTTCTTATTTTGAAAATATGGCGAGACTTTTAAGACCGGATTTTAAAACAATATGGTCCTAAAAGTTAGATTCTTAAGATCGGAGGTTTAAAAAATCCGGTCTTAAAAGACTCGCCATATTTTTTAAAATTAAACAAAGCCTTTTAGGATCGGACTTTTAAAAAATATCTGATCCTAAAAGTCTAGCATTAATTTAATATTGAAAAATAACTTCATACATTTCAGTATACTCTTTTACAACATCCTGTCCTAAAGGTATAAGCACTAAATAACTTTATTCTCCATCCAATACATATAGCAACCAAAAATGGACACAAGGAAATTGTTGGAAATGAATAAATAAATTTATTATTGATCCTTAAACAAATTGTACAATTGTCTATTTACAGAAAATGATTGTTGCTACAACATATATTTACAAAAGAATTCAAGACATTATTGTTCTGACTTTACGAGGTCATACAGATATTAACAAAACACTTTGCGTATGCACTCAATATCATCATCAGAAAAGGGGTATATATATATCAGGGTTAGAAAGGGAAGTAGATATATATTAATTTGATCTGAACTGAGAATTTACCTTCTCAGAATGTTTTGTTGCATTATTTAGTGTCCTGATTTAGATCTATGCTCCGCAAATTTTAAAAAAAAAGTCTGGATTTTCATTGTGAAGGTTTGTATATGGTCTTTTGCATATGATAACTGAGTTTTCTAGTGGGGATGTTTTAAGGCTGTAAGTCTCGTATGTTGTGGCAGGCGATTTACCCCCATACGTAGGATATCATATGTCTGAAATCATATATACCTTTTCAAGTGGAAATAAGATTCATCACCTAGTACCTCCTTTATGGATGGTTTAAGCTATTTTAATTTCTTGTCTTAATTTACATAAGGAGCTCTAGATCTACAATTCCAGTAAATTTTTAATTAATATACCCCTATGGAACTTGATGGTAATGATACTAAGGGAGATTTACAATTACTATCTATCTCATTTTTATTTTGCCTTTTTAATTTTCAGTTTTTATCACTTGTACTTTTATCTTTCCGCTCTTTACTTTCTGCACTCTTCTTTTGTCATTTTAATATCGTTTTTACATTTTGTTAATTTCAGTCTATTTATATTATGTCTTCGATTTTCTGCTCTTTTTCTCGACGTTCTTCTTCTTCATCTTCATTCTCTTCCTCCGCTCCAAACTCTTCTTTAAACCATTAGGGAGCTTGTTCCTCAACAAATAACATCTTTGACGAAGAAATTCAATTCAAAGATATAAACCAAACAGTTGACGATTGGACTCTTCCTCCAATCGACGACAAAGACATCTTTCAAACAAAAAAGTGTTGGTTCAGAAAGTATGATTATGTAATCAAGACTGTTGAAGATGTTAGTTCTCTATGTGTTTTGATGATAACTGACAATTGTAAACACAAGTTTGAAGTTTGTCTTTGGTAAGTTGAAAAGCTTACTGTCAAAGGTAAATTCGAGTTTTGGAAGCAAAACTCGAGTTTGGACTTGACAGAGAGTAGCTCAAATTTATAAAGTAAAGAAAACTCCAATTTGATTATGCAAACTCGAGTTTGCAAGTCACAGAGAGCACTCAAAATTTTCACATCAAGACAAACTCGAGTTTGGGTTTACAAACTCGAGTTTGTACCATACAGAGACACTTGAAGTTTCCTAAAGAATGCAAAACTCCAGTTTTGATTTACAAACTCTAGTTTTCAACTACCAGAAAGTTTGTAAAAGTTTTCTCTTATGAGGAAACTCGAGTTTGGGTTTTGTAAACTCGAGCTTTGGTCATACGAGAGAGCTCCCAAAGTTTTGAACTTAAGTAAACTCCAGTTTACACCAAACAGAGAGTTTTGTCAAGTTGTGTGAACTTGACCAAACTCGAGTTTGTGTTTTCCAAACTCGAGTTTGGGCTTGGCGAGTTTAAATATTTTTCATCCGAAGCAAACTCCAGTTTACATTTGGAAACTTCAGTTTGCCTTGGCCAAGCATTTTCTAAGTTTTCCAAAGTTATGAGGAAACTCGAGTTTGTGTTGACAGAAAGTCATCATGTTTTATCTACTTTAAGAAAACTCAAGTTTACATTTGAAAACTCTAGTTTTCACTTGGAAAAGATTTTCAAAGGTTTCCAATTTTAAAAGGAAACTCGAGTTTGTGTCTTACGAGAACTTTGCTCATTTCACCATTTTCGAAACTCAAGTTTACATTTGGAAACTCCAGTTTTGAGCTTTTTGGACTTAAACATGTTTTCACTATAAAAGTCCAAAACTCGAGTTTGGATAAATACAACTCAAGTTTGTGTCGCTGGTTTTGATCTTAATACTTTTTATCATCACTAATTACTATTTCTAACTATGTTTAATCAGTTCGCTAGTGAGTTTTAGATGGTTTAAAGAGTATTAAATGAAGATTTAGCTTAAAGTAAAAAGTGACGTCAGCGCATTTATTGCAAATTCCAGAAACCTTGCATCCTTTTAGACAATCATTCTCTACACATTGCAAAGGGATTAATGTTTTCTTTCCCTATCAAGTAGCTGCTCTTCCAACGGATTTAATTCAAGGGAAGTCAACCATAAACTTCTGTGGACCTGGATTAACTAAAGATTAGAGAGAGAAGTGACCATACTGTTCCTAACAGCTAGTCCAATGTCTCCAACGGTTACATTGATCTATCCAACGGTCATTTAATGCTCTCTTCATATATAAGGAGTTGCATTCAAGTCTTCTCAACAACCAATTTGAAGAAAACGAAAAGCATTCAAAGTTTCAACTACTCTTTCAGTTTTCTACTCTTGTAAATTATCTTTTGATATATTTGTACTTCAGTGATTATTTCATCTGCTCTTTGAAAGAGTTTCATTTTTTGAAATCATTTATTGTAAGAATCTCAAGTCGTGGGACTTGGAGATTGGGTATATCAGTTTACAACTTGTAAGGGGAGTGTATCCTAGTGAGAGGATAACTTTCGAGTGCAGAGTGTGTAACTGATCTTGTGAGTTAGTGAAAATCCCAGAGTGTCTGGGGACTGGACTTAGGTCATGTGTTATGACCGAACCAGTATAAATTTGCTATGTCTTGCTATTCTTTCATCTCCTCTGTTTACCTCTATTTTGCTGTTTAGTTTCAGAGCATTTTAAAAGAATTTTTAAAATCCACAATTCACCCCCTCTTGGTGATTTGCTCCACTTTCATTTGGTATCAGGGCAAGGTATTCTTCTAAGAGCTTAACATCTCAAGAAGGATCAATATGGACGAAATTCTACCTAATGAAGCTTCGATCAACAGACCAATGGGATTCAATGGAGAGCACTACTCCTTCTGGAAAGCCAAATTCAAAGTGTTTGTATTGGCTACTGAATATGGGCTATGGAGGGTGTTTGAGAGAGGAGACTATGTGCCTTCGTCGGTTCAAGATGGTGTTAGAACTCCAAAGCTTGAAGAATATGATGAGAATGACAAAAAGCTAGTCACTCTCAACATGAAAGTTGTTCTCATGCTGCAAAGTGCTCTAAGTCAACAAAGGTAGCTCCAGCTTTAAGCAAAAGAAGCCAATCATCTGCTACGAGTGTGAAAAGCCTGGCCACATCAAGTCAGAATGCCCCCTGCTGAAGAACAAAGACAAAGAAAAGAAGAAATTCAACAAGTATAAGAAGAAAGCTCATGTCTCAGCAATATGGGGAGACAACTCATCCGATGAAGATGCAACTGAAGAAAAGGATAGAGCCAACATATGTCTTGTGGCTCAAGAAGAAGAATCAGAAAATGAAGAGGTTTGTCTAAGAGCATTGAAATCCAACAAGTGGTACATTGATAGTGGATCCTCTAGACATATAACGAGAGACCAATCCAAATTTTCCTCAATCAAGCCTAAGGATGGTGGCAAAGTGACCTTCGGTGGGAACCAATCCAGAAGAATTGCTAGTACGGGTGAAGTTGGAAACAACGAAGGACCACAAATCAAAGATGTCTACCTCATTGAAGGACTATGCCACAATCTCCTCAGTGTGAGCCAAAGCACTGATAAAGGTAACTTAGTTATCTTTGATTCTGAGGAGTGCTTGATCATGAGAAAAGATGTTCTCTCGTTGGACAATGTGAAATCTAAAGCCTTATTCAGGGCTCCTAGAGAAGGTAATTGTTACACTCTCAATCTCTTGAGAAATGGTTTGGTTTTTGAAAAATGTTTTATTGGTAACTTGGATGAAAGTTGGCTGTGGCATAAGCGATTAGCTCATGTAAACATGTTCCAACTTGACAAGTTGCTGAAAAAGGATTTGGTCATTGCTTTACCAAAACTTCGTTTTAAAAATGACATGATTTGTGATGCTTGTCAAAAAGGTAAACAAACCAAATCATCTTTCAAATCTAAAAATGAAATTTCAACTAATAGACCTCTTCAACTATTCCATATGGATCTAGTTGGAGCGGCTAGAGTAAAAAGCCTTGGTGGCAATCTTTATACTTTGGTCATAGTTGATGATTTCTCTAGATTTGCTTGGACTATATTTTTATCTTCTAAAGATGAAACATTTGATCAGTTTGTTGTTTTTATCAAGAAGGTCCAAAACGAGAAAGGTGTTTCTATTGCAGGAATTAGTACTGATCATGGTAGAGAATTCAAAAATCATGCCTTTGGTGAGTTTTGTGATAATATGGGTATTGAACACAACTTCTCAGCTCTGATGACTCCTCAGCAAAATGGTGTTGTGGAGAGAAAGAATATAGTGCTCACCGAGATGGCAAGAGCAATGCTGAATGAGAATTCTACTGTTAGTTCTCTATGTGTTTTGATGATAACTGACAATTGTAAACACAAGTTGAAGTTTGTCTTTGGTAAGTTGAAAAACTTACTGTCTAAGGCAAACTTGAGTATTGGTCTCAATACTCGAGTATTGACCTGGCAGAGAGTAGCTCAATTTTATTAAACAAAGCAATACTCAAGTTTCCATTTGGAAACTCAAGTATTGAACTTACAGAGAGCACTCCAAGTTTTTCACCCTGAGCTAAACTCGAGTATTGGTTTGAATACTCGAGTATGGATCATACAGAGACTCTTTGAATATTCCCTAAAGTTTTCAAAACTCAAGTATCCATTTGGATACTCAAGTATTGGTCTTACAGAGAGTCACCAAAGTTTTCAAACTTAAGAATACTCGAGTATTGGTATGAATACTCGAGTATCGGATTGACAGAAAGTTTTCAAGTTTTACACATGTCTTTCAAAACTCAAGTATCCATTACAAAACTCAAGTATTGGTCATACATAGAGTCACCAAAATCTTTCAACTTGTGAACACTCGAGTAACGGAGTAACAAAAAGTTTTCAAGCTTTTACATATGTTTTGAATACTCAAGTATTGTCTTTGGATAAGATTTCTCAAGGTTTTCAAAAATCTCTGAATACTCGAGTATTGAGTTAAACACTCGAGTATCAGGCATACAGAGAGCTTTGCTCTTTTTCCAAAGATTTGAAAACTCAAGTATTGAAATGAATACCCAAGTATTGAGGTTTTGGACTTAAACTTGTTTTCATATCAAAAGTCCAAAACTCAAGTATTGATTTGCATACTCGAGTATTGTTCCTATTTCAAAGATATGGTCCAAAGCTCAAATCATGACATTCCTCTTTAAGAGGAATACTCGAGTATCATCTTAGATACTCAAGTATTGATATAAGTGCACAGTGCCAAACACGAGTATTGAAGAACACACTCGAGTATAGGTCGTATAGTTTGAAAATCAAATCTAACGAATTTGTAAAATCTTCTTGTTTGATCTCAATACTTCTTCTCTACATTCACTACTATTCTTAACTATGTTTAAAGAGTTTGTTAGTGATTTTCAGATTGTTTAGAGGACATTAAATGAAGATTTGAACAAAAGCAAAAAAGCAATGTCAGAACATTAAATGCAAAGTCCAGAAACTTGCATCCTTTTGTACCATCATTCTCTACACGTTGCAAAGAGATTAATTTCTGCTTTCCCTAAGCAGTAGCTACTCTTCCAACGGATATATTGCAAGGAAAGTTAACAGTAATCCTCTGGACAAAAGGAATTAACTGAAGAGTAGAAAGAGAAGACACCAAAGTGCCTCCAACAGCTAGTTTAATGCTTCAACGGATATAATGAAGTTAGCAATGGTCATTTAATGCTCTCTTAGTATAAATAGAGTACCATTCAATTCTTCTCAACAACATACCTGCTGAAAATGAATTACATTCAAGTTTTACAACTACTCTTTCAGTTTTCACTTGTAAAGTATCTTCTGATACATCAAGTTTTCACTGATTGTAAATCATTTATTGTAAAGAATCTCAAGTCTGGGGACTTGGAGATTGGGATATTGATTGCAACTTGTAAGGGGGAGTAAGTTCTAGTGAGAGAATTACTCTTGAGTTACAGAGTGTGTAATCAATTGTGATAGTGAAATCCCAGAGTGTCTGGGGACTGGACGTAGGTCAAGAGATAGGACTTAACCAGTATAAGTTTCTTGTGTCTTGCTATTCTTCCCTATCCTCTGTCCAGCTCTGTTTTTAGTGCTAAAAAACAGAGCAATTTTGGAAGAATTTTAAAATCCCCAATTCACCGCCTCTTGGTGATTAAGTTCCACTTTCATCTACCTCCCAAGTGTTTTGGGCTGATGCTATGAGTACGGCTTGCTACATCTCGAATCGGGCATATTTCCGGAAGAAGTTGAACAAAACTCCCTATGAGCTGTACAAAGGAAGAAAACCCAATTTGGCTCATCTGCATGCTTTCGGCTACAAGTGTTTCATCCACAGTAATGGTAAGGATAACTTGGGAAAGTTCGATTCCAAGGCCAATGAGGGTATATTTTTGGGTTATTCAAATAGAAGTAAAGCTTATAGAGACTTTTAAACTCATACTCATATTGTTGAAGAGTCTATGCATGTTGTATGCTATGAATCCAAATCTGATAAACATTTGGATGATGATGAGGAAAATGTTTTCAAAAATCAATTCTTTGCGAAAACTACTCCCGCTCTATTGAAAATCTTGAAAATGTCTTTGAAGCCGATCCTCAAAACAATTGCAAAAATTCTGATCAATCTCAGCCTAGAGCTTGGAAGTTCATTAGGAATCATCCTTTGGACCAAGTAATAGGTTGTGTAAATCAAGGTGTAAGGACCAAAAAAAAGTAATTTGAATGAAGTTACATTTTCTGCCTTTAAATAAGAGATTGAACCCTCTAAGATTGATGAGGCCATTTCAGTCAACAATTGGGTGATAGCAATGCAAGAGGAGTTACATCAATTTGATAGAAATCATGTTTAGGATTTGGTACCTAGGCCTAAAGACCATTCGGTTATTGGCACTAAATGGGTATTCAAGAACAAACAAGATGAGTCAGCAATCATTATCCGTAACAAGGCAAGATTGGTTGTAAAAGGCTATAATCAAGAAGAAAGAATTGATTATGGAGAAACTTATGCTCCAATGGCAAAATTGGAAGCTGTAAGGGTTCTTCTAGCCTTTGCTTGTGTCAGAATTCAAGCTCTATCAAATCGATGTTAGAAGTGCTTTTCTTAATGGTTTTATTCGGGAGGAAGTTTATGTTGAACAACCTCCTAGTTTTCTAAATGATCATCATCCAGATCATGTTTATCGTCTCAAAAAAGCTCTTTATGGCCTTAAGCAAGCTCCAAGAGCTTGGTATGAGCGATTAAGCAAATTCCTTCTTGATCAAGGATTTGTTAGAGGAAAAGCATATACAACTCTCTTCATAAAGAGTAATAAGTTTAATGAAATTTTAATTGTTCAAATATATGTTGATGATATTATTTTTGGTGATAACTAAGTTACCTTTATCAATGCATTGGCTCACACTGAGGAGTGCTTGATCGTGAACAAATATGTTCTCTCGTTGGACAATGTGAAATCTAAAGCCTTATTCAGGGCTCCTAGAGAAGGTAATTGTTACACTCTCAATCTCTCGAGAAATGATTTGGTTTTTGAAAAATGTTTTATTGGTAACTTGGATGAAAGTTGGCTGTGGAATAAGCGATTAGCTCATGTAAACATGTTCCAACTTGACAAGTAGCTAAAAAAGGATTTGGTCATTGCTTTACCAAAACTTCGTTTTAAAAATGACATGATTTGTGATGCTTGTCAAAAAGGTAAACAAACCAAATCATCTTTCAAATCTAAAAAAGAAATTTCAACTAATAGACCTCTTCAACTACTCCATATGGATCTAGTTGGACCGGCTAGAGTAAAAAGCCTTGGTGGCAATCTTTATACTTTGGTCATAGTTGATGATTTCTCTAGATTTGCTTGGACTACATTTTTATCTTCTAAAGATGAAACATTTGATCAGTTTGTTGTTTTTGCCAAGAAGGTCCAAAACGAGAAAGGTGTTTCTATTGCAGGAATTAGTACCGATCATGGTAGTGAATTCGAAAATCATGCCTTTGGTGAGTTTTGTGATAATATGGGCATTGAACACCACTTCTCAGCTTCAAGGACTCAGCAAAATGGTGTTGTGGAGAGTAAGAATATAGTACTCACTGAGATGGCAAGAGCAATGCTGAATGAGAATTCTACCTCCTAAGTGTTTTGGGATAATGCTATGAGTACGACTTGCTACATCTCGAATCGGGCATATTTCCGGAAGAATTTGAAAAAAACTCCATACGGTATACAAAGGAAGAAAACCCAATTTGGCTCATCTGTATGTTTTCGGCTACAAGTGTTTCATCCACAATAATGGTAAGGATAACTTGGGAAAGTTTGATTCCAAGGTGGATGAGGGTATATTTTTGGGTTATTGAAATATAAGTAAAGCTTATAGAGTCTTTTAAACTCATACTCATATTGTTGAAGAGTCTATGCATGTTGTATGCTATGAATCCAAATCTGATAAACATTTGGATGATGATGAGGAAAATGTTTTCAAAAATCAATTCTTTGCGAAAACTACTCCTGCCTCTATTGAAAATCTTGAAAATGTCTTTGAAGCCGATCCTCAAAACAATTGCGAAAATTCTGATCAATCTCAGCCTAGAGCTTGGAAGTTCATTAAGAATCATCTTTTCTACCAAGTAATAGGTGATGTAAATCAAGGTGTAAGGACCAGAAAAAGTAATTTGAATGAAGTTACATTTTCTTTTTTGTGAGGAAAAAAAAAGTTGTATCTCTTTTTTTGAGTTATGCAGTTTCTGTTGTTGCAGTCTCTATTTTGTTAAATGGCAACTTAACTGTATCTTTTGAAAATGAAATGAAATGCCAGTTGATATTACTTCTGCTTTTTGTGCTTTAACTCTGATATATTTGGTTTTGTCATATGCATTTGAACTTGTTTCTGCAAAATCATTTCAAAATTCCATCTTCTGTCAAACTCTTGGAACTTTTAGTTTACAAGTGTTCTCATCATCAAAAAGGGGGAGAATGTTAGTTCTCTTTGAGTTTTGATGATAACTGACAATTGTAAACTCAAATTGAAGTTTGTCTTTGGTAGGTTGAAAAACTTACTGTCAAAGACAAACTTGAGTTTGGGATGTAAAACTCGAGTTCGGACTTGACAGAGAGTAGCTCAAATTTTATGAACTTGACCAAACTCTAATTTGCTTTAGTAAACTCGAGTTTGTGTGATACAGAGAGCACTCTAAGTTTTTCGAGTTAAGACAAACTCGAGTTTGTATTTGTAAACTCGAGTTTGAACAAGCAGAGAGCTTTGCTTTATTTTGAACTTGAGAAAACTCCAGTTTTGTTTTCTAAACTCCAGTTTGCATTCAGGAGAAAGTTTCTAAGTGTTCTCTCTTTTGAGAAAACTCGAGTTTGGTTGTGCAATTTGTTACACCCCTACCGGCCTTGCCCTTTTGGGTGGCGGGTTAGAGGGATTCTTTCTTGCTTATTATGTTTCCTTTGTTAACCAATCACTTAAAATCAAATCTCAGAGTGTGCACAGCAGAGCATATGATCGGTTTGGACAACCTACAATATATACTGGTAAATGCACATATAAAAACATAAAGTAATCCCTGTAGGGTTAAGGGTACAACCGTCCAAAATAAGTACAAAACAGAATTGCCGAACAAGCTTGTCTTTAGTGTTTTTTTTCGGTGTTTTTGAGTTCAGAAACTTAAACTACAACTTAACCCCATACAAGATCACGTTTTAAACACTTTGGGACCATCAAAAACTCTAAAATCAGACCCCAACACCAAGCCTCAACCAGTTGAACGAAAACTACAAGTTTAAGTTCCAAAGGTGCGGGTTTTCGGTGTTTACCTGATTCGGAAGTTCGATTGATGATCCTTGCTTGGACCTTGTTTTTGGCTATGGAAGTTTTCTGATCTCTTCCTATTCTTCCTCTGAAAATTTCGTGCTCCTTCACTAAGAGAGAGAAAATATCCTTTAATAAAGGTGAAAAGATGGCTAATCAGTCCTTAATAACTGTGGTAAAATCCTGTCCTGTAATTGATGGAGTTTATCTGGCTTTATTGACTTTTTCTCCAAGAAAATCCAGAATATTCCAGGGGTGTCTAGGCAGATGACATGTGGCGAAATCCCCTCCAAAATATCCAGATATTTTGTTCTCTTGGAGCAAATTACCTGTTTTGGCCCGAAACTTTCGTAAATTACATTTGTGGCCCAGAACTTTTAAATAATTACCAAATTTTCCCCATCATTTCACCTGTCCAAAAGGACATATGGCACGCCATTTTGGGCCCACAAACCTGGTCCAATTAATTTTTTTCACATTTATTCCCATTTTTCCCTTCTTCCTCTGAATGTGGGACTCGTGACTTGACTTTTGCCCTGATTTCCCTTTTCTTCCTCTCCAAGCAATTCTAGAGAATTCCAGAAGCTCCTAGATGGCTGCAATGTGGTGCCTCCTCTTCCACAAGTATCTTGATATTTTCTTACATTTAGGGAAAAATTACCTACTTTGGCCCGGAGTTTATGGAAATTACCAATTGTGGCCCGAAACTTACTAATTATTCTTTTCTTTTCCCCCAAGTCTTCTAGACTTCTCCTAGAGCAATGTGGCGCCTTCTGGACCGTTCCAATCAGATTTTATGATTTTATCTTATTTTCCCCAGTTTATCTGATTTATTCCCCTTTTTCCAGCACATAGGTCCCGCACTTTGACTTTTACACTGCTTTTTCTCTCTCTTCTTCTTCAAGCCACGTTTTTAATCATCATGGGGGGCTAGGTGGCGCCTCTTTGGGCCCACCAAATCTGCCTTCCAACTTCTTATACTGACTTTCCACTTTATCTGATCCGATCTCCTTCTACCGGTCCATGTGGGTCCCGCTGGTCATCAGGGTGTTTCCCTTTGCACTTTTCTTCACTTTTTCAGATGATCTCCCCTGAATGGAAATTCATGTGTGGCGCCCTCCAAACTTCCCAGAGTGGCCCCACACTTGTCCTACTCTGTCCAAAGGAACCCCTAACTGGTCCCTATCGGTCCCATTTCTACCGGTCAATCGCTTGTGGGACCCGCATTTTGTGTTTGGGCCTGAATATGACTTAAATCACCTAGTTTTCTCTTCTTTCTCATGAGGACAAAATTCAATATTAAAAGGACAAGGAATTTACCATTTTTCCCTTACGTTTCCTCTTTTACCCTTGTGGCGACACGTGTCCCAATGTGATCATTACTCTAACTCTCGCTTTTTGACATATGACTTTCCAGTGTTTCTTTCTCTTCCTCTCTCCTTGAAAATGTAGAAGATTTTTATCTGTCCAGGAAATGTCACACTTCCTGAATCGAGCTTAGTAGTCTGCCTAACTTAGGCTTATTCTCAAGTCTCCATACCCGAAATTTAGGATATTACAATATGTGTGTGTGTGTGTGTGTGTTTATTATTAAATTTGAAATAATAATAATATTATTTATAGATAATAATATTATTATATATATAGTATTTAATTTATTTGATAAATTAAATAACTATAATAAATTGAGATATTGTATCTCGATTTAATTTTCGAATAAAGATATAGTATCTTAGTTTTAATTAAATTGAGGTATAGTATCTCGATTTAATTAAATACAAGATATCATAGATTTAATTTATAAAGATAAATTAAATCTTTAGGCTTATAATTTGGATTAAATAAATATATTAGATTAGATCTATTTGATAGATTTAATTAATATATTATTTTAATTCAAACTTGAATTTCGAAATTAATTAGATTAATTTTGAATATATAATACGTCTAATGGGTTTTGAAAAACCTACGGGACATTTAGTCAGACGTATTAGAAAGCTGCGAAAACCCCTAGAGAGCAAAAAAAATAAGAGACTCAAGGTTTGAAGGCGCTAGTACGCTACCGTCCGTGTTCGAGGCTGTTCGTGTGGATACCGGTAGAGGGAGGAGATTCGTAGAGTCTGCTCTTGCTGATTGAGAAGGTAGCCCACGTGTTCAGATCGAAAGGAATGTTCAGAATCTTGCATAGGTACGGTTTTCTAACGAACTTTGATTTAAACGTAGTTGAACGATCCTCTTTGGGATTCGTAAAAGTTTTATAATTCCATTGCGTGTGCGGAACCCAACATACAATGCACGCAATGCAAATTACAATCAGGTAGTAACAATAAACTTGCCTTTGGCACAACAAACTGGCATGTAGCAACTCAGCAAGACCGCATGGTCAAGACAAGCCCCTCGGAACAGCGCGCTCAGGGGCCTCAGTAGTCAGGGTGGCCAAACCCTAACCACCTACCCCTCTTAAGGCCTCAGTAGTTACCTATGAACACACAGTCACATAGGCCCTACCTACCTTAAACATCTCGGTATTGTAGCAAAACCCTAAGGACACGCAGTCCAATAGGCACTACAGCCCAATCCTACATGCCCTTGGTACTGTAGTCGACCCCTAGGGACACACAGTCCAATAGGTACTACAGCCCGATCTCGGTATTGTATCAGAAACCTAAGGACACGCAGTCCAATAGGCATTACAGCCCGATCTCCTACATCATGATAAAACACACATGCAAAAGCAACATAGAGTATGCAAGTCAACAGTTACTACCAGGTACTCCTTGAAAGCTGTAAACTCTTCCCTTAGTGTCAGAGAAATGTCCCACACGTGGTAACACCCTAAATACAACAAAATATCACACTTTCAATCACATATCCAAACTTTACTTCAAGTTCCATAATATCACACTTTCCAGAATCTTTGATCCAACTTCACCGATTTTTAATAAATTCTAGAAACATCATATCGACATGAAACCACTGGCCATGGAACCCTTAGGATGTATATTTTCACCATATAAAATTTCAAAGAAAACGCAATCCATTTTCTATTTTAAATCTGTTGATGAACACACGCTACTTAGAAAACTCCCAAATCGGCATATTTACGTAACTTTAAGTCTTAAGGCCTTTCGGGTTTGGAAAAAGTAACCTTGACTTATCCCCACACAAAATAATGTTTTGAACCCAATGGAGACCTCAAAATTACCAAAATCCTACAGCAACTCTACGAAAAACACTGTAGGGCAGAAGCAAGAATCACTGAGTTGTCGGTTCGGCACTTACCTTTGAATTTCGGTTGCGTATGACTTCCTTCACTCCCCGAACCAAGAGCTTTAGCTGGGCACCCTCCTCACACACCTTGAGCATGTCCTTGGTCAGGTAAAAATGAGGGGAGGAAGTGCCCTTATATAGACTCCAAGGGTGGGGCCCTTGTCCAACTTTGATCATGATCCAACGGTCGGAAAACTTCTTCGGATTTAATTATAATTTATCTACTAAATTCTCAAGGATTCTAGAGAGTTCTTGGCTGGAAAATGGCGCCTCAAATCTGCCCAAAAGTGAATTTCCACAATTGCCCTTGATGTTGGTTTTTGGTGTTGTTAGGTGTAGGTTTTAGGTCTAGGGGTAAAACGGTCATTTTGCACTGCACTTCTTCCAACCAGTGGGACCCACAAAATATACCCTTTAGATGTGCCATTAATGACCTTTAAAGTGTCATAATTACATGTCTTTCAATCGGTCATGTCAAAGTAAAATTGTGTGGTCCAGATTATTTCTGATTATTTTATCTTTCTCTCTCATCATAATTACTTGATGTGACTTTCTCTCTCTTCATAATTACATGATGTGACCCTTTTCTCTTTCTCCAAGTCACTTTATCTGTCCTCTAGGCCCACCAATTTCGTTCTCCCGCTATGTCCAGGGGTCTGGACCCGACTTCGGAGAACCCTAACCGGTCCCGCTTAGCTCTTTTTGCCGGTTACACCTTTCCTCGTAACTTGTGCCACACAATTGGACTTGTGTGGGCCCGGATCATCAGTCTCTTCTCCCTGACCACAGGTGGATGGAATATAGTACCTTGGGAATCCAGAAATCCACATTTCAGTATCCCAGACGGTTCCCCTTCGGTGGTCAACGCTTCCCCAAGTCTTTGACCTTGAAATGGGGCTTTTATATGTGTTTAAATCAGCTTTTTCTATCCCCTGATGTGGCTGCACGTTTTTCCTTATTCTTGGGGAGCGAAAAATGTATATTTTCATGTCTCATAATTACCTCGTACTTTGCGGTGCCAAAAAGTCAAACATCCAACCCCAAAATGCCACGTGTCCTACTAGTATCATTACTCTTTGTCTTTTGTAATCATGAAGGGACACGTGTCACCATTCTATTTGGCCAACACAAAAGTATGTCATTATTAGTCATCATGACCTTACTTTATTAAAATTACTTTATCGGTACTTGCTCGAGATCGTGCCCGGGTTTTACTCGGGCTTTCTTCACGAATACTGATGCCATCTCAAAAACGAAGGGCATACCCAACTGCCCTGAAAATGCCGTGTATTTTCTTATACCGGCACATTTTCACTCAACTAATTGTCCTACACCGCAGGACATAGTTGGGTGGCATCCTTTCCACCTGATTTACACCGTATAGATCTTCTGTCTCCCATTTTCACTGGCACCTTAATTCCACGGCTTATGCATACAAGGTCCACTGACCCGTATGGCCGAGTTACTAAGTCCCAGAGAGGCTTCCTATGCCTCGACCTTCTTGGGACTCTTCCCGAACTGGGCCTAGTCGTTTGCCTATTTTAGGCTTATTTTCAATTCTTAGGGTCCAAAATTTGGAATATTACACAAACTCGAGTTTGGATCATAAAGAGAGCATCTCATATTTCTGAAGTTTTGGAAACTCCAGTTTTCACCATACAGAGAGTTTTCCATTTTTCCAAACATTTGTGGAAACTCGAGTTTAGTTTTATTAACTCGAGTTTATACCAAGCAGAGAGCTTTGCTTTATTTTGTGATTTTGAAAACTTCAGTCTAGATTTGAAAACTCCAGTTTTAAGCTTTCGGACTTAAATGTATTTTTCATTATAAAAGTTTAAACTCGAATTAGTCACTAATGAACTTGAGTTTCGCTCCTATTCAAAACATACTTCAAAGATCAAATCGCGACGTTCTTCTCTGGATGAAGTAAACTCGAGTTTAGGTTTGTAAACTCCAGTTTAGGCTTCGAAGGAAAATTACAAACTCCGGTTTGGATGAACAAACTCGAGTTTGTGTCGCCCAGTTTAAAAATCAAATTGCTCGAATTTGCGTAATCATTATGTTTGATCTTAATACTTTTTATCATCATTCATTACTATTCCTAACAATGTTTAATCAGTTTGTTATTGAGTTTAAGATAGTTTAAAGAGTATTAAATGAAGATTTAGCTTAAAGCAAAAAGTGACATCAGCTCATATATTGCAAAGTCTAGAAACCTTGCATCCTTTTGGACAATCATTCTCTACACGTTACAAAGGGATTAATGTTTTCTTTCCCTATCAAGTAGCTGCTCTTCCAACGGATTTAATTCAAGGGAAGTCAACTGTAAACTTCTGTGCACCTAAATTAACTAAAGATTAGAGAGAGAAGTGACCATATTGTTCCTAATAGCTAGTCCAATGTCTCTAATGGTTACATTGATCTATCCAACGGTCATTTAATGCTCTCTTCATATATAAGGAGTTGCATTCAAGTCATCTCAACAACCAATCTACAGAAATTGAAAAGCATTCAAAGTTCCAACTACTTTTTCAATTTTCTACTCTTCTAAAGTATCTTTTGATACATTTGTACTTCAGATATTATTTCATCTGCTCTTTGAGAGAGTTTCATTTATTGAAATCATTTATTGTAAGAATATCAAGTCGTGGGACTTGGAGATTGAGTATATAAGTTTACAACTTGTAAGGGGGAGTGTATCCTAGTGAGAGGATAACTTTCAAGTTCAGAGTGTGTAACTGATCTTGTGACTTAGTAAAAATCCCAGAGTGTCTGGGGACTGGACGTAGGTCAAGTGTTGTGACCGAACCAGTATAAATTTTGTGTGTCTTGCTATTCTTTCATCTCCTCTGTTTAGCTTTGTTTTGCTATTAAGTTTCAGAGCATTTTAAAAGAATTTTTAAAATTCCCAATTCACCCCCCTTTTGGTGATTTGCTCCGCTTTCACAAAAGGTGCTAAAATAAATATGCACATGACATTTCCTGGAGCCCCTGTGTTTTTGAGGAAATAGGAAGAGGAAGAGACACTGCAACAATCACATGCTGGAAAGGAAAAGTTAGTGTAATCATTACATAGGGACACGTGTCACTACGGGGTTAAAAAGGGAAAAATAAGGGTAGAAAAGTCAAATCCTTACCTATTATGGATGCAATTTCGTCCACATGAAAGGAGAGAGAGAAAATCAGATGATTTTATCTGTACTCAGGTTCAAACATAAAGTGCGGGTCCCATGGGAAGTTAGCTGGTGAAAAGGAGACCGATAGGGACCGATTAGGGGCTTCTTTTTGGATTAAATGAGACAAATGTGGGGCCCTATAGGAAAGTAAGATGGCACCACATATGTATGTCTAATCAGGAGAAAATATTTGAAAAGTTGAATAAAAGTGCAAAAGAGAGCACCCTTTTAACCAGTGGTGCACAACAAGGACCAGTGGATAAAAGTCTGGACTGGATAAAGTGAAATAAGCAAATAAAAGAAAGTTATCAGATTGTGTGGGGCCCAGGAGGCACCACATACCCCTTGAAAATATCTAGAATTATCCATAAATTTTTTATGAGAAAATAAGCTAATAATTAGTGTACAAGCCTTTACCCAGTGGACAAAAGGGTGTTTCAGGCCAAAACAGGTAATTTTCACATTTTGAAAAGTAAAAATCTGCCCCTTTTGGATAGGGATGCGCCACATGTACATGCTTTGGAATTCTCTGGAAATTCTTGGAGGTTGAGTCAAAAGCTTGATCCAAAATTATTAATCAGTAGACAAAAACATACACCAGATAATTCAAACTGCCCAGATCCATTTTAATCATTTTAAAAGGGCTTTAACTCTTCATTTTGGTCCCAAAGTGGCATGTCCAGCTGAAGTAAGGAGAGAGTCCAGCAAGTTTTCTACACTTAGAAAAAGAGCCAAATCACCAAGAACACCAAGCAAATCTCCGATTTTAGGTAAACACCAAAAACTCAACCCTTTGAAGTTCAAGTTAGGGTTTTCGTCCATGGAGTTAGAGCTTGGTGTTGTGATTTGATTTTGATGTTTTTCAGGCTTCCAAATGGTCTAAAACATGATTTTTTATGGGGTTAGGTCATGGTTAAAGTTTCCGAACTCAAAAACACCGAAAACGCAAAGAAGAAGCTTGCTGCGCGGAATTTCTGGGCAATGAAGCTTCAACCATGTGCTACAAATAGTAAACGAGGTCGGTTTGAGTTTTAAATTTTACAGGAATAAATTAGACATTCTTTTCTTCACCGTGATGTATAATTTTATGTCTTTTTTTATTTTTCTACTAAGAGAAATATATTGGTAAAGATTGCTCAGAAAGCTGCAGGAGGTTTCTGACCAGAGGCTAAAGTTTTGGCTACACGACAACATATGAAACCTTTAGGAGTTTGGAAATATTTTTAATAAACATTAGACATCCTAATGGTTCATATGGCACCAATTTCATGTCAATTGGATGTTTTTGGAATTTATTAAAAATGTTTGAAGTTGGGGCAAAAACGCTGGATTTTTTAGAATTTTCTGCCTAGGATCGGATTTTTGGAAAAATGTAAGGGTATTTTTGTAAACACTAAAAATAAGGTATTTTGGGGTTATTTAGGGTTACAGAATATCTTGGGATGCTATCAAGCACTCTAAAATTTTTAAGTGGTGCACATCCTGTTAGTTCTCTATGTGTTTTGATGATAACTAGCAATTGTAAACACAAGTTAAAAGTTGTTTTGATAAGTTGAAAAACTCACTGTCAAGTGAATACTCGAGTATTGGTTTCAATACTCAAGTGTTGAGTTGAGAGAATGGCCTGTTTCCACAAAGTCACACAATACTCAAGTATTGGTCTCAATACTCAAGTATTGGAGTTTAGAGAGCCTTCTAAGTTTTTCACTATAAGTCAATACTCAAGTATTGGTTTCAATACTCAAGTATTGATCTTACGAGACTCTTTATTTGAAAGGCAAAATTGTCAATACTCAAGTATCCATTTGGATACTCAAGTATTGGTAATACAGAGAGTCATCAAAGTATTCAACATGTGAATACTCGAGTATTGGGCAAACAGAAAGTTTTCAAAGTTTTTCACATGTTTATGAATACTCAAGTATTGAAATGACAAAGACTTCACAAATATTGAAAATAGTTCAATACTCAAGTATTGGTTTGAATACTCGAGTATTGGCGAGACAGAAAGTTTCGCTATTTCCAAGTGATTTGAATACTCAAGTATTGAGATGAATACTCAAGTATTGACTTGGAAAAGTTTTCACAAAGTTTTCAAACAGTTCAATACTCAAGTATTGAGTTGAATACTCGAGTATTGGGCATACAGAGAGCTTGGCTCTTTTTCAAATATTTTGAAAACTCAAGTATTGATTTGAATACTCAAGTATTGAAGTTTTGGACTTAAACTTATTTTCACATAAAAAGTTCAATACTCAAGTATTGGTTTCAATACTCGAGTATTGGTCCTACTCAAAAATTGTCCAAACGCTCAAATCATGTAGTGCCTTCTCGGAAGACGAATACTCAAGTATTCATCTGAATACTCAAGTATTCATATTAGTGCACAGTGCAATACTCAAGTATTGAAGAACATACTCAAGTATTGGTCGCGGTTTTTGAAAATCAGCTTGAGCGAAATTGTGAAATCTCATCTGATTAATACTAATACTTGTCATTATTATTCTCTAATATTCCCAGCTAGGTTTAATCACTTTGTTAGTGAGTTTCAGCTTGCTTAAACGAGATTAAATGAAGATTTAAAGCAAAAAGCAAAAAGCTGTCAGAACATTAAATGCTAAAACCAGAAAGTTGCATACTTTTGGGAAATCCTTCTGCACACGCTTACAAAGGATTAATGCCTCCCTACCACATCCAGCAGCTACTACTCCAACGGATTTATTTACTAGAAGTCAACTCGAACTTCGCCCAAATTTGGATTAAGTGAAGATTAGAGAGAAGAAGACCAAAAGCGAACGAGAACCTTGGTTAATGTCACCAACGGTTATATGAAGAATTACAAAGGTCATTTAATGCCTTCTCAGTATAAATAGAAGAGCATTCAATTCCTCTCAGAAAAAAAGACCTCAGAAAGCGAAAATCATTAAAGCCTCCATCTACTCTTGAGTCTTTCTATACTAAGTATCTGCTGATACATTCAATCTTCAGTGTTTATCATTATCCACTCTTAGAGAGAGTTTTTCATCTTGAATATCATTTATTGTAAAGGAATCACAAGTCAGGGGACTTGGTGATTGGGTTCATTGATTACAACTTGTAAGGGGGAGTAAGTTCTAGTGAGAGAATTACTCTTGAGTGCGAGTGTGTAATCAATTGTGATAGTGAAAATCCCGCAGAGTCCGGGGACCGGACGTAGGTCGAGAGATTGGACCGAACCAGTATAATTCCTTGTGTCTTGCTATTCTTCTCTACTCCATAGTCTACTCTGTTTTAGTCTTCGAAAAACAGAGCTTTTCTGGAAGAATTTTTAAAAAATTCTCAATTCACCCCCCTCTTGGTGATTAAGCTCCACTTTCACATCCCATCAGGTAGTAACTGCTTTACTCAAGTACTTTTATGTGTTTGTTGTACGTTTGTTTTGCCATGTGTGTTTGTGTATACTTCGCCAAATATGCATACAGAGCATGTTGGGGTTTGAGTCGCTAACTATTGTGTTCCTAGCGTTATGGAGAGGTCTGGGGTTGGCCTTAATTTGTGACTCTACGAGTCGATAAGTCTGGGGCTGGCCTAGTGCAGGCGGTTCTACGGGTCATGACTCGGGTAAGTTCGGGGCTTGCCTTGGTAAGACAGCCTGATAGTGTGTGGTAGTCGATTATTGTGTATGTTTCTGTTTGCATATATAGTATATTTGGCATTTTATCTGTGATTTAAATGTGACATGGTTGCATGCATACACTTTACACATCTAGTACATGAGTATTGACAGTTACTCTGGGGTTCATTATAAGACTCCAGACACTTCTGTAGATACAGGGGGACGTGCCTGAAGTAGAAGAACCTTTTTGGAAAGTTAGGGCACAGCAGTGCTAATTGAAGAATAGGGGTTGACCTATTGTATTTTGTACTGATATTTTTAGGATGATTGTATATATTTTTGGTATTTATTTGGGATAACTATACTCTTAACCCTCTGGGGACTTTTACTTTATGTTTCTTCTACTTTTACCAGTACAATAGATAGTCCAAATTGGTTAAATGCTCTGTTGTGCTCACTCTGATATAAGTTAAATGGGCTAAGTAATGATGGAAAGGTAAAGATAAAAGGAATCCCTCTAACCCGTCACCCGAAAGGGAGAGGCCGATAGGGGTGTAACAGAGCTCATTGGGAGTTTTGTCAAGCTTCGTTTGGAGATATGCCCGATTTGAGATGTAATAAGCCGTACTCATGGCATCAGCCCAGAAAACTTGGGAAGTTTGATTCTCGTTCAGCATTACCCTTGCCATCTCAGTGATGAGTCGATTCTTCCTCTCCACAACTCCATTTTGTTGAGGAGTCCTTGGGGCTGAGAAATTGTGATCAATGCCTTGATCATCACAAAACTTTCCGAAAGCATGGTTTTCAAACTCACTACCATGATTAGTATGAATTCCTACAATAGAGAAACCTTTCTCGTTCTAGACATTCTTGGCAAAAATAACAAATTGATCAAATGTTTCATCATTAGAAGATAAAAATATAGTCCATGCAAATCTTGAGAAATCATCAACAATGACCAAAAGTGTATAAATTGCCACCAAGGCTTTTCACTCTAGCTGGTCCAACTAAATCCATATGAAGTAGTTGGAGTGGTCTATTAGTTGATATTTCACTTTTTGATTTGAAAGATGTTTTGGTTTGTTTACCTTTTTGAGAAGCATCACAAATCATGTCATTTTTGAAACTAAGTTTTGGTAAACCAATAACTAAATCCTTTTTTAGCAACTTGTCAAGTTGAAACATGTTGATATGAGCTAATTACTTGTGCCACAACCAACTCTCATCTAAGTTACCCATAAAACAATTTTCAGAAACAGAGATAATGCTAGGAAGATTTAGAGTATAATAATTACCTTCTCTAGGAGCCCTGAATAAGGCTTTCAATTTGATTTTGTCTAAGGGCAGATCATCCTTGGTAACAATCAGGCATTCCTCAGAATCGAAGATAACCAAGTTACCTTTGTCTATGCTTTGACTCACATTAAAGAGGTGTGACAGAGGCCTTCCACAAGGTAGACATCTTTTATTTGTTGTCCATCATTGCTTCCAACTTCACCAATCCTAGCAATCCTTCCGGATTGATTTCAACCAAATGCCACCTTGCCACCATCCTTTGGCTTGATTGAAACAAACTTAGATTGATCTCCTGTCATGTGTCTAGAGCATCGACTGTCAATGTATCACTTGAGAGAGTTTGTGTCTTGATTCGAGAAGTTGAAGAAATAGGGGATGCTCTATTATCACTTTTGTATTTTGATACTTTTGGGATGACTGTATCACTATTGGTATTTATTTTGGATAACTGTACCCTTAACCCTTCGGGGACTTTTACTTTCTATTTATTTTACTTTTACCAGTACAGTAGATTGTCCAAACCGGTTAAATGCTCTATTGCGCTCACTCTGATACATGTTAAATGGACCTAATAATGAAAGAAAGGCAACTAAGTAAAGGAATCCCTCTAACCCGCTACCCGAAAGGGCGAGGCCGGTAGGGGTGTAACATTACTTGTCTGGTCCAGAATGCGTTACTTGTCTAGTCCAGAATGCGCCACATACCGGTGTCATTTTTCCTAAAAATGTAGGGTACACATATGCATCCTGAAAATGCCATGTACACACCAATATCGGCACATTTTACTCAATCAATCTTCATGTGGCTTATAACATAGCTGGGTGGCCTTTTTCTTCCAACCCAATGACATTGTATAAGCGTTATTGTGCCCTTCTGTACTGGCAATTTAATTCAATGGCCTACACATACTAGGTTCACTGCCCAGTATGGCCGCACCATATTGCCCCTGAGAGACTTTCTATCTCTCGACATTCTCAGGACTATTCCCGAATTGGGCTTAGTTATCCGCCTACTTTAGGCTTATTCTCAATTCTCAGGGCCCAAAATTCGGGATGTTACATGTGGCATGCTACCTCATCAATCAAATAAGAGTTAAGTATCATTTTTGCCCTAGAAGTCTTCACTGAGGAGCAATTTTTTCCCAAAAGTTTACAAAACGTAGCAATTTTGCCCTTCTATCCTCCAATATTAAATTTGACTATTAAATCAGTCAAAGAACACACATGTCATGCCTTGAAAAGGTCAAACTTGAAGTCAAAGAAGGAGATAGTTGAGACGTTGAGATCAAGGTGGTTGGAATTTGTGAAGCCGAACTGGTTAAAGGGACTGAAAGGTCTGTCGCAAAACCCAGAGGAAGGATCACTTATGATTTAAGCAAATAAAATGTAAAACGAGAAATGAATTGTCCCAAAAATTGGTTCAATAAGACAAATCAATAGTGATAGTATTTACCTTTGTACAGATTGATCTAGGCCACCCACGCTGTCGGGACAAATCAATAATGAATTGTCCTAAAAGTTGGTTCAATAAGCATCACTGAAAATCGCTGGAATTTTTAGGAGCAGCATAGATTTACCTTGTGAGAGAGGGTGGGTGGCCTAGATCAATCTATACAAAGGTAAATACTATCACTATTGATTTTTCTTACTTAACCAATTTTTGGAACAATTTATTTCTCGTTTTATGTTTCATTTGCTTAGATCATAAGTAATACTTCCTATGGGTTTTGCGACAGACCTTTTACTCCATTTGACCAGTTTGGCTTCACAAATTCTAGCCGCCTTGAGCTCAACGTCTCAAGGATCTCCCTCTCTAACTTCAAGTTTGACCTTTTCAAGACATGACAAGTGTTTTCTTTGACTGATTTAATAGTCAAATTGAATATTGGGGGACAGAAGGGCAAAATTGGTACCTTTTGTAAACTTCTGGGGAAAAATTGCTCCTTAGCGAAGATTTCTGGGGCAAAATGATACTTAAATTTTATTTGATTGATGAGGTGGCATGCTACGTGTGCACTTAGTTAAACTTAACGGTTAAAATTAACTGAGGGGAAAAATTGCTACGTTTTGTTAACTTTCGTGGCAATTTTGGTCCAAAAAAACTTCCATCCACCCAGTGCTCCTCAGCCAAAACTTCCGGGGCAAATAAGACCCTTATCCCTAAATTAAAAATAACATTTAACACTGTCGTCCGTCAGTTCTTCAGCTATCCTTCTGTTGGGCCGCCTTCAAGCAACGCTCCCTCCTTGAACCGTGTGCAACACTTCTCTCATGTGCTCACCTGTCTATTGGTTGGTAGCGGAGGATGAGATTATTAGGAATCCCAATAGCAGAAAATACAAAACAATGCATGCAAGATAAATGTTAATGTATGATATACTTGCCTTGCACAAGCTCATGTTAACATAATGACATTTCTGCATGCTCAATGCTTCATGCATCATACTCATGGCCATAGCATAATCATATATAGAGCTTCAATCATTCAAGTATGTTAAACATAGCAAACAAGTATAGCAATCAAATATATAAACATAAGCAATAAGATCAAATACAGGCAAGTAAGGTAAGCCCACTACCTTTTAAGGACTACTGTCCTTACTCGAGTTCCCCTTTCACTAACCATAAGGGTTGCTTGAAGTTCCTTCATTTTGCTTGTGGTTCTAAGGATATATCCAATACTTTAAAACCAGGGAAAATGAATGTTTACCAAAGTTGTATTAACCTCACAACTTTTACCCCTGAATTTCCTTACTTTTGGACTAACCTTAAATTCCCCGAATTTTTCATTAAACTTTGAAAGTTCATAATTAAATGCACAAAAATCAAAATAATGTGCTGTCAACTCTCAAGTGTTCCTATGCAAGTCCATTTTAATAGAAAAATATTATCATAGGTCAGAACATGTTAGGTCAGTTCCAATTTCCAAAATTACCCTTACTGTCCAGTTAAGCTTCCAGAATTAATGACTTATCTTTAAAAATTCATATATGGAGTTCTAGGTGTTCAATTTAGGTGGTTCAAAAACCTATGAACTCCTTATTAAGTCTAATTTGTGGGAAAATTTGTTCCAACATTTTATCACACCTAATTCATTCTTAGTTCCTAAAAATGTTAAGACTGTCCAGTGAGTTTTCTAGAAACATATCTTAAATTCAAAAATTGATATCTCACTCCTCAAATATTTAAAAATTACCAACCACATATCAAATTAAATCTCTGTGAGTTCTCTTGCTTTGAAAGATTCAGAATTTTATGGATTTGTTTACCCATTCAAATGCCACGCAAAAGCTTTCAGCCTTGTTTTGGTTTCCATAAATCAGGGTCATTTAGTAAAATTTATTGCTCTCTGACTAGAGCTTAGAAAAATACAAAATACCCACCATTTTAAAGCTACGTGTGTCCTCCACCTTTTTGGAATTTTTTATAATTGTCTAAGTCCATTTGCTCAGCCAAAACATGCATGCAAGCGGACTGACTCCAGACTTCCGAAACTGGCAGTTTCAACGTTTTTATGAAGCTTGTGATTTTATATTCCAAAATACCTTTAAAAATTCATTCACCAACATATTCCCACCCCATTTTCAGTGGTGAACAAGTTGATGACCTCAGATTTATGAAATTCCTCTTATTTCCTGAAGTTTTGGTTCAGCCACAACTTTGATTGAACTCCAAATTTCAAGAGGAAGATAGAGATCCTTACCTTGATCTTCCAAGATAGTCCTTCAAGCTGAGTGAGGAGGGGAGATGACCATGTGAGAGGGAGGGAATGGTGGAGGAGATGTTGGTGTTTGAGAGAATAAGGTCACAATTTAGAGAAGAAGAGAAAAGAGGATTTTTGTTGATTGTAGGAGAGGAGGGAGATAAGACAGTTTGGAGAGAAGAGATGGGAGGATGTTGAGAGAAAATCTGAAGTGAGGAATGGGGATAGTATGGCGTAAAATAGAATGCAAGGGAGGGAGTAGATCTGATTTATTTGTGTGTGTGTGTGTGTGATAAGTGTAAATAATGCATGTGTGACAAGTGTCACAATGCATGTGTGTGTGTCTTCTTACATGTGTGCCAAGTAGCTTACATGCAAGATGACATGTGTATTATATGTGTGAGTATGCGTGAGCAGGAAACGATGCAATTTTTGAGAAAATATCATATACGTTAATTTTCGAAGTTCGTGTTCTTGGTTTTCATGTTTGGGCTTTACTGTGTTTTCTTTGATTAGTATAATTGGGTTCCGTTATTGTTTCCTCAGTTTACGCAGCTTACTCGGAATTCTTGCTTGGGTTTTACTCGGGATTGAGACATGAATATCGAAACCCGACAAACAATGTCACATACCGGTGTTTTCTAAAAAAACGCAGGGCATACTTGACTGCCTTAAAAATGCTGTATACTTACTTATACTAGCAGATTTACGCTCAACTAATCATCCTATACTTTAAGACATAGTTGAGTGGCATCTTTACCAACTAGAATAACATCGTATAAGTGCTATGTGCCTCTTTTATTCTGGCACTTTAATTCTGTGGCCTATACATACTAGTCCTTTGACCCGTATAGTTGAGTTACTTAGTCCCTGACAGGCTTCCCATCTCTCTACATTCTTGGGACTCTTCCCGAATCGGGATTAGTCGTCTGCTTAATTTAGGCTTATTCTCAATTCTCTGGGCCCAAAATTTGGGATGTTACATTTCTCTCCCTGTTCAATAAATTTCATTCTCATATTTGAACGTCCATACCTTAGGGAATCATTCTAGGCACGCTGCCTATCTCTTTCCTATGCATGCTCACTAAGCACACAACTCATCATACCATGTTCTTATCTATTCTGTACCCAGATGTAGTATTAAACCATACAGGACCCACTGGTCAATTCTTCGATTTCTTAGTTACATAGGCCTCATCCACACTATACGAATAGTAATAGTGCTATCACATTTTTAAACTTAGTCACTGATAGCTCAAATTTTCATGAAAACAATTCACTGCCAGATTAATTTCAGAAAATATTTACTACCAGCCTAAATTAAAGAGAGAGATTATTCATTTCACAAATTTAACATTTGAAAGCTCTTGCCACCACTTCAACCTTTCGGTATAGAGGCATTTCCCAATCCTTTCATACACAAACCACCAAAGTGGCAACGCATTTGTTGGCTAATGTCGGAGAGTTTCCGTTCCCCTATAAGAGACCTAGTGTCCGCACTGGCACATTAACAGGCCGCCCACCGGAATTTCTACCTGAGAAAAAAGACCAATGCCCACAGAGTCCTGCTCCGAATGCCTGCATGTGTGCTAACCAAACAAGGCAAAACACGTGCCCTTACAAGGCGAAACTACTTAGATTGGACGCATACACTGCTAGTGTGAGAATCAGCTTCTCAAAAACTAATCCCCTCAAAAGTGCTTTCAAAAATGGCCAGCGAATCAAAACGTTCTAAAACATCTGGTAAGATTCAACAAACTTAGTACATCTACTACAGTTTCTGACCTCTTCCAGTTCTGTACTGCCTTACACCATATAGTTTAAAACTCAATTTCAAACCTAGGTTCTACCAAACCCTTCTATGAGACAACATCATTTCAATAGTGACTACTACCCTCGTCTCAAATTCAGTTGAAAATATCTCATTTGAAATCTCTATTTCAAAATTTTTCCACAAACTCAGCAGTGCATTGGCAAATTCAACATTTCAGTTTTCAAACATAACCAGGAACCAAACAACTGTTCTTAGAAGTTCATCCTATATAACACCTTTCAGGCTCTAGCGTATGCTATTCATGTCACCACCATTCTCAATGGTAAATATATGTTGCGTTGGATCACCCTATGGCGATATACTGGATCATATGAACCTTCTTATAGGAAACCCGTCTTATATGAGACTCATTTAATTGTACTATTATTGAGAGTCGACGCCCCGGTAGCTTTACCATATAGTTCATTGTCACAACGTCTTCACTCTACAGTTTGACGTCGTGGTGGCTCCACACTACAGTACTTTACTTGATGCCTCACTCAGTCCACACTGAAAGGTCAGCCTCTCCGGTCAAAACCCTCCATAGGTAGCCAATGTTTATCAAAATCCTTTATAAGCGGCTCACACTCCGGCTGGCCATCGCTAGGTCATAGTATCATTGTAACAAGAAACCCAGATTTTCTAAGATTCCTACTTTTTAATGGTTCCATAATCCGTTTTCTTTAGGTCCACCATCTTATGTTAAGGCCATTCCTTATGGACTTCCAACATTAGTCCAGCTCTAGACATGATCACATGTCCAATTTCCCTATCAGGTATTCACCCACATCTCAGGGTATCTATTAGCTACCAATATCTCTACGTTTATCTACCCAACCATGGAACCATAATCCGTGGCTAATGAGGATCTGGCTATCATTCAGCTCCATCGAGGAACTAATTCTCCATCATAACTCTAAGGGAATATGTTAGTTTTCTATGTGTTTTGATGATAATTGACAATTGTAAACAAAATATAAATAATGATTCAAGTAAAAATGTTTTTAACTTAATCAAACTTAAATCAGAAACTTGCTGTCAAATTAACTCAAGTTTCAGGTTGACAAACTCGAGTCAAGTGCTTTTGAAATCTAGTCAAAATGTGCTTAAACTTTTTGGTGACTTCGAGTGATAATTGAATATTATTTCACTTATTTGTATCTCTTGGTTAATAATTTAGGAATGTTTAATTGATAAATAATGGGTTTTATTAATTAATTGGGCATTGAAATTTTAATTAAATTTAATTCATTTTTGTAATAAAATTCCAGATTTACTGTGCTTCACTATTTTCACCATAACTTTTGATCCAGATATTGGATTCGTCTCATTCTTCTTTAGTTTTTTAGATGATTCAGAGAGCTACAATTGTTATGAAGACTCAGAAGGCTGATTCAGACAAGAAGATGGACGAAATGTCAACTAAAGATAGACTCATTTTTCTGGATTTTTATTTTGCCCGAATTTTGTAATAAAAGACCAATTATTAGAGGTTTCCTATTTATTAAAGGATTCCAATTCTTAGAGGTTTCCTATTTATTGGAGGTTTCCTATTCTTAGAGGTTTCCTAATTATTAGGGGTTTCCTATTTTTAGTCATCTTTCCTATATAAGGAAAATTAGATGGTGGCTACAAACATATTCTCAATTACGCTGTATGAGATTTGGAGGATAAAAATTTGAAGTTTACTATTTTCTCGAAATCGTTCATCATGTTTATGTCCTTCTTCATCTTTTCTTCTGCGTTTTGCCCAGCCATGCTTGGCTAATCTTCTGTGATTAACCTATGGATTGAGGATTCCACAAATCCAGAGGACTCGCGCTTCAATCGGTAACGTAATTCATTTCTGTTTATTTTAATTGGATCCGATTATAATTGTGGGTTAGGTAGATTTAATACTTAGATTGATATCCCAAGGACTTAGGTCAGACCGGGTTACGAGAGAACTTTGTGCGATCGCACAACGAGCTCGCCACGTGTTTGATCAGATGCTAGGCGATCATCTAGTCGAGGGAATATATGGACAAATGCAGAGATTTCGGTTTGTCCAGAATCAATCACGAGTTTGGTTATTATCTTTTTGTCCAATAAAGGTTATGGATGAAAAACCAGGCTATCACCCAAGAGGGGGGGTGAATTGGGTGTTTGTTAAAACTTTATGAACTTTGAAAAACTTTTCGCAACTTATTGAAAGCAGTTTGAATGACAATAATAATGATTGATAAAGCAATAGTCAGTCATTCAAACATGTATAGATATTCAGGTATATGTGCTGGAAATGTAAGAGATAAGGGAAGAGAATATGCAAACTGATTTATACTTGGTTCGGCCCAATCCTTGACCTACGTCCGGTCCCAAGCTTCACTTGAGATTTTCAATCCACTATCTTCTTGTAACTTGATTACACGTTTCGTACTTGGAGTAATCCTCTCACTAGGATTCACTCCCCCTTACAAACCGTAATCAATACACTTGCTTGATCACACACTCGTACTCAAGTAATCCTCTCCCTAGGATTCACTCCCCTTACAAGCCGTAATCAACACAATGTGTTTCCCACTCAAGATTACCCAATCTTGAGTATCTCACGAGATAGAATGATAGGATGTGTACAATAACTCTCTTCTCTCTCGAAGTAGATGGATAAGCACCTTTGAAGCACAATTACAAGTCATCTCACTCTCTATGATAAGCTATGTAAACATTAAGAAGAGAGTAAATGATATGAAAATCGAGTATTAGCATCTTGAAGATGTCGGCTTGTGTCTCTGCGTTTTTCGCGTCTCGTGTACTCGTGTTCTATATGGAGTCTTCAAATCTTCGAGTATTTATGCTAGTTAAAGCTTAATGATTTGTTGGAGTGCTTTGAATTCGTGGAGAATATAGTTTGTTGAGAATATGGTCATTGGGAATATAGTTTGTTGAGATATAGTTTGTTGAGAACAATTGCAAGATTTGAATATTTGAATATTTGGCTCTTCAAGAATGTGTCCCATGTGGTCTTGTTTGAGAAATGATGATGTACGGCTTTAGTTGGTGGAGGCATTGTTGTCTCGCATTGAGAAATGGCTGTCCATCTTTCCATTTGTCATCCACTTGCTACATTCGAAGATATATTAAACTAATACAAGTGGGCTTTGAATAATGACTTGTCATAAAAAGTGATTTTCAAATGTTGAATCGTTGAAACTTATGTCCGTTGGAGCATTTCACCATTTGAACGTTTGAATCCTTTGGAGAACATTATAGTTGTGTATTCAACTTTACTTCTTCAAGTTCCTCATTGAATTTTGTCTTCTTTCTTTGTTTCGAATTTCGCAAAGCAAAGTTCATCTTCATACTCTTTGTGATTTTGATTTGTCAAGTTGATGTTATCTCAAACTTTAATCACCTGAAACTTATACACAAATGATATAAATGATGTTAAGAAGTAGTATAAATCATTTGAGTAATCATCTGGATGTTCTTGATGAGATATGATGTTTCAGTCATGGTGAATTTTCTTGAATCAGAGGTGTAAATCTATTCTGGAGTTCCAAGCTCGAGTTTATATAGGTAAGCTCGAGTTTGGTCTTCTTTTGAACTTGGATTTTTGCCTCTGGAAGTCTCAAGCTCGAGCTTGGGACTTGTAGACTCGAGTTTGGGTGTTTATCGGGACTGTTTGCACTCGTCGAGCTAAACTCGAGTTTGGTCACTTATAGGCTCGAGTTTGGCTTTTTCCCAAAGTTCATTTCTTCTCGGAACTCTCGAGCTCGAGCATGTAACTTCAAGCTCGAGTTTGGACTTCTTCAAAATCAGCATTTCCTCTCTGTAACCCGTAAGCTCGAGTTTGCTACATGTAAGCTCGAGCTTGCTACATGTAAACTTGGCCTGGCTGATTTTGGACTTTGTTCAGCCGAGCGAGCTTGCAACTTCGTCCACTTTCGAGGGCCATATCTCCCTGGTCTGAACTTCGTTTTTGTTGGTTCAACTCTTGATGGAAAGCTAGTTGAGTCTACTTTCCAATGCCACTGATTTTAACTAAATTGGATTTGTATATTGTGAGTTACACGCAAACCATTGAGGCTTGGTTTTCTGTGTGGCATGGATTTCTCTGTCAACTTCCACAATTTATAACTCCGTGATATGAACTCCTTTGGGCTTGGATTTTATATCAAAATGACGCATTGGGAGTCTAGTTTCATATGCCACTGGTTTCACCTCAATCGGATCTCTGGTTTGGAAGATATCATCAAATTACCAGACGTTGCCTGTGCTGAAAGTGAAACAGAGTTGATCACCGTAAGCTCGAGTTTTATCTTGATGAGCTCGAGTTTGCCTAGTCCGTAAACACCAAAGCTGTGAAGACACTTATAGACTCGAGTTTGGAGTGCTAAGCTCGAGTTTGCTCATATCGATAGGCAAATTACTTGACAAGGTAGTAAACTTGAGTTTAATACTTAAAGGCTCGAGTTTGCTCATCCGAACCTCATATTTGCGACTTTAACTCGAATTGAGTCAATCCAACTTCCATATGATCTTGGAGGCTTCTAGCATCAATATAAGAACTTGAATAATGATATATTCATTCCATTCAACAAGTTCTTCCTTCTTTCATCTCCCAACTTGATGATTCTTCATCATTTAACTTAGGCTCATCATTCTCTACAACTTCTACCTTCTTCAATATCCGAAGGTTGATCCTATTCTGAACTTCTTCCGAATATCTTGTGTCGGCTTTCCGTATCAGCACTTATTCATGTGTAGTCCATTGTAGTTCAAATATGATGAAGCTTCATTCCAACTTCGTTTGATCATGGAGACTTCCAATAACACATATAGTGCAAGTTCTTCTTTCTTGAGTCTCCTTTCTTGATCATTCTTCATTATTAAACTTTGCATCTACATTAAATATAAGAATTAGTCAAAGTAGAAGATCAATATAGTATGCAACCTTTTTGCTCTTAAGAATGACATCTATATAAGACATCATCAAAACTAATAATAACCAACATTCTCCCCCTTTTTGATGATGGCAAATACTTTAAGAAAGATATGTATGGATGTCAAATGCAACAATGCAACATATTTTTCTTGCCATTCTCTCCCCCTTATTTGTCATTAGCAAAAAGTTGAAGCAAAGAAGTAATGCTTAGAGAGACAAATATGAAACAGATTAGAAGAGTCAAAGAACTGATTTTTCTCCTCGATTTGAAAGTGTTTTCATTCTAAATATGATGCAATTTGGAATGTTTTTATGATAACAAATTTGAAAGAATTTGGAGAGGTTTTCAAGAAATCTTTCACACTTAAAGCATATAGATACCAAACATATGCAACATTTCTCTGAATATAAAAAGATAGAGATTAGAAATGCTCATGTTGGTTTTTGCAAATTAATGATCGATCTGTGAAGTCCATTTGCTTGCTTTGTTGTATGAGATCATCTGAAGTGTGCTCAATAGAAGGATCATGAATATCCTTTGAGATGTGAAGATGAAAGTTCTAGCTTCTTGAGGGTTATCTCATCCGAATGATTATGGCGTACTCAACTTCCATCCTTTTCTTCATAGATCATCTATGTAGAGCATATCTCAACTTCATTGATTGATCGCCAAAGCATCTTTCCTTAATTGAATAGTTTCTCCTTGTAGTGCATTAAGGAAAGTTGTAACACATAACAAAATCTTCTCGCTACAAATTGAAAACTTTCTTTGCAAAAGAGATTTGTTAGTGCAACCAAATATCGAAGTATTCCTTTCCAAATGATATTTTAAAAAATAATGAAAGGAAAATATAAGATATTTTCAAATATGAAATTAACTCATCATCAAAACTAATAGAAGATAGTGAATACGAGATAAGTATGCTTAGAAAGGGTTTTCTTCAAATAAAGGAGATGAGCTTTTAAAGTATAAAACACATATGAATGTGAAGCTCCCCCTTAATGAATGCATGAATAAAATAGGTGTAGCTCCTTTTAATGATACCAAATAATGATGTGATACCAAGTGTTATGAGGTCTGGAATTCATCTAACTCCAATGGACATAACATGGTATCTCAGAATTAAGAACTTTCAAGTACACAAGGATGGACTTGAAATTGGTATGAAGAAATCACTTATGCCTTTTATGATGATAAAAGAGTTTTAAAGCATAAGGATCATTTTAAATAAATGATTATGCTCAGACTAAGATTCTTGAAATAAAATGAAATGAATACAATCAAGTTAGCCTAGCATGATTATGATATTTGCATAATACAATACCTCACTTGAGTAATATCGTAATTACTCAAGTTATAATCATCCATAGATGCATCACCGGCTAGCCAATTTCGATGATGTGATTAATATTGATGAGCTTCGGGAGGATGAGTCTTTACACCCACCGTTGCTTTGAATGCATCTTAGAATCGAAATCCCAAATGAGCTTTGAATAAGAATTCAAAATTAGTTTCGCTCATAGCTTCTCATCAAGCTAATATGCTCCTTATCATCTTGGCCTAAGCCTCTTGCTAGTGATGGGATGTCATTCAAGTGATATCACAAAATTTGCGACATAGCCACCGAAATGGTCTATTCTACGTTTGCCTATGTTCTTTGTATTCAACAAAGAACATTTTGGTCAACTCCTCGCAAAAATATATGTTCTTTGGTACCCAATGATTCTTGAGTCCACAACTGATTAGACATAACAACTCTTAAGCTCTCATATAATTTAACAATATGATATTGGAGCAAAGAGTATAGCAATCAAAGATCAAAACATAGTTTTACCCAATCAAGTAAATTCAAGTCAATGAATCAAAATAGGGTAACAACTAAATGATATCAAGAATGTGATTTTTCAATGACAATTTGTAAATACATTTTATGCAGAAAAGATGTCATTGATAAAATGCATATAAGTTTGATCAAAGAGCATAGAAAATCTTATCCATAAAGATAAGCATTTTCACGTTTATGAGTGAGCTCAGATTTTTCAAGAATGATAATGAAATATGCAAAGTGTTTCAAATCTTGAATGTTCTTTCAAAATATGATAATGCATTATGAAATCAAATTTTTCATGAATGAAAGATTCATTTTTGAAACATGCTTGAAAACAATGTTCATTTTAAACATGGTGGAAGTCAACATGTTAAAGAATAGATCAGAATGCTTCAAGATTAAGAAAACATGTGAAACATTGAAGTTTACATGTAAAAGAATTTTCTCAAAAGCAAAAGTCATGAAGGTAGAGCATTTTCAAAACATGCTTTGCACAATAGAAATATATGAGCTCAATGACTTTGCTATTGTCTAAGAGATAATCTTGCTTTTTAGAATAGAGTCTTGAAATATATGAATATTCAAAGCAAGAATATAAATATAGTTACTCGAGAAATGGATGAAGATAAGTGTATATTTGAGTAACTTGATCAAAAAGAGTTTATCCAATAAGCATAAGATTTTCACAAATTGAATTCTTTTTCAAGATAAGCTTGAAACTCATATAGATAATCAACTTGTTAGATATAAGATCTAACTTGATTGAGAATGAAGAATGAGGAGTTCAAGCATCATATTGAATACCAAAGGTCAATATGTGAATGATAGGAAAGACTCAACTTGACAAATTTGAAGCATATCCAACATTCAATATACAATATTAACTTCCAATTTGAAACATCATTTGAATGCAATTAAAGTATGGATATGTTTTCAAAAACATTTGTATGCATTCACACAAGACAGTGTGAATTGAAATCCAAACAAATTTTAAACTTGTGCATTTCAAAAATATAAAATCAAAAAGTTATGCACAAATTCACTTGTTTGATCATCAAAAACTCACTAACAAATTGATTAAACACAGTTAGGAATATTAGTGATTGATGATATGAAGTATATAGATCATACGGGAAGTTTTTGAAAATTCGAGCAAGATGATTTCAAAAACATGGTTGACACAAACTTGAGTTTGGAAAGTTTATTCAGATACCAAGCTCGAGCTTCCATCTTTAAGCTCGAGTTTAGAGTTTTGTCGAGGAAACTATCGTGAAACCATCTTGAAGATCATTTTGAGAAAAATGTAAACTCGAGTCTATTAGTGAGCAGGCTCGAGTTTGACACTATTCATGTCAAAAATAATTTTAATTCTCAAAATGTAAGCTTGAGCTTAGAAAGGTAAGCTTGAGTTTGCTATTTAGGAAAACTTTGAAAAGTTTCGCTCGATGCAAGCTCGAGTTTGAGACCTCAAACTCGAGTTTACATGTTTTGTAAACTCTTTGAAAAAGGCAAACTCTACATTGAAAATGGTAAGCTCAAGTTTAGGGAAAGGTTTTCTCTTGACAATAGTTTTACGGAGGTAAGCTCGAGTTTGCAACGGCAAGCTCGAGTTTACACATTTGTAAACTCATTGAGAAAAGTCTCGGAAGAAGCAAGCTTGAGTTTAAAAATAGTAAGCTTGAGTTTGAGATTTGAGTAACTTGATAAAATTCCCAACTTTTCCTAAACTCGAGTTTACAAGTATAAGCTCGAGCTTACTCGAATATGAGTAAACTTTGAAAAATGTTCAAGCTCAAGTTTATGGACCAAGCTCAAGTTTAGAAAATACAAAATAGCTTGGTTTGCTTTACGTAAGGGCAAGCTCGAGTTTGCATAGCCAAGCTCGAGTTTGGCACCGACAAGAAATTGCTGATTGAAATTGAATAAGTTTCAAAACATTTTAACTTAACCCAAGACAAACCAAAAATGAACTTCATATAATCATAGTATGAGGTAAGAATTAGATATCACCGTAATTCCTCTTGTCCTCATAGAAGCTTGCTTGGTTGAGATGGATTGATATAGATAACTTCTTTTCCAAAGCAATCACCATCAATAACAAGCATAGCTTATTTAGCATTCTCAAGATATGGATCATTTATGCTGCATTCTTGAGAAGCTTTCTTTGTTCCTACAAAACCATATAAATCTTCTTCTTTCTTGGTATCCAACCTTACTTGGATCCAATCATCATTAGCTTGTAGGAACCAAAATTCACATGCTCTTATGAATATAATTAATTCAAGTACAATTGAGCATAGTGAACTAGACATGACTTTATGCATAAAAGAAATACTTTGTTTTCAAATCATCATGAATGCATAAAGAGTTCAACCTATTGAACATTGCAATCTGTTTAAAAATACATATATCAGGATGTAAAAACCCAATTTAAAAACAAATAGTTTGCAATGCTCATTCCTAAGGTTATAAGATATAAAACCTCAATGATTATTTCAGATGATAGCATAGGAGGTTTTACCATTGCATACCTTAGCCTTAGGTACTTGAAGGATTGCATTCGCTCACCCAATTTGTCATTCGTTGATACTTTGTCTTTTTGAATTTAGTATTGGGATGAAGCAACTCTTTCTCACATGATGTAGACTGCAATAATCTTTTCCCTTGTGCACAAGAAATCCTTCTTTTCTTATTCCCCTCATGATAGTTGAATGGTACTCTGTGATAATTCATTCTTGAGGTAGATGATACTCTTCTTGCTTGTATCCATTGCTTCCTTTGATGTTTAAACTTTATAGTTCCAGCAATGGCTTTTCCACAAGTTCTCCTAACCGAGGTGAGTTTCCTTTTAGGTTGATGAGAAACTCTTGGATTCTTCTTCATCTTCTCGGTATCCTTATGTCCATTGATTTTCAAATTGTCCTGCACACTTACACTAGATGGACATTTTGGTACCCATTTATACTTGGGTCCTTGATTGTTAGTAATGGACCTTGATTGTCCTTTAGGAACCCAAACAAATTTATTTCTCAAAGTAGAATTTCTCCTAATATAGCATGTGTAAGAAATATGTCCAGATTTACCACAATAATTGCAAATAATAGAATGATGCTTATTGTGAATATTTTTGCAAGTATTGTGTTGGTGATGAGAGTAAGACTTCAAATAATCTTTATTTGAACATTCATTCTTCCCACATGATTTTCCAAAGCATCATTTTCGAAAATATGTTTGTTTTTCAAAATAGAATCAAGTAAATGGTTGAAAAACACTTCTATGCGATTGTTCAAAAACGTTTTTCTTATCTACACAAGAAGAATTGGAATTGTTTACCTCATGTTCATCTAGAGCTCCAGATAGTGATTGATCACAAATGTCAATGAGCTCATCTTGGGAATCCTTTTTCTCTTGTTCTTTTGTGTTGACTGAATCAAGAAAGCATTCTCTGATTTCACCTTCTTCCATTTGTTCATCATCCATAAATGTGCGGTTTGTAATTTCGATGAACTTTCAACACTTTCAACTTCAACACAATTGTTAGAAGTATATATAAAATCAAGAGTATCCCAAATTTCTTTAGCACTAGAGCAAGACTTGATTTTCTCAAAATCATTTTCAGTTAAGGCATTTGTATAATATGTTCATTGCTCTAATGTTCAATGAAAACATCTTGAAGTCTTTTTTGTCCAATCCTTTCTTGGTTTGAAATCAAAAGCATTTGTAAAAACATTCCACATATAAAAATCAGTTGCTTTGATATAACTAGTCATTCTAGCTTTCCAAAACCAAAAACTAATATCTTTGAAAAGCGGTGGAATGGTAAAATCAAATCCTACTGAAAACGTAGAGCACCCAAAATTAGCCATTGAAACTCTTGAGACGGTTAAGTCCTTTAAACAAGAGCCTAGCTTTGATACCAAATGAAAAACCAGGCTATCACCCAAGAGGGGGGGTGAATTGGGTGTTTGTTAAAACTTTATGAACTTTGAAAAACTTTTCGCAACTTATTGAAAGCAGTTTGAATGACAATAATAATGATTGATAAAGCAATAGTCAGTCATTCAAACATGTATAGATATTCAGGTATATGTCTTTGGAAATGTAAGAGATAAGGGAAGAGAATATGCAAACGATTTATCTTGGTTCGGCCCAATCCTTGACCTACGTCCGGTCCCCAAGCTTCACTTGAGATTTTCAATCCACTATCTTCTTGTAACTTGATTACACGTTTCGTACTTGGAGTAATCCTCTCACTAGGATTCACTCCCCCTTACAAACCGTAATCAATACACGTGCTTGATCACACACTCTGTACTCGAAGTAATCCTCTCCCTAGGATTCACTCCCCTTACAAGCTGTAATCAACACAATGTGTTTCCCACTCAAGATTACCCAATCTTGAGTATCTCATAGATAGAATGATAGGATGTGTACAATAACTCTCTTCTCTCTCGAAGTAGATGGATAAGCACTTTGAAGCACAATTACAAGTCATCTCACTCTCTATGATAAGCTATGTAAACATTAAGAACAGAGTAAATGATATGAAAATCGAGTATTAGCATCTTGAAGATGTCGGCTTGTGTCTGCGTTTTCTCGCTTCTGTGTACTCTGTGTTCTATATGGAGTCTTCAAATCTTCAGGTATTTATGCTAGTTAAAGCTTAATGACGTTGTTGGAGTGCTTTGAATTCGTGGAGAATATATTTGTTGAGAATATGGTACATTGGGAATATAGCTGTTGAGATATAGCTGTTGAGAACAATTGCAGATTTGAATATTTGAATATTTGGCTCTTCAAGAATGTGTCCCATGTGGTCTTGTTTGAGAAATGATGATGTACAGCTTTAGTTGGTGGAGGCATTGTTGTCTGCATTGAGAAATGGCTGTCCATCTTTCCAGGCTGTCATCCACTTGCTTCTATTCAGAAGATATATTAAACTAATACAAGTGGGCTTTGAATAATGACTTGTCATAAAAAGTGATTTTCAAATGTTGAATCTGTTGAAACTTATGTCCGTTGGAGCATTTCACCATTTGAACGTTTGAATCCACTGGAGAACATTATAGTTGTGTATTCAACTTTACTTCTTCAAGTTCCTCATTGAATTCTGTCTTCTTTCTTTGTTTCTGAATTTCGCAAAGCAAAGTTCATCTTCATACTCTTTGTGATTTTGATTTATTTTGTCAAGTTGATGTTATCTCAAACTTTAATCACCTGAAACTTATACACAAATGATATAAATGATGTTAAGAAGTAGTATAAATCATTTGAGTAATCATCTGGATGTTCTTGATGAGATATGATGTTTCGATCATGGTGAATTTTCTTGAATCGAGGTGTAAATCTATTCGGAGTTCCAAGCTCGAGTTTATATAGGTAAGCTCGAGTTTGGTCTTCTTTGAACTTGGATTTTTGCCTCGGAAGTCTCAAGCTCGAGCTTGGGACTTGTAGACTCGAGTTTGGGTGTTTATCGGGACTGTTTGCACTCGTCCGAGCTAAACTCGAGTTTGGTCACTTATAGGCTCGAGTTTGGCTTTTTCCCAAAGTTCATTTCTTCTCTCGGAACTCTCGAGCTCGAGCTTGTAACTTCAAGCTCGAGTTTGGACTTCTTCAAAATCAGCATTTCCTCTCGTAACCCGTAAGCTCGAGTTTGCTACATGTAAGCTCGAGCTTGCTACATGTAAACTTGGCTGGCTGATTTTGGACTTTGTTCAGCGAGCTTGCAACTTCGTCCACTTTCGAGGGCCATATCTCCCTGGTCTGAACTTCGTTTTTGTTGGTTCAACTCTTGATGGAAAGCTAGTTGAGTCTACTTTCCAATGCCACTGATTTGAACTAAATTGGATTTGTATATTGTGAGTTACACGCAAACCATTGAGGCTGGGTTTTCTGTGTGGCATGGATTTTTCTATCAACTTTCACAATTTATAACTCCTTGATATGAACTATTTTGGGCTTGGATTTTATATCAAAATGACGCATTGGGAGTCTAGTTTCATATGCCACTGGTTTCACCTCAATCGGATCTTTGGTTTGAAAGATATCATCAAATTACCAGACGTTGCCCGTGCTGAAAGTGAAACGAGTTGATCACCGTAAGCTCGAGTTTGTCTTGATGAGCTCGAGTTTGCCTAGTCCGAAACACCAAAGCTGCTGAAGACACTTATAGACTCGAGTTTGGAGTGCTAAGCTCGAGTTTGCTCATATCGAGATAGGCAAATTACTTCGCAAGGTAGTAAACTTGAGTTTAATACTTAAAGGCTCGAGTTTGCTCATCCAGAACCTCATATTTGCTGACTTTAACTCTGAATTGAGTCAATCCAACTTCCATATGATCTTGGAGGCTTCTAGCATCAATATAAGAACTTGAATAATGATATATTCATTCCATTCAACAAGTTCTTCCTTCTTTCATCTCCCAACTTGATGATTCTTCATCATTTAACTTAGGCTCATCATTCTCTACAACTTCTACCTTCTTCAATATCCGGAAGGTTGATCCTATTCGAACTTCTTCGAATATCTTGTGTCGGCTTTCGTATCAGCACTTATTCATGTGTAGTCCATTGTAGTTCAAATATGATGAAGCTTCATTCCAACTTTCGTTTGATCATGGAGACTTCCAATAACACATATAGTGCAAGTTCTTCTTTCTTGAGTCTCCTTTCTTGATCATTCTTCATTATTAAACTTTGCATCTACATTAAATATAAGAATTAGTCAAAGTAGAAGATCAATATAGTATGCAACCTTTTTGCTCTTAAGAATGACATCTATATAAGACATCATCAAAACTAATAATAACCAACAATGGAATCACAATTCTGGGTTCATCATTTTTAATTTGATTAATCTCGTTTTCATATATTCCGTTTTAGCTTTGCTTCATTTAAATTACATTGAGAAACTCCATCATTCTGGTTACTATTTTATTACGTCTACTGTTGATTTTAGACCCACTGCAAATTCCTTGAGAGAAACAATCCAGGTTCTCTATACTACAATCTTTATTGAACTTGGCTATTTTGTGAGGGCTCGGCAACTCTCATCAAAATTTGGCGCCGTTGCTGGAGAAATTGCATCAATTTAATCATTAACAGTAGATTAGAATAGATTAGTGTAGACCACTTTTTCATATTTTTTGGTCTCCTTGGGACGTAACGGGTATTTCAGAAATTTTTTGACTTAGCCCGATTGGGCTGATTTTTGTGAGCTAAAGGAAAATCATATTTTAAAACAATTACAGTGCCATAGGCACTGTGATCCTTAGATTTTAGCCAAATTCCATTGTTTAGACGACTTTTTCAATTTTTAAAATTTTTTAAGTTCATTTTCGGGTCCCACAATGGTGTAGAAGTTGTTCTGTGGTGGTCTCATAAATTTTAAAAATCATTTTATAGTGTTTCTATATTTGTTTAGGTTAATTTCTAGCATAGAATTTTTTTATGAGTTCTGTTTTCACTGATTCTAATAGAAATTCTGCTAACTCAGAAATTATGGCAGGACAAGAAAATCGATCTACTTTAAAGGAGTTGGCTCCACCTAATGTTAACTATCAACCTTTGTGCATCAAATATTCTGACCTTGTTGCTAACTTTGAACTTAAATCTGGTCTTATACACTTGTTGCCTAAGTTTCATGGTCTTGTAGGTAAGTGCCCTATTAAGCATTTGAAGGAATTCCATGTAGTCTGCAGCATAATGAAACCACAACCCATTGATAAAGATCATATCAAGCTGAGAGCTTTTCCTTTCTCATTGAAAGGTGGAGCTAAGGAATGGTTGTTCTACCTTCATCCCTCCTCTATTGGTAGTTGGACTGATATTCAGAGGTTATTTTTGGAAAAATATTTCCCTTCCTCAAGAGCTACTTCGATCAAGAAGGAAATTAGTGGCATTAAACAAGTTAATGGGGAGACTATGCATGAGTACTGAGAGAGGTTCAAAAGGTTATGTGCGAGCTGTCCACACCACAAGATCACTGAGCAACTATTGATTACCTATTTCTATGAGGGTCTGCTACCTATGGACAGAGGTTTGGTAGATGCTGCTAGTGGTGGGGCTCTGAGTAATAAGACACCTGAAGAGGCCCAAGACTTGATATCAACTATGGCTTCTAACTCTCAACAATTTGGCACCAGAGCCAATAGTACTGCTGTTTACCAGGTTCAAACACCTCCAATTCAGTCCAGTTCCCAGAGGTCCAGTTCTTCAAGTACGGATCAGCAGAGATTAGAAAATAGACTTGATGATATGACCTCTCTAGTTAGGCAGCTAACAGTGACACATATAGTGCAGTCTTCTACTCTTCAGATGGGCTACTCCTGTGGGTTCTGTTCTAACCCTTATCATTATGCTAATTCTTGCCCCACTATGCAAGATTTAGCCTTTCAAGAGCAGTCAGTTACTACAGTGGGTGTTTTTCCAGGAAAGCCACAATACCAGCGAATAATGACTTTTCTAATACTTACAATCCTGGTTGGAGAAATCATCCCAACTTTCGCTGGAACCAAAATCAAAACCAAAGTAACCAGTTTCAGCATCATTCTGGAAATTACCAACAGAATTCTGGAAATTTTCAGCAAAGGCAGTTTCCACAGAACAGACAAAATTTCCAGCAATCTGCACTCCCTTCACCTGCTATTTCTGCCCCTCATCTTTCAGCCAGTTGTGCACCACCTCCACAGGCAACACAACAGCAGCATAGTATTAGTGGTTCTTCACTTGAAGATATGATGAAGCAATTTGCCACAAATACTATGCAATTCCAACAACAAACTGAAACTTCCATTCAGACTTTACAAACACAGATTGGGCAGTTGGCAACATCACTAAATCATCTTCAACCTCAAGGATCCAACACTCTTCCTTCACAGACAATTCCCAATCCAAAAGGGAATGTGAGTGCGATTACTTTACGGTCTGGCAAGCAATTGGGAACCTAAACAAGCTACAGATGTGACTTCCATATCAGAAAAAGAGTCAGAAAATTTGAAGATTGACTCTAAACATAAAAATGTAGTGCAGTAAGGTGAAGAGGAAAACATTCTCATTCCTCTTCCTTTCCCTCAGAGAGCACTTCAATCCAAGAAGTTGGCAGACAAAGCACCAAAGAAGGATATACTCGAGATATTCAGAAGAGTGGAGATCAACATTCCTTTCTTAGATGCAGTCAAACAAATTCCTAAATATGCCAAGTTTCTGAAGGAGTTGTGTACCAACAAGAGGCGACTGAAGGGGAATGTACAAGTGAGTTTGAACCATAATGTATCAGCACTCATCTAGCCCACCATGCCTCGCAAGTGCAAAGATCCAGGGACATTTTCTATCCCTTGCATTATTTGTAATTATAATTTGATGATTGCATGCTAGATTTAGGTGCTTCTATTAATGTCATGCTTGCATCTGTTTATATATCTCTTGGTCTTGGTCCTTTGAATCCTACTGGTGTCATTGTCCAGTTAGCTAATAGGAGTAATGCTCATCCTACTGGTTTGGTTGAAGATGTGTTGGTTAAAGTAGATGAATTGTTATTCCCTACTGATTTTTACATCTTAGACATGGAGGATGAATCTCCTAATAGTAGGTAAAAGGGGGGAGGTGAATTGGAGATTTTAAAAATCTTTTCTGAAATGCTCTGTTTTTTAACACTAAAAACATAGATAAACTAGGATGATAATAGAAGAGCAAGACACAAGGATTTATACTGGTTCGGTCCAATCTCTTGACCTACGTCCAGTCCCCTTACTCTTTGGGATTTTCACTATCTCAATTGATTACACACTCTGTACTCAAGAGTAATTCTCTCACTAGAACTTACTCCCCTTACAAGTTGCAATCAATGAACCCAATCACCAAGTCCCCGACTTGTGATTCCTTACAATAAATGATTTATAGAAAAGAAACTCTCTCTAAGAGTGGATAATGATAAACACTGAAGCTTAATGTATCAACAGATACTTTACAAGTGAAAACTGAAAGAGTAGTTGGAAACTTGAATGTATTTTGTTTTCAGCAGATGTTTTTTTTAGAAGACTTGAATGCTGCTCTATTTATACTAAGAGAGCATTAAAGATCCGTTGCATGCTCCATTAAGACCGTTGTAATATTAATCTAGTTGTTGAAGGCACTTTGGAGTCTTCTCCCTCTACTCTTCACTTAATCCAGTTTTACAGAAGATCAGAGTTGACTTCTTGAATATTAATCCGTTGGAATAGCAGCTATTGGATGTGGTAGGTAGACATTAATCCTTTGTAAGCGTGTGCAGAAGGATTTCCCAAAAGTATGCAACTTTTTGGGTTTAGCATTTAATGTTCTGACATGCTTTTTTATTTTGCTTTAAACCTTCAATAAGTATTCTCTAATTTATCAGAAACTCACTAACAAAGTGGTTAAACATAGCTGGGAATATCAGAGAATAATAATGACAAGTATTGAAATCAAATAAAGAGGTTTTCATAAATTCGTTCAACTTGATTTTCAAAACCCGCGACCAATACTCGAGTATGTTCTTCAATACTTGAGTATGTCACTGTGCACTAATATGAATACTTGAGTATTCATCTTCCTGAGAGGCACTTCATGATTTTGAGCTTTGGACCATTCCTTTGAATAAGACTAATACTCGAGTTTTGAACCTTTTATGTGAAAATAAGTTTAAGTTCAAAACCTCAATACTTGAGTATTGAAATCAATACTTGAGTTTTCAAAACATTTGAAAAAGGAGCCAAGCTCTCTGTATGCCCAATACTCGAGTATTCAACTCAATACTCGAGTAATCAAATTGTTTGAAAAACTTTGTGAAATCTTTTCCAACTCAATACTTGAGTATTCTCTTTAATACTTGAGTATTCAAATCACTTGTGATTAGCAAGCCTTTCTGTATGACCAATACTCGAGTAATCAACTCAATACTCGAGTATTCAGATGTTTTCAAAAACTTGGAAAAGTTTCTGCCAAATCAATACTTGAGTATTCATAAACATGTGTAAAGTTTGAAAAACTTTTGATAGTCCAATACTCGAGTATTCAAACCAATACTCGAGTATTCACATGTTGGAATACTTTGGTGACTCTCTGTATAACCAATACTTGAGTATTGACAATTTTGCCTTTTAGTGAAAGAGTCTCTGTATGGTCAATACTCGAGTATTCATACCAATACTTGAGTATTGACTCATAGTGAAAAACTTGGAATGCTCTTTGTAACTTCAATACTTGAGTATTCAGAGGAATACTCGAGTATTGCTTATCTTTATAAGAATGAGCCATTCTCTGTCAACTCAATACTTGAGTATTGAAACCAATACTCGAGTATTCTCTTGACAGTAAGTTTTTCTACTTTATCAAAACAAACTTTAACTTGTGTTTAGAATTGTCAGTTATCATCAAAACACATAGAGAACTAACAGTAGGTCCCCAATCATTTTAGGGAGACCTTTCATGAAAACATCAAGGTCTAAAATAGATGTACATTCTAGTACTCTCTCTATGGAGTTTGGTGACATTCTTGTGAATTTATATATCTTTGATGCCTTGAAACATCCTAGGGAAGAGCATTTTGTTTTGTACATTGATGTGATTGATGATATTGTTGATGATGTTATTGCTGATTGTCTAGATTTTTCATCTGTGAGTGAATTTGTTGTATGTGATTGTTCTGATTATGAATGGTGCCCTATTTTCTCTGAGATTACTGTATCTGATTTTGACTTGCTTGAGGAATCTGATGTTGATTCTGAATTTGAGTTGCATTCTAATCCTGACGTGCATCCTGAATACATACTTACTTCTGATTTAGCTAACCATTGTGAGACCATTTTGAGTGATCATTTGAATTATTCTTTAGGGAGTTTGACTCTTAGTGAGGAGAGTAAAATTGATTTTGTGGGTTGCTCAAAATATCTGAAAGTTCCAACATTTTCTTTTGATCATTTTCTTTTTGGATCTTCCTTGCTTCTTGATAAATTGAGTTTCATTGATTCTATTTTTATGGGACGAGATACTTTTGGGTGCTGTGATTTTATGTAGGCACATGGATTGATTACTCCTGTTCGAACACCTTCCGTACTTGAGCTGAAATGTTATTTGCGGACTTGGAAAAAGATGTTTGCTGAATATAAAGATAAAGAGAAAACATCACTGATTCTTTCATGTGATTTATGATGAGCACAATTTATGCCATGTTTTCCCTATATATTATGACTGAATTGTATGGTAAATACAAGCTTAACTTAAATCAATCTAAGTAAAAAGGCATTAATTCATGAATATAGGGAACTGAAGGATAAAAACCATGCACATCCTAAACATGTGCCAAAAGAAGAACAAGTTACAAGGCTTTATGAGAAGAACGTATAGCAAAGCTGATACTAGGCTATAGCAATCTAACACCATATCAAAGTGCAATACAAAGGATCTATGAAGCTATAGCAAAGTAAAGGATGTGATGATATGTGGCATATGTTCTAATCTTTTGCCAAGATTGTTTCAGGAAATATTGCGAAGGTCGAGAAAAGAGAAGTAGATTGCTGACGTAACGGAATAGAAGATGCGGAGGATCGAAATTAAAAGATTTGAAGAATCCCGTAGGATCAGTAAAATCAATCTACTGCGATTGAAAGATACGATAGATCTCGACAGATTTGGAAAACGCAGCTCGCTGAAACTTATACCACAAGAAAACCTGACTATATAAGGAAACAGCAAGCCAACCCTAAAGGGAGAGCCGAAAAGAGCCAAAACGGATTCCACATCCGGTCAGACTCGAAAGAAGAGAGAGAGAATCCACGAGGCATGAGAACTCCAAAAGAACCTATCATCCTTCCTTGTAGTAAGACGAAGCGAAGAAGACGTGGAGTGGTGACGTGACAGGGCTTCTTCCACGCCGTCAGAACTTCGTCAAAGCTTTCTGTTTCCTTTTGTTTAATCTTTTGATCATGGGTCATCTTGTTGTTCTCTGTTTTGTGTTTCCCTCGTCAGTCATGAACTAAATTCCATATGGCTGAACGAGGATGAATCCTTAATTTTTGAATGAACCCAGTTGCTAGTTTTTAATTCAATAAATTCAGTTTGCTTATAAGTGATTTCATTACTTTGTCGATTAGCAGAAGCTAAGGCGAGATTTGTGGCCTCGGCTTACTTGCAAGGAGTTGAGGTTAGACCTTTGAGAAACAGTGATTGCTAGGCAGGCTGGTGCAAGGCTTGACCTATTATTGTAGGCTTCAAGAATGGGTCTACCGTTCATAACTACTACACCCCGTTTGTAATGTTGATCTAACTAGAAAATTGCCATAGGCATATGGAAGGAGTAAAGTTAGCATTAGAAGTATCGGACGCGGAAGCTTCGATAGACTATAGTGGTGGGTTAACTGAATAGCTTTGTAGGTGGTAGCTATGTTGTAGCATTGCGGAAGCTGTGCAGTATAGATGCTATAGCAATGGGTAAAGCAATTGGGGGATTGAGATGCTTAAGGATGATTCCAAGTTCAACCTAATTTTCTACTGATATCTTCTCACGACTACAAAACTTTGTTTACTTTTGTTTGTTACTTAGCGTAACCACAACAACCTCTTAACCCAATTAATCTATTTTCTGTTTCTCACAACTATCTTAGCAATTGAGCGTCACTTCCTGGTATCTCAGTCTCTGTGGGATGATACGCTACTTACACTTTATTACTTGTTTGACTGGTTCAGTTCCATTAAGGAAATCGACCAACAGTTTACAATCGAACAAGGGAAAGAAGCCAATTCCACTACTTCATTTTAGTCCAGTCGTACTCCTTCCTTACTACTTGCGCTACCTACTATTATTGGTTAGATCTATCTCGTGCATTAAGGACGGTGCATGCTTTAAGTGTGGGGGAGGGATTTTGTTCTTATTTTTTGTTTTTATTCTTTGTTTTGAAAATGAGAAAAAGAAAAATATTTTGGTTTTTATTCCTTGTGTTTAAAAAAAGAAAGAAAATTCCATTTTACACTTTGTTTTTTCAAAATAAAAATAGTTTTCATGAATAATACCCTCTCCTTCGGTGATTGCTATACATCTTGTTGTTGGGATCCGTACACGCAGCGGAATTATAAAACTTATACGAATCCCAAAGAGGATCGTTCAACTGCGTTTAAATCAAGGTTCGTTAGAAAACTGTACCTATGAGAGATTCTGAACGTTTCTTTCGATCTGATCACGTGGGCTACCTTCTCGATCAGCAAGAGCAGACTCTACGAATCTACTCCCTCTACCGATATCCACACGAACCGCCTCGAACACGGACGGTAGCGTACTAGCGCCTTCAAACCTTGCGTCTCTTATTTTTTGCTTTCTAGGGTTTTTCGTGGCTTTCTAATACGTCTGACTAAATGTCCTGTAGGTTTTTCAAAACCCATTAGAAGTATTATATATTCAAAATTAATCTAATTAATTTCGAAATTCAAGTTTGAATTAAAATAATATATTAAATAAATGTCAAATAGATGTAATCTAATATATTTATTTAATCCAAATTATAAGCCTATAGATTTAATTTATCTTTATAAATTAAATCTAAGATATGATATCTTTTATTTAATTAAATCGAGATACTATACCTCAATTTGATTAAAACTAAGATACTATATCTTTATTCAAAAATTAAATCGAGATACAATATCTCAATTTATTATAATTATTTAATTTATCAAATAAATTAAATACTATATATAATAATATTATTATCTGTAAATATTATTATTATTAATTCAAATTTAATAATAAACATATATATATATATACATATATATATATATATCCACCCTAGATTAAATATAATATTCATTAAATTTTATACATATATAAGATTCAATGAATCTGGACACTATTTCTGTCAAATGCAAAACTCAATCCAAGACACAAACTCTCTCAAATTCTAGCAAACTTGGTTTACAAGTGTTGTCATCATCAAAAAGGGGGAGAATGTTAGTTCTCTATGTGTTTTGATGATAACTGGCAATTGTAAACACAAGTTAAAATTTTTCTTGGTAAGTTGAAAAACTTACTGTCAAGAGAATACTCGAGTATTGGTTTCAATACTCAAGTATTGAGTTGGCAGAGAATGGCTCATTGTCACAAAGATGAGCAATACTCGAGTATTCCCATGAATACTCAAGTATTGAGGTTACAGAGAGCATTCCAAGTTTTTCACAATGAGTCAATACTCAAGTATTGGTTTGAATACTCAAGTATTGACCATACAGAGTCTCTCTCACTAGAAGGCAAAATTGCCAATACTCAAGTATCCATTTGGATACTCAAGTATTGGTTATACAGAGAAGTCATCAAAGTATTCAAACATGTGAATACTCGAGTATTGGACAAACAGAAAGTTTTCAAACTTTACACATGTTTATGAATACTCAAGTATTGAATTTGCAGAGACTTCACAAAGTTTTTGAAAACATTTCAATACTCGAGTATTGGCCATACAGAAAGGTTTGCTATTTCCAAGTGATTTGAATACTCAAGTATTAAAGTGAATACTCAAGTATTGACTTGGAAAAGATTTCACAAAGGTTTTCAAACAAACTGATTACTCGAGTATTGAGTTGAATACTCGAGTATTGGACATACAGAGAGCTTGGCTCTTTTTCAAATGTTTTGAAAACTCAAGTATTGATATGAATACTCAAGTATTGAGGTTTTGGACTTCAACTTATTTTCACATAAAAAGTTCAAAACTCGAGTATTGGTTTGAATACTCGAGTATTGACATTATTCAAAGACATGGTCCAAAGCTCAAAACTTGAAGTTCTTCTCGGAAGAGGAATACTCGAGTATTGACATGAATACTCAAGTATTCACATTAGTGCATGATGACATACTCGAGTATTGAAGAACATACTCAAGTATTGGTCGCGAGTTTTGAAAATCAAGTTGAACGAATTTGTGAAAACCTCTTTGTTTGATCTCAATACTTGTCATTATTATTCTCTGATATTCCCAGCTATTTTTAACCACTCTGTTAGTGAGTTTCAGATAAATTAGAGAATGCTAATTGAAGGTTTAAAGCAAAAGCAAAAAGCATGTCAAAAAATTAAATGCTAAACCCATAAAGTTGCATACTTTTGGGTAATCCTTTTGCACACGCTTACAAAGGATTAATGTCTACCTACCACATCCAGTAGCTGCTATTCCAACATATTAATATTCAAGAAGTCAACTCTGAACTTCTGTACAATTGGATTAAGTGAAGAGTAGAGAGAGAAAACTCCAAAGTGCCTCCAACAGCTAGATTAATATTACAACGGTCATAATGGAGTTTGCAATGGATCTTTAATGCTCTCTTAGTATAAATAGAGTAGCATTCAATTTCTCTCAACAACCAAGACTGCAAAAAACGAAAATTATTCAAGTTTCCAACTACTCTTGAGTTTTCTTGGGTAAAGTATCTGTTGATACATTAGAGCTTCAGTGTTTATTTCTATCCACTCTTAGAGAGAGTTTCTTACCTACAAATCATTTATTGTAAAGAATCACAAGTCAGGGGACTTGGTGATTGGGTTCATTGATTACAACTTGTAAGGGGGAGAAGTTCTAGTGAGAGAATTACTCTTGAGTGCAGAGTGTGTAATCAATTGTGATAGTGAAAATCCCAGAGAGTCTGGGGACTGGATATAGGTCAAGAGATTGGACCGAACCAGTATAATTCCTTGTGTCTTGCTATTCTTCTCTACTCCATAGTCTACTCTATTTTAGTGTTCGAAAAACATAGCTTTTCTGAAAGAATTTTTAAAATCCCCAATTCACCGCCCTCTTGGTGATTAAGCTCCACTTTCAAAGTTGGTTGAATTGGAGAATGAAGGATATCTTATCTTGTGCCACCTTGAGAAGCTTTTTGCTCCTACATTTTTTGACATAATGGTTCATCTAATTGTTCATCTAGTAAGAGAGATAAAGTTGTGTGGCCCTATCCATTTACGGTGGATGTACCCAATTGAAAGATCTATGAAATTCCTAAAAGGGTACGTGAAGAACGCATACCGGCCAGAAGCATCAATTGTTCAGAAATATGTTTCTGAAGAAGCCATGAAATTTTGTCAAAATTATTTGGCCAAAGTAAGACATATTGGGCTTCCTCAACGTCAGCATGCTGAAGAGGGTAGACGAGGGGCTTCGGTAAAGAGTGTGGATCCTGATGAATTGTCAGAAGTCCACTTATACATCTTGAATAATGTTGATGAAGTTCAAGCCAGCATAGCTGCACATAAAGAAGCTGTAAGGAAAGAAAATCATCGAATGACTGAACAAAGGTTGATTAGGGAGCACAACAGAACTTTTGCAAACTGGTTCAAACAAAAGGTCGAGGGAGAGGAATGTATTTCTGATACAATGAAATGGTTAGCACGTGGTCTTAATGTTGATGTCATAAGTTGGAATTCCTATGTGATCTATGGTTATACATTTTACACGAAGTCCCTAGATGATAGGAGCACCGTCCAGAAAAGTGGTGTTATGTTAGAGGCTGAATCTATGCACTTCTCCAGTTCCAAAGACAAGAGACCTAAATTGGCAGTCATGCCATATTATGGGGTTATTGAAGAGATTTGGGAGGTGGACTATGTTAAAATTAGATTTCCCATTTTCAAATGCAAGTAGGTTAATGTCAATAATGGTGTTCAGATCGATCAGCTAGGATTTACATTAGTCGATGTCAATAGTAGAAGTTTTGGAGAAGAACCTTTTATTATGGCAGACCAGGCGAAACAAGTGTTCTATATCACCGATCAAGAAAATAAAATGTGGGCTGTAGCTCTCCAAGGAAAAAGGGTCATTGATATTGATGAGGAAAGTCATTCAAAATATGGTCTTCCTGAGAGTACTCCTTTTTCAAGGGGTCTGGGACATGAACGAAGAAGATGAAGCGGATAATGAACCCGGCATAAGAAATGATCATCAAGAAGGGATATGGGAGGATATCCCTTTATAAAAGAGTCAATTCATAAGGTAATAGTCATATGCAGAATTCTTTGAAAACTTTAAGGTTTTAACTATATTATATTCCTTCTATGTTCTTGAACAATCTCACTAACTATAAAGTTTGTTCTTGTTTTATTTTGTGGCAGGATCCGATCCAAAGGGGCATGTTACAAAAAGAGGGATTACGTTGTTGGGTGGGAATCAGATGAAGGCATGGTGAATATTATATTGGGCATGTATGTTGATTTACGTGATGTATTTGTAAGTAAGTTATCTTGTTGTATAAATTAATTTAGGTGTTGTAGTCATAGTATACTCATTAATTAAGAGGCCACATAACTCATGGTGAATGATATTTGTATTCTTTTCCCAATTCAATTTATTCATAATTGTTCATAGCTTGTAGCTTAAAATATCGACTTTTATGTGCTGGATTGGGTGGTTGATTGTGTAATATATATATGATCAGGAAGAACAGAACAGGGAAAAAAGTCAGAAAATTTAGACCAGAAATAAATAGCCGGTCTTAAATGTTCAAATTTTAAGACCGAATGTATTGACATGTCCGGTCTTAAAGGTCAGGTGTACATATTTGATATTTGGCCGGTCTTAAAAGTTGGTCTTTTAAGATCGCCGTATTTATCCGTCCAGTCTACAAATTCAATATTTAAGACCGTATTCATTAAGAATCCGGTCTTGAAAGTCAATCTTTTAAGACCGGTATAATTAGTCGTCTGGTCTTAGAAGCCGATATTTTTTAGACCGGATTAATTTTTGTTCGGTCTTAAAATTCCGATCTTTTAAGAGCGGCCTATTTTCTATCCGGTCTTAAAAGTTGAGTTTTAGGACCGAACAAAAAATATTTCAGGTGTATATAGTACGACTTTTAAGACCTAATGTTTTAAATTTCTGGTCTAAAAGAGATTCTTTAAGACCGGTTATAGTCCAGTCTTGAAAGTTAGACTTTTAATACCACCTGGAACAAGATCGGTCGCAGGTTCGGTCTTACGATGCCTATTTTGGCTGGTCTTAAAACCCTTTTTTCCACTAGTGAATGCTTTATGGACGAGTGTTGAATATCAGAATGGGGTGAGAGAATTTTTAGAATTTGCTAAACAAAATGCCCATGATGATAGTGGGAAGTTTTATTGCCCTTGTGTAGAATGTTTGAATGAGAGGCGACTAAGTCCTGAAGTTATACACACACATTTAATTTGTGAAGGATTTTGTAAGACTTATACAATTTTGGAGATGAACCTTTTATTATGGCAGACCAGGCGAAACAAGTGTTCCATATCACTGATCAGGAAAATAAAATGTGGTCTGTAGCTCTCCAAGGAAAAAGTGTCATTGATACTGATGACGAAATTCATTCAAATTATGGTCTTCCTGAGAGTACTCCTTTTTCAAGGGGTCTACCGGACATGAACGAAGAAGATGAAGAGGATAATGAACCCGGCATAAGAAATGATCATCAAGAAGGGATATGGAAGGATATCCCTTTATAAAAGAGTCAATTCATAAGGTAATATTCATATGCAGAATTCTTTGAAAACTTTAAGGTTTTAACTATATTCCTTCTATATATGTTCTTAATTAAACAATGTCACTGACTATGAAGTTTGTTCCTGTTTTATTTTTGATGCAGGATCCGATCCAAAGGGGCATGTTATATGTAAAAGAGGATGTTACGTTGTTGGGTGGGGATCAGATGAAGGCATGGTGAATATTATATTGGGCATGTATGTTGATTTACGTGCTGTATTTGTAACGCATTGTATTTGTAAGTTAGTTATCTTATTGTATATATTCATTTAGGTGTTGTACTGTCATATTATAATCATTAATTAAGAGGCCACATAACTCATAGTGAATAATATATATTTGTATTCTTTTCCCAATTCAATTTATTCACAAATGGATTGTTCATAGCTTGTAGCTTATAGTATCGAATTTTACGTGCTGGATTGGGTGATGGATTTTGTTGGGATCCGTACACGCAGCGGAATTAAAATATTTACGAATCCCAAAAGAGGATCGCTCAACCGCGTTTAAATCAAGGTTAAGAAAAGGAACTGAAACGTACTTATACAAACTGCTGTGAGTTTTGTTCGATTTAAACACGTGGCTACCTTCTCGATCAACAAAAGTCGACTCTACGAATCGCCTCCCTCTACCGGTATCCACACGAATAGCACTCGAACACGAACGGCAGCGTGCTAGCGACTTCAAACCTTGCGTCTCTTCTTTTTCTCTCTAGGGTTTCTCGCGGCTTTTTCTAATACGACTGACCAAATGTCCCGTAGGTTTTATTAAACCTGATAGGCGTATTATATTCAAAATAAATCCTCATTAATTTTGAATTTTGAATTTGGATTAAAAAATATATTAATTAAATCTATCTAATAGATCTAATCTAATCTATTTATTTAATTCGAATTAAAAGCCTTTCGATTTAATTTATCTCTACAAATTAAATCCGAGATATGATATCTATCTATTTAATTAAATATGAGATATTATATCTCAATTTAAATTAAATCAGATATATGATATCTTTATTCGAAAATTAAATCTGAGATACAATATCTCTATTTGTTTTCGATATTTAATTTATCAAATAAATTAAATTCAAAGTAAATATTATATAATAATATTATAATCTCTACTAAATAATATTATTATATTTAATTTCAAATTTAATAATATATATATACATATAGAGACACACACACATACACACACACACATATATCCATCCTAGATTAAATGTTTTATCCATTAAATCTTAGACATATCTAAGATTCAATGAATCTGGACACTTTTGCTCGTGTTGGGCTATTCTTGTGTGCGACCCTGCAGACCCACATGAGATTGGTTGTGGGCCAATACAGTACCAACCCACAAGTCGCAAGCGGCCTCTAGCAAGACATTGCGACTACTCAATACATATGGGGATCGATGATACGATACAACCTATCGTACAACCATGTCACGTCCCTTTCGTCACGTGATAATTTGGTCAAGGATGAGGCATGGATAATGTCAACTTCCTGCTCTTGACCATTACTTTCTCGATTCTCGAGTAGTCTAATAATTGAAATGAAAACTCCTTTCCATCGTAGTATGGCCATACATTTCTCAGACTCACTCATCGAGGGGCCCAGTATTATCTCTCTACAAATGTGAGGGACAAATTCCATCTTGACCATTCACATTCCTCTGCATGAGAACTACTGATCCCGATCCAAACCTTTATCACTACCTGGTCAAAGGTGACTTTCGACTAGGTCAAAGAGCAACGACTCATCATGTAGGAATCCATGATGATCTCAAGTCAAAGGGCGTTGTGACGCGGTTATACTGAGAAAAGCGTATGACTTAATCCATGCAGCTTTCTTATAGTGGGTCGGTCCAACACCTTGTACTCCTACAAGTGCCCATGACTTTGATTCGTATCTCCATACCTCATCAAAGTCATACTGGTCTCATTTCATCTTCGCTCCCGCGTAGATGACCGACCAAGGACATTTAGGATAATCTATAAGATATATCCAAGGATCAGGTATCACTATAAAGATGCAAATGAAATGATAACTAAAAGGAGAATACTTTAAATAACATAAACGTTTAAAGTACAATGACTTGCCCCTAGGGCATAATTTCCAACAGATTTGTGTATTATATGATCAGGAAGAACAAAACAGGGAAAACATTCAGGAAAATTTGGACCGGAAATAAATACTCTGGTCTTAAAAGTTAAAATTTTAAGACCGGATGTATTTATATGTCCGGTCTTAAAGGTCTGGTGTACATATTTGATATTAGGCCGGTCTTAAAAGTTGGTCTTTTAAGACCGGTGTATTTATACGTCCGGTCTAAAAATTCAATTTTTAAGACCGGATGTATTAATCATCCAGTCTTGAAAGTCAGTCTTTTAAGACCGGTATAATTAGTCGTCTGGTCTTAGAAGTCGCTATTGTTTAGACCGGATTTTTTTCTGTCTGGTGTTAAAATGTCGATCTTTTAAGAGCAGCCTATTTTTTTGTCCGGTCTTAAAAGTTTAGTTTTAGGACTGAACAAAAAATATTTCAGGTCCATATAGTACGACTTTTAAGAACTAATGTTGTAAATGTCTGGTCTAAAAGAGTTTCTTGAAGACCGGTTGGACTCTGGTCTTAAAAGTTAGACTTTTAATACCGCCTGGAACAAGACCGGTCGCTTGTCCAGTCTTATGTTGCTTCTTTTGTCCGGTCTTAAAACCCTTTTTTCCACTAGTGTTAGCTACTTCTTCTTCTTCACATTCTTCCTCATCCGAGGAGCAGTCACCCCATATGGCAGAAACATAGGCTTTCTTTTTGAAGTGATTAAACTTCTTCTTCTCTTTGCCTTTCAATTGAGGACATTCTGATTTGTAGTGTCCCGGTTTTTCACACTCGTAACAGATGACTTGTTCCTTGTCCTTGAAATCACGTCTGTTACTTGAGCTTCCTTTCTGGAATTTATTTCTGAATCCTTGATCCTTCTCATAGAACTTCTTGAATCTTCGGACCATCATGCCTAGCTCTTCATCTTCGTCTTCTTCTTCTTAAACATCTGATTCTTTAGCTTCTTTGATTGCTTTGAGAGCAATCCCTTTGCTTTTGCCATTTATCTCATCAAGTCCCTTTCTGAACATGATCTTTCCTTAAGACTCAGATAGACTGCCAAAGAGAGCTGCCACAAATGCCATTGATTCTCCACGAGCTTCTTCAATTGCGGTGACTTTGGCATCCCATTCCTTGCTGAGGACATTTAGAAACTTCCTCACTTGGATAGGTTGCTCATAGTGTTTACCCAAAGCAGCCAATTGATTAATCAGGTGAGTGAATCTGAGTTGGAATTCGCCAATGGATTCCCCAGACTTCATACGAAGTAAATCATACTCGGTCATGAAGGTATTTACACGATTCTCCTTGATTCCAATTGTTCCTTCATGAGCAATTTCCAAAGCATCCCACATTGCTTTTGCAAATGTTAAAGTGCAAATGCGGAAGTATTCACTTTGAAGCATGAGAATAGCTTTGCTGTTAAGATTGACTAGTCTTTTATCATTCTCGTCATAGTCTTCCTCTAGTTTTGGAATTCTAAGACCATTTTTTTGAACAGATGGTGAGTAGTCTCCTCTCTCGAACACCCTCCACAGACCATACTCAGTAGCCAAGACGAAGACTTTCAACTTGGCTTTCCAGAAGGAGTAGTGCTCGTCACTGAAGCCAGGTGGCCGGTTAATTGAGGCACCGTTAGGTAATATTCCTTCCATGATCTTTCTCGGGATTTTAAGCCCAACTGAGAAACCAACGCTCTGATACCAAATGAAGATGGAATATCACCTAGAGGCGGGGGTGAATAGGTGACTACAAAAATTCTTTCGCTAAGTAACCAAGAACACCAAAGATAGAAGAAACAAAGAGAAGAACAGGAAGACACAAAGAGATTATCTTGGTTCGGTCTAACTCTTCGACCTACGTCCAGTCCCCAGAACACCTTGGATTTCCACTATCTTTCAAAGACAATTACAATTACACACTGTACTCGGATGATCCTCTTACTAGGACTCACTACCCCTTACAAGCTGTAATTGTACACCCACACTTAAGGTTCCACAACCTTAAGATTTTACAAATCAAATAATTAGATAAGTGTTTAGAAACTCCTCACGAGTAGATAAAAGATAAAAACTGAAGTACACAGAAATATTCGAAGATATTAGCAAAGTTAATGAAATAGTATATTTCAATAAATTTGAATTGAATGCACAGCGTTTCGGTGGTTGATGAATTCAATGCTTCTGATATTTATAGGTGGAGCATTGATGACTGTTATGGAAGACATTGATGGAGTCCTTGCCCATTAATCCGTTTAGACATGAATTCTTTCTGTTAGACACGAACTGAGGCTAAACTCAATTTTGAATGTTGCTTCGTCAGCAAAAGTCGTTTGACATTCCTTATTCTTTTTGATCGTTGAGAAAGAGCAGTAAATGAGGAATGTGAGTTGCTAACATGCTTTACTTGGGCACAAATGGAAGTTGCCATTTTCGTGCTTCGTTTCGGCTCAGCATTTAATGCTTCTGTCAGAATCTTGTTTCTCACCTAAACAATGGTTAACAACCTGAAACACACTCAAAATGATGATTAATATGATTCAGAGTGAGTTAGGAGAAGAATTGAAGATAACCCAAGGGATTTTGAATTTAAAGCTTCTCGTTTTACTGAAATAGAGGATGATCATACTCGAGCATGAATGTTACTATGCTCAGGCAACCAGAAGAGGAAATACATTGAAGGTGTAGAAAATCATCCCATGCTCGAGCAACATAGAGCTACTGCTCGAGCACTCAACTGTACTTGCTCGGGCATGCGTACAAATAAGCATTTAAACACATCAATCATCGCTGATGCTCGAGCAACTAAGACTTCATGCTCGGGCATTATTCTGAGCCAGTGTCGCCAACGCTCAAGCATCCCTGAGACTATGCTCGAGCATGAGGCATACAGAGGCGATGACTAAGAGACTCAGTGATACTGCTCGAGCATTGATTTTCCTTTGCTCGAGCATGTCATATTCATGCTCGGGCACAAGTCATTCAGAGACAGAAAGTGAAGAATATATTGATATTGCTCGAGCATACTGCTTACCTCTACTCAAGCAAGCTGCTCGAGCATTACTTACACTCTGCTCGGGCATGACCTTTATTTTGCAAACTCTGCTATCAACCCGATGATGCTCGAGCATGCTAGTTATTCTGCTCGAGTATTCCTGGTCCAACTATCAAGTTATGCTTGGGCATTAAGTTCCTTGCTAGAGTAGCCTTTCTGAAACACTTAAACAATTCATCAGATCGCGTATGCTCGAGCATGAACTAACTCCTACTCGAGCAACCCACAACTTTGGCACAAATTACTTAATTCAATAACTCAAAATTTGTAATCATCAAAATACCGAGAACTAACATAGGAGCCCTGCTCCAAACGCCTGCATGGGCACTAGCCAGACAAGGAAAATCATACGCCCTGCAAGGCAGAACTACTCAGATTGGGTGCATACACTGCTGGTACGAGTATCAGCTTCTCAAAATCTAATCCCCTCAAAAGAACTTTCAGCAATGGCTAGTAATTTCAAAACATTTTCAAAAACATCTGGCAAGATCCAGCAAACTGAGTACGTCTACGACCGTTTCTGGCCTCTTCCTGTTTTGTATGCTTCCACCACAAACATGGTTCAAACTCCATTTCAAATTCTGGGTTCTACCAAACCCCTTCTATGAGACAACATTATTTCAAAAACAATCATTTCAAAGTTGTTTCAAATTCCATTTCATTCAAAAGAAATTCTGTTCAGAAAATTCAATTTCAAGAATTCACAATATAGCAGGTGCATTTCAAAATTCAATTTTCAACCATACCAGGAACCTGACAACTGACATAGAAGGTCATCAACTCCAGTTGCTTCTCGGCTATATCCTTGGCTACTCAAGCCATTCATAGGATACTCAGTGCATTCCATTTCATTTGTCAAGCCATTCCAGAATAATGTCTGTAACTTTCAGGTTTACAACCTCTTTGGCACTCTGTCTGGTATTCATGGTTTAGTATTTGTAGGTTTCTTCCAGCCTATGGACATCTTAGTCTTTATAGGACTTAAGGATTCTCATTGAACACACATCAAATTTATCAATCCAAAATCATATCAATCTAATAGGTCTCCTTACCCACTGTATATTCATATCATAATTCTGCTACACATAGCACTATAACACCTCATAGCAATACATTGCATCGTATAAGCCTTATCTGAGGTCGTTGTAATTTTTCGATAATAACCCAGCTCCAGGTACAATCTCATATCCAATTTTCCCCTATTGGGTGTTCTACCAACATCTCAGGGATCTATTAGCGACTATCATATCTACAGCTATCGGTCCCAATCATAAGACCATAACATGTGGCTACGAGGTTCTAGCTACTCCTTGATTCCACCAAGGAACAAACTCTTACTCATCCTTTCTAAGGAAAAATCATGAAATTAAAATCATTTCCTAGCAACTAGTAACCTCCAAATACCTCATACACATGGGTACTATACTCTAGTACCTCAATGCATTCAAATAAATCAAATGCCTAAAGAATCTCTTACCATCAAATCAAATTCTTAGGTCACAATTAAATTAATAGCAACCATTGTTGATGCCTACCAAATATTAGGTTCATCAACCTAATTCCTCGACCATACCCAATAATCATGCTACGATCATCATGATTCATAATCGATAACATTCAAGCACCAACCTCAAATAACCTTGAACAACATCGAACAACAATCCTTAAATTCATGATTTGACTCCTATAACCTCAATCATTACTATGCTAAGGGGTCAAATTGCCTCAACAATACCCAGAATACAAACTAGGATCATGATTCACAATTCCTAGTCTAAACTTCAAATCATCCAAATAATATCAACACTAATCACGAGGTTCTATTTCGATCTTAATCGTCCATATCACAAGGTATATTATATTCTTTCACCTCATTAATCCTCAATCATACCCAAAGATGCTGACTGTGTAGCATTAATCAACATTTATAAGGTTCCTATTCTTAAGCATCTAAATATAGGGTAACATCAATCACACTTTGACCTAAGTACTATTTCAATTTAGATCATATTCAAGCCTAGTCTCAATCATTTCCTTATTCAATCTAACATCCTCATAGTATCTCTAAGGATCACCATAAGTCATTCCTCAAAGTACTAAGGCCTTTATTCAAGAAAATCTCAAATTCCTTTAATATTTCCCAAGGGGTCACCCATCCCGAGATTCCTCTCGTCTAAGCACGTTTAACCTTAAGGTTCTGATAAGATTTAGGGATCTAAATTATATCTCAACTCATCATCAAGAGCCCTGGGATTAGCAACAGAGTCTACATTTTGTGCTCCCTCAACTATCCCCCAAAGTCTCAACTTTCAAAGCCTAAACCTTGCTCCTCATGGTATATCTCTACTGCTTCATTTCCATATACAACGGTTTGTATAACACCCTAACTTTTGTAATCTGTGTATAGACATGTATTTATGAAGTAATGAGGAATTTTGATGTGTATTCGAAGCATTTTATCTTCCAGAAATTATGGAATAAATTGTTTGAAGGACCCTAAGATGGAAATCCATTGTTAATAATTAAACGAGGAATTCCTAAGTCAAGCTAAGAAGAAACCATGATCAATCGTGAGGTAACTTGTGCATGAATTAAGCTTAAAGAAGGAAGCCGATATAAGGTATAAAAGGCAAAAGACATTAGTGAGACAAGGACACTGACCCTGTGGGACAAGGGTATGTGTGTCCAACCAAGGAAGAGAGAGAGAATATGTATTCGGACCAAACATTGAAAGAGAAGTTAGTAGTAGTAGTGTTACGTCGGACACACTGCATTTCGAGGTCAGAAGTCGGATTATCGGGTAGCACGTAGTACGAGGTGATTTATGAGATACTGGAGTAAGGGTTTCTTAATCCCCAAGGTATAATATTCTATCCACATGTGGTCAGGGGAAAGTGACTGATAATCCGGCCCCACACAAGTCCAGTTAAAGGGCACGTGTTACGAGGAAGGTGGTAACCGGCAAAAAGAAGCAAAGCGGGACCGGTCAGGATTTCTCGGAGTCGGGCCCAGGCCCAGGACATGGTAAGGGGGTGAAGTTTGGTGGGCCCAGAGGAGAAACAAAGAAGGTCATGTCAAGTATTTATGAAGAGAGGAAATGTCACGTCAAGTATTTATGAAGAGAGAAAGAATTAAATATTCCAAAAATTCTGGACCACACAATTTAAAATTGATATGACAATGAAGAGACATGTAATCATGAAACCTAAAGATCATTTATGGCATACCTAAAAAGCATATTTTTTGGGTCCCACGAGTTGGTAGAAGTGCAGTGCAAATTACCGTTTTACCCCTACATCAAAAACCTACCAAAAACCACCAACATGGGCAGTTTTGGAACTCCAAATTTTGGGCAGATTGAGGGCGCCATTTTGGCCAAGGAACTCTCTAGATTTCTTGAGAAATAAGTTAGGGAATTATAAATTAAATCCATGAATTTTTCCCGACCGTTGGATCATGATCAAGTTGATCAAGGGCCCCACCTTTGGAGCCTATAAATAGGACACCTGCCTCCTTCATTTTTCCTACACCAACAACGAGCTCAAGGAGAGTAGGAGGGTGTTAAGCTGAAGTCTTCGGTTCAAGAGGAGAAGAAGGTCATACGCAACCGAAAACTTAAGGTAAGATCCCTAACCGACAACTTAGAGATCCTTATTTCTGCCCTATGGTGTTTCGTGTGGATGAAGTAGGATTTCTGTATTTTTAAAGTTACCAATGGGTTCAGAAGATATTTTTGTGTAGGGTCATGTATGATCACCTTTTTCCCAAAGCCAAAAAGCTTGAATCTTTCGTATATGAAAATCTCTCAGTTCTTATGGTTTTTGGGCAGTGAAGATAAATTGATGGTTTTGAAGTAGTAAATGAACTTCAAATTCTTTGATATTTTACATGGTGAAATTAGACATCTTGAGGATGATTTTGATATAAGGTTTTGCGTCATTTTGATGTTCCAACCGAGAGCTATTTAAAAATGAAAATGACCTAAAAACAGGATTTTTCTCTCGGACCTGTGGCCAAATATTGGAAACCAGAAAAGGATTCGAACCCAGTTGGCCTTAGGAATTATTTTTTGTGTCGATACTATTTTTCTATAATTTATTAAAAATCTGTGAAGTTGGAACAGAGGTTCTGGAAATTCTGGTGTTCTGCGAAATTTAGGAAACATGAAGTATAGCTTGGATATATGATTGAAAGCATGGTGTTTGGTTGTATTTAGGGTATTCTCACGTGTAGGACGCAATCCCAATGCTAAGGGAAGAATTCATCGCTTTAAGGAAGTGCCAGGTAGTAACTGTAAACTTGCATACTCTATGTGGCTCTTGTATGTTATGTTTTATCATGATTGTGGATGTAGGCTAGGTAGCAGCTATGGGACTTCGTGTCCTATGGTCGCTACTGAGGCCGAGGTATGCAGGCTAGGTAGTAACTGTAGGGGTGCTATTGAGGCCGAGGCATGCTGGCTAGGGAGTATCTCTTTGGGGGTACTTCTGAGGCCTGTGGCATATGGGCTAGGTGGAGCCTGTGTGACTGTGTGTTCATAGGTGTCCATTGAGGCCCAAGGTATGTGAGGCTAGGTGGAGCCTATATGACTGTGTGTTTATAGGTGTCCAGTGAGGCCTCTAGGATAGGTGGTCGGGGTTGGCCCCCTGACTTCTGAGGCCCTTTGCGCGCTAGTTCCGGGGACTTGTCTCGACCAGGCGGTCCTACGGAGTACATGCCATGTTTGTGTTCCTGATTTTGACTTGCATTACATGCATTGCATACATATTGTATATGAGTTTAACAGTTACTCTGCGGTCGAAGGTGAGGAGAAGGTAGGGCGTGAAGCGGGGAATTGAAGAAAATAGGGGATGCCCTATCTCATTTTGTACTTTATGTTTTGGGATAACTGTTGTTTATCATCAGTACTTTAGTTGGATGACTATATTAACCCTTCGGGGACTTATTTGCTACTTGGATATTGTATGTTTATCAGTATGTAGTGCTTGTCCAAACCAGATCCCGTGCTCTTCTGTGCTAACTTTGACATAAGCTAAACGGACTAAGAAATAAGGAAAAAGTGAATTAAATAAAGGAGTCCCTCTAACCCGCCACCCGAAAGGGCGAGGCCGGTAGGGGTGTAACAGTTTGTCTCTTCTCACTATAATGCCTTCCTTCCGTATTCTTAAGTTATTCTTCTTTTTAATTTTGTTTCGAGAATTTAATTCAGACCTTGATTTCCATATCAGAGGTCTTAAAGTCAGACACAGAACCCACATTTCGTGCTGTCTCATCCATTTGTGGAGTTTTAACTCCCTGGAGCTTAACCCTCTTCCTTAGGGTATATGTCCTTTCTTCTCCATTTGCCCAAGATTATTTCAGTACCTTTAACCATCTAAAATTACCTTTTACCAGTATCGTCCAAACCATGTTCTGATACCAAAAGTTACATCCTTACCGGACTCTCCCTTTTGGGTGGCAGGTTAGAGGGATTCCTTTTACTTATTACCTTTTCATGGTTACTTAGTCCTTTTAATACACATCAGAGTGTGCGCAACAGAGCAAATTATCGATTTGGACAAATCTGATATACTAGTAAAAGTATGAAAAACCAAAAGTAAATAGTCCCCATATGGTTAAGGGTACATTCATCCAAAATAAAATACTAAGCAGTAAATAGATATATACAGTCATCCAAAAATAGAGGTACAAAGGGTAATAGGGCATTCCCTATTTCTTCAATTCTCCACCATATGCCCTTACCTTTTCTGCCTTCCTAAACAACTTGATGTCTTTCACCTGTATCTACAGAGTGGTCTGGAGTTAAAGAATGAACCCCAGAGTAATTATTAAACTCAAGTACTATATGTATGCAGTGTATGAATGCAACCATAATCATGAAAATATCACAGTCAACATGGCAAACATACCATATATGCATTCAGAACCATAAACACAATATCATATACCACAAGCCGTCGAGCTGCCTAACCATGGCAAGCCCCGGAATCACAAGTCGTTGAGCCACCTGTACCAGGACAGCCCCAGAATCACAAAGCCGTCGAGACGCCTAACAAAGCCAGCCCCGAAAAAATCCTCAGCGCTAGGAACACAATAGTCAAGGCCTCAAACCCCAACTATGTTAGTTCTCTATGTGTTTTGATGACAACTGACAATTGTAAATTCAAGATGAAGTTTGTCTTTGGTAAGTTGAAAAACTTACTGTCAAAGGCAAACTCGATTTTTGATGAGAAAACTCGAGTTTGGACTTGACAGAGAGTAGCTCAATTTAATGAACTAAAGAAAACTCCAGTTTGCTTAGGCAAACTCGAGTTTGCAAGACACAGAAAGCACTCAAGTTTTTCACATTAAGACAAACTCGAGTTTGGGTTTACAAACTTGATCTTGTACCATACAGAGACACTTCAATATTTGCTGAAGGATTCAAAACTCCAGTTTTGATTTACAAACTCCAGCTTTCATCTGCCAGAAAGTTTGTTAAAGTTTACTCTTATGAGGAAACTCGAGTTTAGGTTTTGTAAACTCGAGTTTTGGTCATACAGAGAGCTCCCAAAGTTTTGAACTTAAGCAAACTCTAGTTTTCATATGGAAACTCCAATTTGCACCAAATGAAGAGTTTTGTCAAGTTTTGTGAACTTGAACAAACTCGAGTTTGGGCTTGGCAAAGAGTCTCAATGTTTTTCATCCCAAGCAAACTCTAGTTTGCTATAACAAACTCCAGTTTGCACTTGGCCAAGCATTTCCTAAGTTTTCCAAAGTTTTGAGGAAACTCGAGTTTGTATTTGTAAACTCGAGTGTTGATAGAAAGTTATCATGTTTTACCCACTTTGAGAAAACTCCAATTTGTTTTGAAAACTCCAGTTTTCACTTGGCAAAGATTTTCAAAAGTTTTCAATTTTAAAAGGAAACTCGAGTTTGTGCCTTACAGAGAACTTTGCTCTTTACAGTGATTTTGAAAACTCCAGTTAAGATTTGGAAACTCCAGTTTTGAGCCTTTGGACTTTAACATGTTTTCACTATAAAAGTCCAAAAATCGAGTTAGTTATTAATAAACTCGAGTTTGCTATATGTTTCAAAATGTGCTTCAAAACTCAACTTGCGACATTCTTCTCTGGAAGAGGGAAACTCGAGTTAGGATTTGGAAACTCGAGTTTGGTCTTCTACAAACTCCAGTTTGTGAGAACATACTCGAGTTTGTGTCGCTGAAGTTGAAAATCAAATTGCACGAATTTGTGAAATCTTCATGTTTAATCTTAATACTTCTTATCATCACTCATTACTATTCGTAACTATGTTTAATCTGTAACACCCCGAATTTCGGACCCTGAGAATGGAAAATAAGCCTAAAGTAGGCGGACGACTAAGCCCAGTTTGGGAAGAGTTCCAAGAATGTCGAGAGTTAGGATACCCCTCTGGGATTAAGTAACTCAACCATACGGGTCAGTGGACCTTGTATGCATAAGCCGTGGAATTAAGGTGCTAGTGAAAATGGTACACATAAGACCTATACGGTGTAAATCCGGTGGAAAAGATGCCACCTAACTAGTTGAGAAGAAATATGCCATTATAAGTAAGTACACGGCATTTTCAGGGCAGTTGGGTATGCCCTGCGTTTTTGAGAAGGCATCGGTATTCGTGAAGAAAACCCAAGTAAACCCGGTCAGGATCTCGGGCAAGTACTGATAAAGTAACTTTAATAAAGTACTGTCATGATGACTAATAATGACTTACTTTTATGTTGGCCAAATGGGATGGTGACACGTGTCCATTCATGATTACAAAAGACAAAGAGTAATGATGCTAGTAGGACACGTGGCATTCTGGGGTTGGATGTTTGACTTTTTGGCACCACAAAGTACGAGGTAAGTATGAGACATTAAAATATACATTTCTTGCTCCCCAAGAACATAGAAAATCATGCAGCCACATCAGGGGAAAAGGAACAGTTGATCCGAGCCCATACAAGTCCAGTTGAAGGGCACAAATTACGAGGAAAAGTGTAACTGGGAAGAAGGAGCCAAGCGGGGCCGGGTAGGATTTCCTGGAGTCGGGCCTAGGCCCAGGACACTGTAATGGGAAAAATTTTGGTGGGCCCAAAGGATAAAGAAGAGGTCATGTCATGTAATTATGAAGGGAGAGAAAGTCACATCAAGTAATTATGATGAGAGAGAAAGAATAAAATAATCCGGTTTAATCTGAACCACATCTTTTGAAATTGATATGACAAAGGAGTGACATGTAATTATGACTCTTAAAGGGCATTTATGGCATATCCAAGGGCAGATCTTGTGGGTCACACGGTCTGGGAGAGAGAGAGAGAAAGCGAAATGACCGTTTTACCCCTAGACCTAAAGCCTACAACTTGCAATTTCAAAGACCATCACTAGGGGCAATTTTGGAACCTCATTTTTTGGGTCTTGGAATGCGTTTCCATCTGCCCAAAATAGCCCTCTAGAAGCCTTGAGAAACAAGCAAAGAAATAATAATTAAATCCGAAGAATTTTCCGAACCGTCGGATCGTGATGAAGGTTAGATAAGGGCCCCACCTTGGAGTCTATATAAAGGGCACTCCTCCCTTCATTTTCCCGACATCAATCATGAGCTCAAGGTGAAAAGGAGGGTTCTCAGCTGAAGGTTTCGGTTCAGGAGGTGAAGAAAGCTATATGCAACCGACATTTCAAGGTAAGTTCCCTAACCGGCAACCTAGCTACTTTCACTTCTGCCCTATGGTGTTTTCGAGGAAAGGCAGTAGGATTTTCATATTTCTAAGGTTTTAAATGGTTCCAGAAGTTTTTTTTTGTGTGGGGACATGTGGGATCACCTTTTTCCAACTCGAAAAGCTCAAGTCTTTATTATACGAAAATCTGTCGGTTCTTACGGTTTCTGGGCAGCATGTGTTCATCAACGGATTTAAAATATTAAATGGCTTCCGTTTGCTTTGATATTTTTTTTGGTATAATTAGACATCCTAAGGATGATTTTGGTATAATATTTTGTGTCATTTGGATTTCCTAACCGAGAGTTATTTAAGATTGCAAATGACCTAAAGACACGGATTCTGTTTCGGACCAGTGGCTGAGTTTTGGGAATCAGATAAGGATTCGAACCAAGTGGGATTTGGGAGTTAGTTTTCATGTACACTAGACATCCTAAGGGTTCCATGGCCACTGATTTCATGTCAATATGATTTTGCTAGAATTTATTAAAAATCGGCAAAGTAGGGTCAGAAATTCTGGAAATTCTGGTGCTATGCGAATTTTAGGAAACTTGAAGTAAAGTTTGAATGAGTGATTGAAAGCATGATGTTTGGCTATGTTTAGGGTGATAGAACGTGTGGCATACATATTCAGTACCAAGAGGAGAGTTTGCGGATTACGAGAAGTGCCAGGTAGTAACTATTGACTTGCATACTCTATGTTGCTCTTGCATGTGTGTATTATCATGATGTAGGAGTTGGGCTGTAGCACCTAGTGGACTGTGTATCCTTAGGTTGCTGCTGAAGTCCAAGGAATACTTATCAGGCTATGGTGACTAATGGACTGTGTGTCCTTAGGGTTCTGTCACAGTACCGAGGGCATGTATATCGAGCTGTAGTGCCTATAGGACTGTGTGTTCTTAGGTTTCTGCTATAGTATCGAGGTTTATGAGGTAGGTAAGGCCTGTGTGATTGTGTATTCATAGGTGGCTACTGAGACCTCAAGAGGGGTTGGTAAGGGACTGCAGCCCTGACTATCGAGGCCCTTGGCGCTATGGTACCGGGGGCTTGCCTTGACCAGGCGATTTGTTGTGCCAGAGGCAAATGTGATTTACCCTTATTGTGCCAGAGGCATATGTGATTTACCCTTATTGTGCCAGAGGCATATTCATACATGCCAGTATTGTGCCTGAGGCAGATTTACTTCCTATTTGTGATTTTCATTGCATGCATTGCATACATATTGTATTCGAGTGTAACAGTTACTCTGGGGTTCAATTTTGAACTCCAGTCTGTTTTGAAAGATACAGGTGGTTTTTGCTGAGCTGTTCACGAAGATGAGGGTAAGAGCAATGAAGCTGATAATTGAAGACGTATGGAATGCCCTATCTCATGTTGTATGTTTTTATTTGGATGACTGTATGATGTATTCTTATTGTACAGTATTTATTTTGGACGATTGTACCCTTAACCCTACGGGGACTACTTTATGTACTTGTTTGTACCTTTACCAATAAATTGAAGTTGTCCAAACCGATCATATGCTCTTCCGCGCACACTCTGATATATGTAATAAGTGATTAGTTAACAAAGGAGAGGTAATGAGCGGAAAGATCCCTCTAACCCGCCACCCGAAAGGGCGAGTCTGGTAGGGGTGTAACATAATCAGTTTGTTAGTGAGTTTCAGATGGTTTAGAAGATATTAAATGAAGATTTGAACAAAAGAAAAAAGTGATGTCAGCACATTAAATGCAATGTCCAGAAAACTTGCATCCTTTTGGGCAATCATTCTACACACATTGCAAAGGGATTAATGTTTCCTTTCCTCATCCAGTAGCTGCTCTTCCAACGGATTAATATTCAAGAAGTCAACCATAAACCTCTGTGCAATTGGATTAACCAAAGAGTAGAGAGAGAATAAGACCTAATCCTTCCTTAATGCTGGCAACGGTCACATTGAAGATTACAACGGTCATTTAATGCTCTCTTGGTATATATAGAGCTGCATTCAATTCCTCTCAACAACCAATATGCAGAAAACAAAAATCATTCAAGTTTCCAACTGCTCTTTGAGTTTTCTTGTGTAAAGTATCTTTTGATACATCTGTACTTCAGTGATTATTCTATGTACTCTTAGAGAGAGTTCATTTATTGAAAATATTCATTGTAAGAATCTTAGGTCGTGGGACTTAAAGATTGAGATATTTGATTACAACTTGTAAGGGGGAGTAAGTTCTAGTGAGAGAATTACTCTAAGAGTTACAAAGTGTGTAATCATTTGAGTTAGTGAAATCCCAGTGTCTGGGGACTGGACGTAGGTCAAGAGGTTGGACCGAACCAGTATAAATTCCTTGTGTCTTGCTTCTTCTTCTCATACTCTGCACTACTATGTTTTAGTGTTCAAAAACAGAGTAATTATAAAAGAATTTTTAAAATCCCAAATTCACCCCCTTCTTGGTGATTTGCTCCATTTACAAACTATTCTGGATGCATATTAGGCAAACACAAGCATGACATACAAACATACAACTGTAATATAGAGTACGTGAGTTAACAGTTACTACCTATTGGCTGTTCAGAAATTTGAAACTCTACGATGTCCGAAAACCTTTCCGGATGTTTTTTCGTCCTAGACAACATCAATACACCTTGTTTTTAGTATTTCCATGAATTCCTCTTTTACTTTTGAGAAATCTGAGCAAATCTTCTAAAATTCCAGAAACTCATGTTCAACTTCAAACATTTTTAATTAATTCCACAAAAATCCAATTGACATGAAATCAGTAGCCATCGAACCCTTAGGATGTCTAGTATATGGTAACAATACTCCCATAGTCCAAAAGGGTTCGTATTTTATCACACAACCAATAGTTTGCTTTCTGGTCAGAGAAATATTACAGTTGCTTGAGCAGTTTTCAAAAATTTATTTCTCTTAGTAGGATAATTGAAAAGGTACCAAGTTTATATCAAAATGAAGCTCAGGGTGTCTAATTTAAGCCTATAAAATTTCAAGGCAAACAGATGTTAGTTCTCTATGGGTTTTGATGATAACTGACAATTGTAAACACAAGATGAAGTTTGTCTTTGGTAAGTTGAAAAACTTATCTTGTCAAAGGCAAACTCGAGTTTTGATTTGAAAACTCGAGTTTTGACTTGACAGAGAATAGCTCAATTTTAATGAACTAAGTAAAACTCCAGTTTCCATTCAGAAACTCGAGTTTTGGACTTACAGAGAGCACTCCAAGTTTTTCACACCTAGACAAAACTCCAGTTTTCATAATACATAGACTCTTCAATATTTTCTGAAGAAGACAAAACTCCAGTTTCCATATAGAAACTCGAGTTTTGGTCATACAGAGAGTCTCCAACATTTTGGGCTTATGCAAACTCCAGTTTTGATATGGAAACTCTAATTTTCAGTTTGCCATGAGTTTTCTAAGCTTTCCAAGTTTTTATGAAAACTCGAGTTTAGATTTGGAAACTTGAGTTTGCACTTGACAGAGAGTTCAAGTTTTTACTCAGTTTGTGAAAACTCCAGTTTTGATAAGAAAACTCCAGTTTTGTCTTGGCATAGCTTTTCTAAGGTTTTCATATTTGAAAGGAAACTCGAGTTTAGTTTTGGAAACTCGAGTTTTGGCCAAGCAGAAAACTATGCTCTTTTTCAACATTTTTGAAAACTCCAGTTTTGAGGTTTTGGACTTAAACCCATTTTTCATATTAAGAGTCCAAAACTCGAGTTTTGCTCCCATTAAAAAATATGGTCCAAAGCTCAAATTGCGACGTTCCTCTCTGGAAGAAGGAAACTCAAGTTAGGAAATGGAAACTCGAGTTTTGCTATTAGTGCACAGTGACAAACTCCTGTTTTGATAAACAAACTCGAGTTTGTGTCGCTGAGTTTGAAATTCAAATCTAACGAATTTGTGAAATCTTCATGATTGATCCCAATACTTCTTAACATCACTCATTACTATTCTTAACTATGTTTAATCAGTTTGTTAGTGAGTTTCAGATAGTTTAGAAGATATTAAATGAAGATTTGAACAAAAGCAAAAAGTGACGTTAGCACATTAAATGCAAAGTCCAGAAATCTTGCACCTCTTTGGACAATCATTCTACACACGTTGCAAAGGGATTAATGTCTGCTTTCCCTATGCAGTAGCTGCTCTTCCAATGGATCTATTACAAGGAAAGTCAACACTATTCCTCTGGACAAAAGGAGTTAACTGAAGAGTAGAGAGAGAAGACACCAAAGTTCCTCCAACAGCTAGATTAATGCACCAACGGTTATAATGGAGATTGCAACGGTCATTTAATGCTCTCTTTGTATAAATAGAGTTGCATTCAATTCTTCTCAACAACTAATCTGCTGAAAACGAATTGCATTCAAGTTTACCAACTACTCTTTCAGTTTTCACTTGTAAAGTATCTTTTGTTACATTGATCTTCAATGATTATATTTATCAACTCTTAGAGAGAGTTCATTTATTGAAATTCATTTATTGTAAGTATCTCAAGTCAGGGGACTTGGAGATTGGGATATTGATTGCAACTTGCAAGGGGGAGTAAGTTCTAGTGAGAGAATTACTCTAGAGTTACAGAGTGTGTAATCAATTGAGATAGTGAAATCCCAAAGTGTCTGGGGACTGGACGTAGGTCAAGAAATTAGACCAAACCAGTATACATTTCTTGTGTCTTGCTTCTCCTTTATCTTTTCTGTTATACCCTGTTTTTAGTGTTCAAAAATAGAGCTTTAGAAAAGAATTTTTAAAATCCCCAATTCACCCCTCTCTTGGTGATTAAGCTCCACTTTCAATGGATTCCATTTACTATTTTAAAACTACCGATTAAGCTTCACTGCTTAGAATTTCTGAAGTTGGCAGCTAGCTGTTTCCTTTGGTTTTCGGGGTTTTCGGCTTCGTAGATCCTAACTTTAACCCAACCTCATCCAAAATCTCGTTTTAAAATCGATGGAACCTTCAAAAATATCAAAGTCACCTCACAATTTCATGCTTTAACCAGTTGGACGAAAATCCTAAATTTCATGCTTCAGAAGCTAGTTTCGGGGTTTACCTGGATTCAAAACTTTAACCGGTACTTTGGCTTCTTCCTATGGGTGTATGGACTTGGCTAGACACTCCCTTGCTCTCCTTGGATTTTCCCTTGGAAGCCAAGAATGTAAGGGTTGTTGTCCTTATAAAATGATCAGGGTGTAGGGAATTGTCCGGTTCACGCTATCATCCACTGGTTAATAGAAAGTATTAGGGTTTGCTTGCTTTCTTCGCAAGAAATTCCAGAGCCTTCCAGAAGCAGCTCATGTGGCTCCTTTCTGCCCATGAAAATCAGATTTTTATAATTTTCCATGTGTAAATAACTTTAATTACAAAAAATGCCCTTTTATCTACTGGTTAAAAGCATGTTCCCTAGGTTGTTGCATGTTTTCTCCTTTCTTCTTCTCCAATTAATTCTTGATATTTTCAGGGCTAATGTGGCACATTCTGGGCCATGGAAAATATGATCCATGTTCTTTTATTTGATTTACCCAATTCACCCTTTTATCCACTGTCCTTATTGTACACCGCTGGTTAAAAAGCGTGCTCCCTTTTCATTTTTCTTCAAGGTTTTCAGATTTTTTCCTTGATTTATCCGCCATTACTTACCCTAAAATGTCCCCATATTTGTTCCATTTGATTCAAAAAGAAGTCCCTAATTGGTCCTTATCGGTCTCCTTTTACCAGTTAACTTCCCCTTAAGGCTTGTACCTTGTGTTTGGGCTTAAATACAAATAAAATCGTATGATTTTTTTCCCTATTTTTGTGTGGCCAACTTCACCTCCTTAAAAGGTAAGGAATTGACTTTTTTTACCTTGTAATCATTACTTACTTTTTACCTTTTTAACCCTATAGCGACACGTATCCTCAAGTAATGATTACAGTTGACTTTTCTTTTCCAGCATGTGATTTTTGCAGTGTCTCTTCCTTTCCCTGCCTATGGATGGCGCATACACACTCTGCAGGGGAAGGATTTGGTGTTCTGCTAATACTCTCTATCTCCTATTCATTGTACTGATTTATACTGTCCCGGTATTTTATGTTTAGATCACTTCCTTTCCAAATTAGGGTACAATCATCACCTCTTTTTCCGTGGTCTCATGGGCCTATTTAGGGTTCAATAATCTATCCCCTAATGAACTTTCCGATCCTTAATAAGTCGGTCTGCCTTTATTCGCTTAAATTTTGTTGCAAGACAAACTCTCCTTATTATTCCACCAATTAGTTCAAAGTTTTACTTCAACTAAAACTTCCAGTTTATTGTCTCCGAGTTCCTTAAAATAGTCACTATAAAATATTACATAGAATATAAATTTAAACTACAATCAAAAGCTTCTCATTATTTTATAAGTTCATACGAGTACATTATTTACAAAAGCAAGGGTGTTACAATTAGGGTTTGCATTAGTGCTCCGGTTTCAAGTGAGCATTTCAGTGAGTTAGTTGAATTCCAATTAAGCTTGAAATTCTTATAGTTTATAAATAATATTTGAACCATTGACCTATACTTATATATCATCCCACTCAACTCTTAACCGCCTAAAAGTTAGGCTCATGTTGCTAGAATTCCTCTTGGACTTGTTTATTGTCTTAATTATTATTATTTTTCTTTTATGTATGTTTTGTAACTAAAGCTCATTTACTTATATTAATATCATTTGATCTTTTAATCATATATATATTTATAGGCAAAACTCAAAACTATACATCTAGTCCTCTAACTTCTGTCAAGGTTTTATTTTTGTCCCTTAACTTTATAAAATGCTTTTTTAGTCATATAACTCTAACTTTCGTCAATAAATAATGTTAATATTGAAATTTTAAAATTTCTTTTCAAATGTTGCCATATTAAGTTTACATACTTAAAATAAACAATGATTGTTACAAAACAAAAAGTATCATATTTATAACATTTTAGCTTGGTACGTTAATTTTATAAAGTATTTTCTTGGGTCTTTTAATCCTAACACCATTAATCTCAATTATTATTATTTTCCAACCATTTAAAATGTCAAAATTTACAATTTTTTATCAATAAAACTAACCGTATTAGGGTTATTAGAAGACAAAAAATCATTTTATGAAATTAAGCAACCAAAATGAAATTTTATGCGAAATTAAAATACCAATGATACGCTTTTGTCTATGTTTATATATTTTTGTCAATATATAAAAATAACACCTATAATGTTTATCACATGTAGCCGTTTTCATTATTTTAAATTTTCCGGTTTGAATATACAGTTAACGTCTTTTTTTGTCATGGGAAAATCAAATGATTATCAATAAATTAAATTAATTCGTTTTTGGTATAATTCAATAAAAAGAGCGGGGAGCATGAAAGGAACATGTCATTTACACTAGTATAGTGACACACGAGCCGAAAGAATAGCAAGTGACTAGAGTATGTAACCCCACTTTCACATCACGTACATAGTAATCAAAATAACTCTCATAAATTAAATTATTTCTTAATTAGGTACAACGCCTATAAATTAAGGAAACATAATAATAAATAGGAGAAAATGGCTTGTATAACGAATTGATTAACATTTAGTTGCGATAGACTTGTCATCTAGTTAATATGGACCATATACACTCGTTTACGCCAAGAAGAGCTTTTATATATTGACAAACCTCACATCCTCTGGGTAATGGAGACTGTCATATCTCTCTTATCTTTATGCACAAAGATTTTTTTTTTCTTTTTTATAATTAGGCTATCCAGATATATTCAAATATTATCAAGATAGTAGCTTTTTAAATTTTTTTAAATTTTTGAGCATTAATATAATTTGTAAAAATTTTAAAAAATTAGGTATTAAGTTATTTATGTTAGACCTGGCTATCACCCAAGAGGGGGGTGAATTGGGTGTCTGATGAAAATTTAGGAACTTTGAAAATCTTTTCGCAACTTCTAAATCAAAAGTTAGATATTCAAATAAGCATATACTAGAAATATAAGAGTTTAGGGAAGATAATATGCAAACTGTGATTTATCCTGGTTGGCCCAATCCGATGACCTACGTCGTCGTCGTCGCTCCTCCTGAGATTTCAATCCACTATTTGCTTTCAACTTGATTACACGTTCTGTACTCGAAGCAATCCTCTCACTAGGATTCACTTCCCTTACAAGTTGTAATCAACACAGTGTGTTTCCCACTCAAGATCACCCAATCTTGAGTAACTCTCAGATAGAATGTTTACAAATAAATCTTCTCTCTCAGAAGTGAATGAATAAACACTGAAGTACATAATCGATCATCTCACTCTTTACACTAGACTATATGAACATTGATAAATAGAGAGTGAATGAATTATTGGACTATCGACGGTGAAGTAGTAAAATTATTTCATTGGCTTCGTCGAGTCATTCATCAATCGTTGTTCCTTTCCAGTTTGAATACTTCACAATTTATAAGTAATTGTGTTTCGACCGTTGTGGGCATTCGTCCGTTGTGTGTCTTGCAATATGACCGTTGTGAATAGTAACAATTTTAAACATCGGTCCGTTGGAGAGATAGCCGTTGACAAATTTAAATGCTTTGTCGTTTTGGTTGTTCCGTTAAGTGCTTCGCTGGATTTATCAGTTTCGCCTCCTACTCAGCTTCGTTGAATATCCGTTGTGGCATTCGTATATATCTGTTGGAAAGATTTGAATGTAGCAATATTCAGATATCCGCATGTTCCATTAGCCACAATCGAGTGTCTGCTTAAGTTTCTTTCCAGTTGTCTTCAACATGCATCTGGTTGGAGAATGACTTAGAATAATATTCAGATGCTTTTGTATGGGCACATCTTGATAAGAATCATTTTGTCGGCCCTGTTCTGTGAAGATCAAAATGCTGTTGATCCATGAATTGGTTTTACAATGTTTAACTCAAATTAATAATTTGCAACTCACTCAAGAATATGATTAGTAATAGCATAAATAAGATTGAGTGATGTAGGAGAAGAATTAATTGAGTAATCAAAATGTTCATATAATGTTGCAGAGAATATTTGCGTCAGCTGATAGCTCATACTTGAGTATCCTTCCTGAGTACTCAAGTATCCATGTAGAACAACTTCACAGATGCTCATATCCGTCATTACTTGAGTAGCCCAATTCTCATACTTAAGTACCATACTCAAGTATCTATATCCAATACTCAAGTATCGTTGCAGCAAGATCATATCAGAGGCTTCACACTGTCAATACTTTCTGAATACTCAAGTATCCTCTTGTAGAATCACTTCACAAAAGCTGATGTCTCGTCAATACTTGGGTATTGAACTTGAATACTCTAGTATTCCACCAGTCAATGTTCCTGCAATCATTAATACTCGAGTATCGCCTTGTGAATACTTGGGTATAAGCCATTTCACAAAATCCATTGAGTCTCTGCCTTGACAGTACTCGAGTATTGTTTCCAGGATACTCGAGTATTGCTGCATATTTCCTTGTAGCGAAGAGAGAAACCCGATATTACTCGAGTATGTAAATGGTATTCTCGAGTATGCTTGATTGGCAACTTCAGCAATGCCTCTGTCTTGATATTACTCGAGTATGTATCACCTTCTACTCGAGTATCATCTTTGAATGTCAAACTACTGGATGCCATACACTATGGTCTTCTGCAAATTTCAGACTTCTAGGAAGCAATCATGTTAGCAGTACAATAGGCAATTTCCGATGAGCATAACGTCTTCGATATAGATCCAAATTTGATAAATCACCTCATCTCAAAAATCTCTTTAAGTCTTCTTTCTAGTTCAATAATAATCAGCTCCAAACTAATTGTATTTCGTCCATTATCATCAGATGAATGGAGGTTGTTCTTATCCAGCTTTTTTGCAGCATCCAGAACAGACTGTCAACTTAAAAACATCATATCTCTTTCAATTGATCTTATTTTTATTTGTTCTTGATGTTTTGGAAAAATTATTTGAGTCTAGTTTCCAATGGCACCGATTTCAGCTCATTTGGAGTTTCCGTTTGTGAGATACACTCAAATTACTGAAGCTTGGTCTGGACTGTGATGGTGATTTTTGTGCCAACTTGTAAAATTCATAGATATCTCATTTGGACTCCTTTAGACTTGAATTGTACATCCAAATGATGCATTGGGAGTCTAGTTTCATATGCCACTGGTTTCAAGTCAATCCAATTTCTGGTTTGTGAGATATCATTAAATTACCATAGGTCGCCAGAAACAGAGTTGAGCTGAGTAGCTGGAATCACGTCATTACTCGAGTATTTGAAGTCTCATACTCAAGTATTAGTCCCATACTCGAGTATTGAAGTGGCATACTCGAGTATTGATCAGAATTTTGCCTGAATAAGAGCTGATTAAGTATCATACTCGAGTATTAAGTTGGTATACTCAAGTATTGCTTCAGGAATGCAACTGTAACTTATTGTTACTCCTCCAATTCAACTTCCATTTGATCATAGAGACTTTTATATTGATATTCTTATTTCTTCAATCTCCTATCTTGATCATTCTCTATAATTTAACTTGGATTAACCTACATTAAACAAAGTAGTTAGTCAATGTATATGATATAAACTTTTTGCTCTAGATAATGACATCTATATAAGACATCATCAAAACTAATCATAACCAACAATTTATTTGTGTGTGTTTATTTCCTAAAGTACCCATATTAATTACTTGCACTTTAAATTACTTCTTGCTAGTATTTAGGTGTCCTAGAGACAATCTGTAAGGACATATTAGCACCATTTTTGTGTTGTAGTATTTCATTATTAATAAAAGATCTCATTTTATCTTTATCATATTTATATCTCACCTTTATTTTAAGGTAAATATGTGTTTAAATATAAAAGCTCTAGGAATAAAACATGTGTTAATCTTGAGGATCAATGATAGGGATCATGATCATGAGGACTCGAGAATACTAGATATCTATGCCTAAAACATGTTCCTAGTCTTGAATCACCAAGAAAGGGTATTGATGATCTCAATAAGACTAATATGACATAATCTACATGTATAAGATACAAGGTAGGGACCTCATGGAATGCATGCATGGTGATGCCTTAGCTGATGTCGTGGGTAGATCTGTTGGAGAATAAATAGCACCAAATAGTCCCTTCGAGAGACTTCACAAAGATTCATTGTAGAGAGTATCGTTGGATATGTAAAGTCTCTCATTGTTTGGTAGTGTGGATTGTCCAGGACTTAAAGATGTCATTAAACACCATGTCCTAGAGTTATACTTTGACTGTACAAATCTATCCGCTTGAAAATAGAGAGAACAGTGTACTCTTGGGTGTAACTCGAATACATGACTATAGATGGATATGCCGAGAGGACTCACAGTCCTCTACAAGGGATTAGTCATTCACAAGTTCGGTAGAGCTTGGATAGCTTCTAATTAACTTGGGAGTTTGTGCGCACAGTAAGTGATCATGAAGAGTCATGATCCATTATAGAGCTAATATAAGAAGATTCCTAGTTCTGTGAATTAGCTACATTTATTCAATTAAGAGAGATGATAGGATATCTTTGCTCTCAACTAAATGTGAATGACGATGTGAGGGATGATGTCTGCACAATATCCAAATATGAAAGGTAGATCACTTTATCAACTCAATTATTTCTAGGGTCGCAAAGCATTGCTAATGTTTTATGAGGTTATTAAATAAATTGGGCCCATTAAAGAAATTTTAATTGGTCCAAGTTTATTTATATCAGTGACTAATTGGGCCTAATGGGTCACACACAAAGGTTATTCCCGATTGCTTAAAATTAGCAAACTTGGGCCAATAAATGTTATTGGGCTTAATCAAGAGTAAAGGTGTAATTGAGTTGGAGTAGGACTCCAAACCCAATTAGGAGGAAAATGGCGTCACATATATGGTCCCCAGTGGGAAATCAGTTTCTCCATAAAAGGGCCCAAATGTGTTAGAAGACCCCACGAGGTATTAGGCTAAGTTGAATTTGAAATTCAAATTTTGAATTTAAGTTTGAAATTTAAATTCAAAAGGTTAGGTTAAGTGATAAATGTGATCTATCATCTTAATAAATGATTGGATAAATGTAATATCCTGAATTTCGGGCATGGAAACTTGAGAATAAGCCTAAGTTAGGAAGATTACTAAGCCCGGTTCAGGAAGTATGACATTTCATGGACAGATAAAGATCCTCTGCATTTTTGAGGAAAATAGGAAGAGAAGGAGACACTGGAGAGTCATATGTCAAAAAGCAAGAGTCAGTGTAATGATCACATTGAGACACATGTCACTTCAGGGGTAAAAGAGGAAAAGCAAGGGCAACATAGTCAATTCCTTTTCCTTTTAACATTGGATTTCATCCACCATGAGAGAGAAGAGAAAACCAGGTGACTTTAATCATGTGTGGGGCCAAACACAAAATGCGGGTCCCACAGGTGAGTAACCGGTGGAAAAGGGACTGATAGGGACTAGTTAGGGGTTTCTTTTAAACTGAATGGGACAAGTGTGGGGGCACTTTGGGAAGTTAAGAAGGCGCCACATATGAATGTCCATTCAGGGGAGAATATCTGAAAAAGTTGAAGAACAGTTCAAAGGGAAGCACCTTGTTGACCAGCGGGACCCACGTGGACCGGTAGAAGGAGACTAGACCGTATAAAGTGGAAAAGTTAGGGGAAAAGTAGGAGGACGGATTTGGTGGGCCCAAAGTGGCGCCACCCAGCCCCCCGTAACCATTAAAAACGTGCTTGAAGAAAAAGAAAGAGAAAAATCAGTGCAAAAGTCAAAGTGCGGGACCCACTTGCTGGAAAAAGGGGAATTAATCAGATAAATTAGGAAAAATAAAATAAAATCATAGAATCTGATTTGAGGGGTCCATAAGGCGCCACCTAGCCCTAAAAAGTGTCTAGAGAGCTTGGGGAAAAGGAAAAGAATAATAAAAAAGTTTTGGGCCAAAATTGGTAATTTTCAGAAATTTCGGGCCAAAGTAGGTAATTTTCTCCAAATGAAAAGTAAAAATATAGATATTTTGAAGGGAGCACGCCACTTGGCAGACCTAGAACCCTCTGCAATTTTTCTTGGAGAAAAATTAAAGCCAATCAGTCCATTAGACAGGATGTGGGCCCTACCGGTTGGTCAAAAAGGTGCTTTGGGTCATTATAAGTAATTTTCACCATTTGAAAAGTAAAAATCTGCCAAACTTGGATGAGAATGCACCACAGGTACCCCTTCTGGAATTCTCTAGAGATTCTTTGGAATAAAGTCAAAAAGCCAGATGAAATTCATTAATTACTGGACAGGAATGTACACCAGTTATTCCAGACTGCTTGGATTCTTTTAATTATTTAAAAGGACATAAGATTTCTCTCTCCTAAACCATGAGGAGCATGAAATTTCAGAAGGAATAGAGAAGGTCTCAGCCAAGTTTCCATAGCCAAAGCAAGGTCCAAGCTCCAAGGATCATCAATCAAACTTCCGATTCAGGTAAACACCGAAAACTCGAACCTTTGCAACTTGAACTTGAGATTTTCGTGCAAGGGGTTTGGGTATGGTGTTGCAATCGGATTTTGGGGTTTTTGATGGTCTCAAAGTGTTCAAAACATGATTTTTTATGGGGTTAACCTATGGTTTAATTTTCCGAACTCAAAAACACCGAAAAACCCCTAAGAACAAGCTTATTGTTGATTCTAAAAATTCTGGCAGCGAACCTTCAACTGGGTTCTAAAAATAGTAAATGAACTTTAAATAATTTGAAATTGTACACGTATAAATTAGACTTCCTGAGCTTCATATTGATGTATACTTTTGCATCATTAAGACTTTCCTACCAAGAGATAAAAATTGTTAAAGTTGGCTCAGAAGCATCAGGACGAATCTGAACCAGAGAGTGAAAGGTTGGCTACACACCACAATATGTGTCCTTGTGGTCTCTGGAAATATTTTTCCTAAAAACTATACACTCTAATGGTTCAGATGGTGCTGGTTTTATGTAAAAATGAGTTTTCTAGAATGTATTAAAAATGTTTGAATTTGGGCCAAGTTTACTGGATTTTCTGGAAAAGTAAGAAAGGGCTCGGTTTTGACAAAAAATGTAAGGGTATTTTTGGAAAATACTCAAATAAATTCTTTTGGTGTTATTTAGGGTCAAAAAATATGTTGGAGAGCTAGTGGGCCCCTTAAAATCATAAGACGGTATATTTATCACCAGGCAGTAAGCTCTTTACTCCGGCACTTTTATGTGTTTGTGGTATGTTTTTCTTGCCATATGTATTTTTGTGTGTGTTGTGCCAAATATGCATACAAAACATGTTTGTGATTGTGTCCCTAGCGCTGAGGGTACCTGCCGGGGCCTGTCTTGGTAAGGCGGCCCGACGGTGCGAAGACATGTTATTGTGTGTACTTATGTTTGCATATTGTGGTATTTGGCATACTTTTCTGTGTTTACATACATACATGGTTGCATGCATACACATAACACATTTAGTGCATGAGTATTGATGGTTACTCTGGGGGCCATTGTCGAACTCCAGAAGCTTTTGGTGACACAGGGGAGTCGTGCCGGAAGTTTGAAGTACCTTTTATGAGAGGTAGGGTGCATCAGTGCTGATTGAAGAATAGGGAATGCCCTATTATATCTTGTATTTATTTTGGGATGACTGTACATACATATTTGGTATTTTATTTTGGATAACTGTACCCTTAACCTTTCGGGGACTTTTACTCTTTGGTTATTTACACTTTTACCAGTACAGTAAGTAGTCCAAACCGGTTAAAATCTCTATTGCGCTCACTCTGATACAAGTTGAATCGACCCAAAAATGAAGGAAAGGTAACTAAGTAAAGGAATCCCCCTAACCCGCCGCCCGAAAGGGCAAGGCCAGTAGGGGTGTAACAATAAAGATAGCAGAAATAATAAATGAAGATTGAATTAAACATGATTTTGAATTTTAGTTTAAGAGATAAATGTGATCTATCATCTTAAATTATTATTCAATTAATCAATTAAGATATAAATGTGATCCATCATCTTAATGGTTGCCTCAATGAATTAATCGAGAAATAAATGTGATCCATTATCTTAAATTTTTGATTCAATCAATCAATCAAGATATGAATGTGATTCATCATCTTAAATTCAATCAATCAATCAAGATATGAATTTAATTCATTATGATTTGGATTTTCCAATTCAAGCTTGGATTGGGCCTTTCTTGTAAACACTTAAAATTAGGGTTAAACTCTCATAAAGTGCTGATTTTTGGGTGTCCCTTTTCTTGCACGTTTTTCAAGAGAAAACAAGACGCCATTTTGATTGGTGTGTTCCTTTCATTCAAGAAAAGGTAAGTTCCAATCTTGCTCCTTCTATCTTTAACCTAATTCCAAGAAACCACCAACTTCTTGAAAAGAAAAAAAAAAACCCAAGGAAACCAAACCTCAACCTTGCCTTCACCTTGCAAGCATTAAAGAAGTGGGAGGTTTCAAGAGAAAGAGTTCTCATTGCAATCGGGGATAGCTGTGTGGATCAACGTTAGAGAACTTCAACAAAATTGAAGTCTTCTAGTGATCAAAGGTAATCCTAATCTCCAATAGTCGTTTTATCAAGTTATCGTAATCCCCAATAGTTTTTTTAACGAGTAATCCTGAAACTCATGAATATCATAAATTGTTACGAATTCTCATGAGTGCCGTAAAGAGTTATGAATTAATAATTAATAACTAATTAGTGTAATGAGTTAAGGTTAATAGAGTGTAAGGAGTAACAGGCTTCCACAATGATCAAACAAAATTTTTGTTTTCAACCTCAAGAAACTTTGCATGAAAGTCGCACAAAAGGAAAAATTAACCAATACTCCCTTGATGAAAAAACTTTTAATACGTTTAATAAATGTGATGTCTTATAATTACTCCCTTCATGAAAAAATTATAAATCATAGAGATCAAGTGGATTGATGTCTTGTATTTTAAACCAAAACAAACTTATATACTAACTCTTACATTTAGGAGCAGAAGAAGTATTAATTAATTCATAGGAGAGTATTATCAAACTTCCAATGGAATCAAAGGGGTTTTGTAACTCAATATATGTGTGTGTGTGTGTGAATTTCTTGTGGAAAAGTTAATTTCTCTTGCTTGTTAAAAGAGAATTTTTTTTACTAGGGTTGAGGTATAAAAATACTTATGAGTTTGTACCTAAAATGCGTCCAACACCATATGTTTTCTAGAAGTGCAAAACTACCTATAAACTTGCAAAATTGGAGCAACAAGGACACTACAATTAAAAGATGCTGACGTGACACCAACTAAAAAAAAACTCTCTCCCCATTCCCTCTCCCAACCTCTGATTCTTAAGCATCAACAAGAAGTTAAACTAGAAATATATCGAGAAATTAAAGTGTGAGAAAACCAAGCCCAAGCACATAATAGAGCGTATTTGGATTAGCCGTGGTAAAAGTGATTCTTTTTTAATATGACTTTTACAAACTTAAGATTACATTGTATAAAAGTTATATAATATAATATGATTTATGTTTGGATTTACTTTTGTAAAAGTCGGTTTGATAACATAAACCTTTTTGGATAATTAATGGAAAAGTAAGTTTAGAGGTAAGAGACTAAAAAATACATTAATTTTTTAAACAATAAAAATAGGTCATGTATTATTGGAATAATTTTAAAAATACTAAACTACTTAAATTTTTTAAGAAAATTTGGGGAAAAGTCCCCTAAAAATTTTATTAGTGAGAATGACTGAAGTAATGTCATAATTTTTATTGTAAAAATTGTCAAATAATTCTCACCAATTAAATTTCTTGTGGACCTAAATCGAGTAATGTTATAAAAATTTACCACTCTGGATGTTATTATAAGTTTATTTTAACTAATTCTCTTACATCTTTCTCATATTTCTTTATTTGCAATGAGAATTAAGGAATGATATAAATGGAAAGCAATGATTATCAACTTTTAAGTGAATTTACATTTAGGACAAAAAAATTCATCTAAAAGGATTTAGAAAAAGGACCAGAATATTATTTCAATTTTAAAAACAAGTGAGACCCAACATCTTTCTTTCATAAGGCTTTTTTTTCCTCTCTCTATGGTGGAAAAGCCAAAAGCAAGAAATTTTGGCTTTTGGCGTTACCAGCTTTTTTTGCAAAAGAACAATTGAAAAAAAGCTATCCCAAACACTTGAAAAAAGCTAAAATCACTCAACTGCACATTTGCCTAAGAAAAAGTTACTTTTGGGATGGCTAAACACCCCTTAAATCATCTAGTCATTGCCATGTATCTCTGATTTAATTATGTTTGCATATTTTAGGGCTTATAACTATGAACCATAACAAAGCTATATGAATCTAAGGGAAGCAAAGTCGAACCACAAAAAAATCAACACACAAGGGAGTTTGATGCTATAGCAAAGTTGAACCAAAGAAACATGTGAAGATGGAATATCACCTAGAGGGGGGGTGAATAGGTGATCCTAAAAATTCTTTTTCAAAAACGCACGAGAGATGAATAAAACATAGACAATAGACGTGATAGAGAAGTGAAGTAGACACAGGACAATTTATACTGGTTCGGTCAAAAATCACTGACCTACATCCAGTCTCCAGAACACCTGGGATTTCACTAGCTTTCAAGAACAGTTACACACTCTGTAAACGAAGGATGGTCTTCTCACTCTCAGACTCCACTCCCCCTTACAAGTTGTAATTAATACACCCTCTCTTAAGGTTCCACAACCTTAAGATACAACTGAAAATGAGATAAATGTTTAAGTACTCCTCACGAGTAGATAAAATGTTGAGCACTGAAGCACAACTTTAATGAAACAGTTGAAACAGCAAATAGTAATAAACTCGAATTGATTGCACACCGTTTTGGTAGTTGGCGAATTGAATGCTTCTCATATTTATAGTTGATGTCATTAATGACCGTTGGAGAAGATTGAGATCACTCGTTGTGACTCTTCAAGATAGCCGTTAGATAGATGAAGCATTCGTCTGAGTTTCGCCCGTTTGAATATTACAGCTGGAGTTTGCTGGGTTGACATTCTCTTTTATTCCTTTTGCATTTTCTTTGTGAAATAGCATTTAATGCGCAGACGGAATATTTTTGCTGCTTTACTTCGATCAGAGTTGGTTTCTGTGTTTATCACCGGTTTTAGGTAGCTGCATTTAATGCTTCTGACATTCGAACTGCTTTATTCAAATTCGCTGTGAACTTGATACTTAGATATCTGAACACTCATGAACAAACTGGTTTAAAGCATTTAGAATCTGTAATTGGTAGTAATTCGAAGCAATAAGATTAACACAACGATTCAATGAATTACGCATACAAAGATTTTAAAACAGAGGTATCTTGCTCGAGTAGGATCAAGATGTGTGCTTGGGCAAGTAATGAGAAGATTAAATGCATTTGGTCAATGCTCGGGCAAAACACAAAAGCATGCTTGGGCAAGTCGCTTTGAAAAAAAAACTTAGAAGAGATTTTATCGATTATGCTCAAGCAAGATATTAGAACTTGCTTGGGCATCTCTCACACAAAGACTGGAAAACATGTTGGACGACTCTGCTCGACCAGCCCACTTAAGTTTGCTTGAGCATGGTCTGCAAGCATGCTTTCTGTAAATGCTTGGGCAAGGTTTATACAAAGGCGAGAAGGCGAGTTGATCGACTTTGCTCGAGCAACCCCTTCAACTTTGCTCGAGCATGGTATTGCTTTCTCCTCATGCTCGGGCATAGCTCCTTTGGTTTTGATGCTCGGGTGGCTCGTTATACTTGAGCATGGTGAGGAGACTCGATGTTGCTCGAGCAAGAATGTATGCTCGAGCATACTTCCCTTAGAATGGTTAATCCCCGACAACTTGAGCAAGATTGTATGCTCTGCTCGAGCATACTTCCATGAATTGCTTAACAATAGCTATTGCCCGCTGTTGCTCGAGCATGCTTTCCTTAAATGCTGATCTTCTTATTTTTGCTTGATTGAGTATTCCTTATTTTAAACTATGGATTCAATGTCTTAGAAATTGTGATCATCAAAATACAAGAACTAACAACATGATCATATAGGGGAGTTCAACTCTATAAGTACTAGTAAAAGAGAATGAATTCCTATGAGTTTCCACCTTGTTCAGAACATTGCAATGGAACTAGACAAACAAGGGAGTGTTTCAACAAAAGAAGAAGATGACTCAATTTCCTTGTCCATTAAGCCATATATTTCGGCCTAATAAGGAAAGAAAGGGGAAAAAAATGATGGCTTGAAGCATTTGGCACATGTGGTAAACAAAAGTCAACAAAGTTGATCTAAAAATGCCACTTGTCATAAGGGGGAACAAGATGATCTTGAAGAGGAACACATAAGCATGCGATTATGTTATATGGAAGAGTCATCAAACTTCTCCAAGAAGCCTAAAATTTCGTTCAAGCATGAGAGGAGAGAAGAAAAGTCACTAAGCTTGTTCAAGAAGCCAAGTATGGGGAGATATTTTGAGGGCAATTTGGTCAATTGCTAAGTGGGACCTATAAGCTTTTCTTCCAAGTACCTTAAGGCACCTTAAATACTCTTTTCCTCATGATCAAATTCAGATGGCATGCTTAAGGAAGAAGGAAACCAAAATAAGAACCAAAGGAAAAAGAGAGAAGACAAAATCCAAATAACCAAGATAAGTTCTTGTGATATGCTTATGATTTATTCTAGCTCTTTCCTCTTTCTACTCTCTAATCCCTTGAAACACTCTTGGATGGTGTTTTGCTAGAGAAGGCCGAAAGTTTGAGAAAGAGGAAGGCAAGACAAAACTTCCAAAGTTCAAGGGATCAAGCCAAGAAGGTAATTATCTAACCTTCTCTTGTGTTGTTTTGGTTGAGGTTAGTTTGGATATGGTTTGTTCATTGTTTTCTTGCAACTTGGAAGAATGAAACCCGAAGGGTTTGTTTGGTTTGAGGGGAGGGAGTGGAAACTCCCCTCCCTCTTTGATGTGTAAAGTCATATATGCCCCTAAATTACATAACTTTTTGAATCCATTTTCGCACAAGCATTTTACATCATGGTCATATCTAACTTTTCACAGCAAGGAAGGAGGTAAACTCCCCTCCCCTCCCCTCATACCAAACACACCCTAAAGGGTTATGGTGCCCAAACTTTTACAAACAAAAAACAACATGATCAAAAGCCAAAAACATCTAGCAAAAGGTAACCTAAGGCTAAAACCAAGCTATTTGTGAAGTTGGTTTGAAAAGCCTTTGTTCTTCATTTTTGGGTCATGTTTCGGCCTGAACAAAAAATGCAGCAAAATGATTTTGATGATTTTAGGGTTACCAAATTGTTTAAAATGAAAAATGGGGTGGATTAAAGGTGGAAAATGATTTTTGGAAGCAAAAGATCAAAGTTGTACAAGTTACAAAATCTGCCAGTTTTGGTTTTCTAGAGGCAATCGACTTGTGTGTGATTTTTTATGATAAAATGAAGTCTAAAAATCATGAAAATTTCCAAAAATAAAGTAGACACAGAGATTTCATTTGATAGGTCATAAGAAATTTTTGGAGTTTTCTACGGGGAGTTATAGATTTTCGTAAAAGACTTATGTTTATGGAAGTACCATTTGGACAGTGGTGCAACTTTATTATTCTGGGAATGATTCAAACGTTTCGACTGTTGGACATATTTTTCCATGCAAATAGACATGCCAAGGGTCATGTAGCTTTTGAAAGCACACCATATGGATTTTTGTGCATTCAATCATGATATTTCAAAGTTGCTGGAAACTTCTGGATAGAAAAATGAATAATTTTAAAATAAAGTACAATAAAGTCAAAGATAAAAGACTTATCCTTTATGGATTAAATAGAGACTTAAGGGACAAGGAAAACCCTTTTTTATATTTTAAAAATGGTATTTAATACAATACCTTAAAAATAAAAATAAAAATAATATTTATAATGGTCTTACTTTAGGATATTTAAGGAAGTTCGAGTTTCTAACGCTGAGGATTTTATAAATTTTGCAAAGTTAAGGTTAGTAACTTAATCTTCTCTTTATTGTGTGTTTATAAATGTCTCTTATAATCATGATTGTAGACTCAAGGTCGGGTTTGTATGCCTGAGTCATGCGTTTTTCATTCAGTTGGCTGTACATTATTGTGTACCCACTTTGATCTGTAAACTCCGACACATTGCTAAATACTTGACAATTAGTTTAATAAGAGATAAAGGAATATAAAGGGACATCATAATGGATGTAGAATTAGGGGCGTTACAGCTACATCAACTATAAATTAAAAAGTATTCACAATTGAAGATGAGAAGTTGCACCTTTACCGTCGAAATGCGAAAACTATGACTCCAACATTTATCTCATATGCTCTTTTTTTCTCAGTGTTCATATAATTTACCTTAGAGAGAGAGAGAGAGAGATTATTTGTAATGTACTTCAGTACTCATCTTATTTACTTCTGAGAGAAAAGATTGACCGTAATCCCTCATCATAAAGGTTGTATCCTTGTAGTGTGTAAGGGGAGTAACTCGGTGAGAGATTTGTAAAAGGTTTCACATGTGCCTGTCTAAACTTGTGGGATTGTAGAGGCATTTCTTGTGCCAGGATTAAATAAAAAGATAGTAGATTCAAAATATCAAGTGGAGCTTAGGACTGGATATAGGTCATCAATGATTGGACCAAACTAATATAAATCACAGTTTGCATATTATCTTCCATTATCTCTTATATTTTCATCATGCCTTATTGTTTTATTTATTGTGGTTTTGTGGCTCATTATCTTCATACTTATTATTTTCACTAAGTTGAAAAATGATTTTCAAAGTTCTTAAGTTTTTATCTTACATCCAATTCAGCCCGCTGGGGTGTCAGTTGAGTCTAACAATTGGTATTAGAGCAGGGCTCTTGTTTAAAGGACTTAATCGTCTCAAGAATTATCAATGGTTGATTTTGGGTGTTACTCGCTTTCAAAAGGTTTTGACTATACAATCTTACCTCTTTTAAAAGAAATTAATTTTTGCTTTTAGAAAGCTAGAATGACCAGTTTTATTAAAGCATCTAATTTTCAATGTGGAATGTTTTTACAAATGTTTTGGATCTCAAACTAAGGAAGAATTGGACTGAAAAATAAATGAACATGTTTTTGATGAACATCATATCAATGAAAACTTTATATAGTTCTTGAACAAAAAATGATTTTGAGAAAATTAGATTTTTCTCTACTGCTAGAGATATTTGGGATACTCTTGACTCTATTTATACTTCTAACAATTATGTTGAAGTTGACAGTTCATCTAAAACTATAAGCTGCTTATCTATGGTTGATGAAAAATTAGGAGTTGAAAATGAAGAAGGAAAAATAATGGAACACTTCCATGGTATAGTCAACACAGATGGACAAGGGAAGAGGATTCTCAAGAAGAGCTTGTTATAGACGAATATGAAAAATCATTCTCTAGAGCTCAAGATGAACTTAAGGTTAAAAATTCTAGTTCTTCTTGTGAATTTAGGAAAAATGATTTTGAAAGTCTACATAAGATTGTTTTTCAAACAATTATAGATTCGGTTTTAAAAAGCAAAAATGTTTTAAATCATGTTGGAAAATATATTAGGAAGAAAGGATGTTCAAGTAGAAATTATTTGAGTCTCTATTGTTACACCCTTACTGACCTCGCCCTTTTCAGGTGGCGGATAGTGTGATACATTTCCTTTTACTTATCAACAGACCCCCCCCGGTTTCAATGGCGAACACTATTCATTATGGAAAACCAATTTCAAAGCCTTTGTTTTGGCTACTGAGTATGCCTTATGGACAGTGTTCAAGAGAGGAGATTATGCTCCAGTTATAGTAGAAGATGGTGTTAGAAATCCCAAGTTAGAAGAAGAATATGATGAGAATGACAGAAGAGAAGTCACTCTCAAGCTTCAAAGTGCTTGTCATCTGCACTTTGTTATCTGCTAAAGCTATGTGGGTTGCTCTTGAGATTGTCCATGAGGGGACAACTGGAATCAAGGAAAATTTTGTAAAGAATATGATCAACCAACATGCTGCATTGGGCAAAGAATATGATCAACATGTCCAAGTGAGTAAAATTCTAAATATCGTCAGCAAGGAGTGGGAAGCTAAAGTCACTGCAATTGAAGAGGCTCATAGAGAGCTAATGGCATCAATGACAGCTCTCTTTGGTAGCTTATTTGAATATGAAGGCAAACTCAAGTTCAGGAAAGAACTTGATGAGATTGGCAGCAAAAATAAGGGAATTGCTCTTAAAACTGTCAAAGAAGACAAGGAATCAGATGATGATGATGATGAAGACGATGATGAAGAAGTCGGGATGATGGTCCGGAGATTCAAGAGATTCTACAAGAAGGATCAAGGATTCCAGAAATTTCACAAGGGTAGCTCCAGGAATGAGCCCAAGAAGCCTATCATCTGCTACGAGTGTGAAAAACCTAGCCACATTAAGTCTAAATGTCCCCAGTTGAAGAACAAAGAGAAAGAAAAGAAAAGATTCAATAAGTTCAAAAAGAAGGCTTATGTCTCAGCCATATGGGGAGATAGCTCATCTGATGAACATGAAGCTTATGAAGAACAAAGAGCCAACATTTGTCTTGTGGCTCTAAAATAAGAATCGGAAAGTCAAGAGGTAATAAATTCTGAACCTTCATTTGATGAATTATTATCTCGAATATAATTCCCTTTACTCTGAATTTCAAAAATTAGCAAAAGAACTTCTTTCTTCAAAAAGAAAAGTAAAAACTCTTGAAGAACAAGTTCAAAATATCTCTTCTCCAACTTCTGCATGTGAAAAAGCTTCAAAAAAGGTTTGTGACAATTGCTGTGTTTTAGAGAAAATAACTGCATATCTTATTAAGACACTTGAGAAGTTCACTCAAGGTAGTGAAATGCTCAATGTTATTTTGAAACAACAAGGGTTTACAAATGAAAAATCAAGAATTGGTTATAAACATGATTTTGATAAGAAGAAAGGTAAAAGGAAATCTGGAGAAAGGAATTATTTGAACTACTTTCGAAAATCAATTCATTCTTCGAACCCTTTTGCTCATTGTAATTATTGCAATCGTAAAAGGCATACTACTTCTTCCTATTTTCATAAAAAGAAAAGAAAGAGTAAACCTGTAGGTAACTATAAATGGGTGCCTAAGGAATCTTACAAGGTTCCTAAGACACAAACTAACCGAAAAGGACCCAAATGTAACACCCCTACCGGCCTCGCCCTTTCGGGTGGCAGGTTAGAAGGATTACTTTTATTGGTTACCTTTCCATTATTATTTGGTCCTTTTATCTTATATCAGAGTGAGTGCAACAGAGCATTATACCAGTTTAGACTACTTACTATACTGGTAAAAGCGCAATAAACAAGAAGTAAAAGTCCCTGAAGGGTTAAGGGTATAGTCATACATCAATAAAATATCGAAAATATAGATACAGTCATCCCAAAATAAATACAAAGTATAATAGGGCATTCCCTATTAAATCATCACCAATATGCACTACCTCTCCAAAAAGGTCTTCTCAGCTTAGGCGCAATTTCCTGTACCTTTAGATCTTTCTGGAGTTCAAAAATGAACCCCAGAGTAACTGTTAAACTCACGTACTATATGTGTCTAGTGTATGCATGCAACCATGACATATAAATCACAGATAAAATGCCAACATACCACATATGCATCCAGAAACATACAGTAACCAATAATCACGCACCGTCGAGCTGCCTTACCAAGGCAAGCCCCCGATTTACCGGAATCACAAACCTCACACCATCGATCCGCCTGAACCAAGCCAGCCTCGGATTTACCGGAATCACAAACCGTCGAGCTGCCACTCAACGCAAGCCCCGGCTTTATCCTCAACGCTAGGAACACAATTGTAAGGGACTCAAACCCCAACATGCTATGTATGCATATTTGGCAAAACAAATACAAACATACATGGCAAGCAAACATACCACAAACACATAAAAGTACTTGAGTAAAAAGTTACTACCTGTGGGATGAGTACCGTCTTAGAATTTTATAGCGCCTGATATCCTTTCCAAATATGATTCAACCCTATCCACCATCAAAATACCTCATTTTTAATATTTCCAAAAATACCCTTACATTTTTCACTAAATCCGAGCCCTAGTCAAAATTTCCAGAAATTTCAGTGACTCTGGCCCAACTTCAAACATTTTTAATAACTTCCAAAAAAATCCTATGGACACAAAATCAGTTCCATCAGAACCATTAGGATATATATTTTATGATAAAAATACTTCCAGACCCCAAAAATATCCATAATTAATTACACAGCCCAATATTTACTCACTGGTCAGAAAAATACTGCAACTTTCAGGGCGATTTTCAACAATTTATTTCTCTTAGATAAATAATCAAAAAGGTGTCAAATTTTATATCCAAATGAAGCTCAGGAAGTATAATTTAAGGTGGTAAAATTTAAGATCAATTGGTCTTCATTTACTATTTGTATGACACGTATGAAGCTTTGCTGCCCAGAAAATCCTGATGCTGGCAGCAAGCTTTTTTCTTGAGTTTTCGGTGTTTTTGAGTTCGTAGACTTTAACTCTAACCTAACCCCATGAAAAATCACGTTCTAAACTCATTGGAACCCTTAAAAAAAAATCAGACCACAATAGCAAGCCCCAAGCATTTGAACGAAAACCCTATCTACAAACTTTAAAGGTTCGGGTTTTCGGTGTTTACTTGAAATCGAAGATTGGCTTGGTGATCTTGCTCTTTCTCTAGGTGTTGGAGACTTGGATGATCCTTCCTCTTCCCTCTGCTGGTCACGCACTTAGGTAGAAAGAGGATCGATAGGGACCAGTTAGGGGCTTCTTTTGGACCAAATGGGACAGGTGTGGGGACACCTTGGGAAGTCAAGAAGGGGCCACATATGAATGTCCATTTAGGGGACATTATCTGGAAAAGTTGAAGAAAAGTACAAAGAGAAACACCTTGTTGACCAGCGGGACCCACGTGGACTAGTAGAAGGAGATCAGACTGGATAAAGTGAAAAGTCAGTGGAAAAGTTGGAGGGCAGATTTGGTGGGCCCAAAGTGGCGCCACTTAGCTCCCATAATGATTAAAAATAAGCTTGAGGAAAACCAAAGAGTAAAATCAGTACAAAAGTCAAGCTACACGTCCCACTTGCTGGATAAAGGGGAATAAATTAAATAAATTGGGACAAATAGAATAAGATCATGAAACAGTTGAAACATCGAATAATATTAAACTCAAATTGATTGCTCAGCATTTCGGTGGTTGGCGATTTCAATGCTTCGACTATTTATAGATGTTACATTTAATGACCGTTGAAGAAGCTTGAAGAAATATCCATTGAGACTTTGTAATATGTCCGTTAGAGATGAAACGGAAATCTGTATAGTATATTCAAAATATTCTTTTGTTCCTGTGTTCATGACCGTTGGTACCACAACAAAGAGAATGTAACATAAAAACATCTTTCAAATAGCTGAGGTGGTATGCATGTTGGTTGTTGGTCTCGAACAGGTAAGTGCATTAAATGCTTTTGACACATCAACTGCTTTATTCAAAATCTAGAGATAATCTGTGTTTAGAGATCAGTAACTTGCCAATAAACTTGTTAAAACATTTCAAGAAAGTTAATGCAAAATGATAGGATGAATCTATAAGCATATGCAGAGAGATTTGAAAATTTAGATTACATTCGCTAGAACAGAGGCAACCTAGCCTCGAGTTATCACTTTTCTTGCCTCGAGTTCCTGCAGTGTTAAAGACAATATGCATATTTGAAAATGATGTTTAACTCGAGGCACAGATCTCCTCACCTCGAGTCACGTCTTAGACTCGAGGCATAAATAGGTGAGACTCAAGATAAACCATAGGATAGATAGTAAGAAAATTTCAAATATGAACTTGCCTCGAGGTTGTAAATGATTTGGCTCGAGTCAGTGCATCGACAAAGACAGTAGGAGTAAGTGATAGCACATATTGACTCGAGGCACAATGGACTCTGCCTCGAGTCTGGACTAAACCTCGAGGTAGCTTAAAGCTAGACTCGAGTTAATTGTTCCCGTTATAAGAAATCATTTCAAAAGAGCGACATAATTGCCTCGAGGCTACAACTAGGTAGACTCGAGTCACGACCCAGACTCGAGGTACTTCTATCAGCCTCGAGTCAAAATGAAATTTTGTTGATGCATTTTTAACCAATCAACTCGAGGCTGCAACATCACCTCGAGTTAATGTAACATCAAAGTTATTCCTGTGGTTTTGTCTAAGATCAAATTGATTTGCTTTCATTTCTGAATCACATGTTACTTTCAAACTTAATCATCATCAAAACTCAAACAGGAGCTAACATTTTCGATTTTTCTACTAGGAGATAAAAATTGTTAAAGTTGGCTCAGAAACATCAAGCCGAATCTGGACCAGAGAATGGAAAATATGATACATGCAAAAATATGTGTCCTTTTGAATTCTAGAAATATTTTTCCTGAACAATAAACATCCTAATGGTTCATATGGCGCTGGTTTCATACAAATATGATTTTTTTTTAGAATTTATTAAAAAGCATTGAAGTTGGACCTGAAGCACTGGATTTTTCTAGAAAATTGTTCAAGCCTCGGTTTTGATAAAACTTGCAAGGGTATTTTGGAAATACTAAAAGTAAGGTATTTTGGTGTTATTTAGGGTTAAGACATATCTTGGAAAGTGAAAGGGCACATTATATGTTTGTGGTATGTTTTGCTTGCCATATGTGTTTTTCTATATGTATTGCCAAATATGCATACAGAACATGTTTGTGATTGATTGTGTCCCTAGCGCTGAGGGTGCCTCCCGGGGTCTGCTTATGTGACGACTCAACGGAAACAAACGGTGTCTGCCAGGGTCTGCCTACGTGGCGACTCAACGAAGACAGGTTTGTGCTTCCGGGGCCTGTCTTGGTAAGGCGGCCCAACGGAGCAAAGAAGTGTTTCTGTGTGTGTTACTGTTTGCATATTGTGGTATTTGTCGTGTTTATGTTTCCATACTTATATGATTGCATGCATACGCAATACACATTTAGTGCATGAGTATTGATGGTTACTCTGGGGGCCATTATTGGACTCCAAACATTTCTGAAGCTACAGGGGTACAGGCCTGAAGAACAAGAACCTTTTTGGAGAGGTGGGGCGTTGCAGTGCAGTTGAAGAATAGGGGATGCCCTATTGGATTTTTGTACTTATATTTTTGGGTTGTCTCTATATATTTTCAGTATTCTATTTGGATGACTGTACCCTTAACCCTTCAAGGACTTTTACCTTCTGTTTATTTTACTTTTACCAGTACAGTAGGTAGTCCAAACCGGTCTAATGCTCTGCTGCGTTCACTCTGATATAAGTTAAATGGACCTAATAATGAAGGAAAGGTAACAAGTGAAAGGAATCCCTCTAACCCGTCACCCGAAAGGGCGAGGCCGGTAGGGGTGTAACACTAGGCCTCAAATCTGATCCATGTACTTTTTATATAATTTATTCCATTTTAGTTAAAATTAAGCCCCTAATTGATCCTTATCGGTCTCCTTTTTCACCGGTTAACTTCCTTTAGGACCTGTACTTTGTGTTTGGGCTTAGATACAGATAAAATCATCTGATTTTCTCCTCTGATCTCATATGGTCGAAAATTCCTCAATTACAAAATATAAAACCTCAATGTATAATTCAAATAATATCGTAAGAGGTTTTACCATTGTATACCTTTGCCTTAGGTACATGGAGGATTGACTTTGCTTACCCATTGGTTCGTCATATGTTTTCCCATGGGTGTTGGCAAAGCTCTTTCAAGGAATATAGACTTCAAGATTCTTCTGTTTGATATTTGAGAGATTCTCCTCTTCATGTTCTCCTTAAGATAGTTGAATGGTACTCTATGGTAGTTTGTTCTTGAGGTGGAACATACTCCTCTTGCTTGTATCCATTGCTTCTTTTGATTTGAGGATAAGGTTGTAGCAATGACTTCTCCACGAGTTCTCCTAACTGATGTGAATCTTCTTTTAGGTTCATGAGAAACTCTTGGACTCTTCTTCTTCTCTGTACCTTTATGTCCATTGATTTTCAAATCATTATGTACAAATAAAGCAGTAGATGGACATTTTGGTACCTACTTATACTTGGGACCTTGTCGGTTAGTATTAGACCTTGCTTGTCCTTTAGGAACCCAAACAAATTTATTTATCACATTAGAATTTCTCCTAATAGCATGTATGAGAAATATGACCAGTTTTACGACAATAATTACAAATAATAGAATGATGCTTATTATGAACTATTTTGCAAGAATTGTGCTGGTCGAGTGGATACAATGTCAAATGACTCACATTTGTATATTCTTCCTTCCCACATGATTTTCCAGAATGATTGAAAACATTTTTGTTTTTCAAAATAGAATCAGTAATTGGTTGAAAAACAATTTTATGGAAATGTTCAAAATCATTTTTCTTAACTACACAAAAAGAATTGAAATTGTTTACCACATGTACATCTTGAGCTCCAGATAATGATTGATCATAATCGTCCTTGAGCTCTTCCTGGGAATTCTCTTCCTCTTGTTCTTTTGTGTTGACTGGATCATAGAAGTATTCAATGATTTCTCGTTCTTCAATCTCCAGTTGTTTATCAGTCGTAGATATGCAATTTATAATTTCTAATGAACTATCAACTTCAACACAATTGTTAGAAGCATAAATAGAATCAAGAGTATCCCAAATATCTTTAGCACAAGAGCAATTTTTTTTTCTCGAAATCATTTTCTGTCAATGCACTATATAAAATTTTCATTCCTCTAATGTTCAACGAAAACATTTTCTTTTCCTTTTCAATCCAATCCTTTCTCGGTTTGAAATCAAAATCATTAATAAAAACATTCCACATATCAAAATCAAATACTTTAATAAAACTAATCATTCTAGCTTTCCAAAACCAAAAATCAATATCATTTAAAAATGGTGAAACAGTGTAATCAAAACCTTTTGAAAATGAATAATACCCAAAATCAGCTATTGATAACTCTTGAGACTATAAAGTCCTTTAAACAAGAGACCCACTTTGATACCAAATATAAGACCCGGTTGAACCCAAGAGGGGGTGAATTGGGTGAATGATTAAAAAATTGGAACTTTAAAAATCTTTTGAAAATCTTTTCATAACTTACTGACAGCAGTTTGTATGACAATAATGATTTATAAATAGATAAACAGTCAATCAAACATATATGCTTGGAATATAAGAGTTCAGGGAAGAGAATATGCAAACTGAGATTTATACTGGTTCGGCCCAATCCTTGACCTACATCCAGTCCCCAAGCTCCACTTGAGATTTTCAATCCCCTATCCTCTTGTTTAATCTGGGCACAAGAGAAGCTTTTACAATCCCACAAGTTCACCCAGGAATTTGTGAAGCCAAATCTCTCACCGAGATACTCCCCCTTACATAATGTAAGGTTACAATCTGTTTCCCACTCAAGATCACCCAATCTTGAGTAACTCTTAGATAAACAGATAAAATGTTTATAATGAATCTTCTCTCTCAGAAGTGAATAAGATAAACACTGAAGTACATTACAAATAATTTCACTCTCTATGATGAACTATGTAAGCATTGAAAACAGAGTGTGTATGAGATGGTCTATAGATTCAGAATGTTGGCATTTTGACAGTGCAATCTCTTGCCATCGTTTTTCTCCATCTTGAATGTGTCTTTAAAGATGAATATCATCTGAACGTTGAGAATATGACCGTTGTGAATAGTAGCCGTTAGAGATCAGTTGGAACTAGCCGTTAGAGCTTCATTTTCTGAACCAGCAATAAATGTTATGACATCAGCATTTACTTTACCCTTGATCTTCAGTTTAAAAATCTTTGATTATCTAAAACTCACTAACAAATTGATCAAACATAGCCAGAAATAGTAATGAGTGATGAAAAGAAGTATCTAGATCATAGATGAAGATTTCGCAAATTCGAGTAAGCTGATTTCTAAACAGAGCGACACAAACTCGAGTTTGTTCACACAAACTGGAGTTTGGAACTTTCTCTCAGAAGCTAAACTTGAGTTTAGAAACCCAAACTCTGAGTTTGGTTCTTTCTGGAAAAGATCATTGTGATTGAGCTCTAGACAACATTGAGGAATAGTAGCAAACTGGAGTTAATAAGTGACAAACTTGAGTTTGACACTATTCATTCTGAAAAAGAGTTTAAGTTCATAAAAACTCAAGCTGAAGTTTTCAAATGCAAACTGGAGTTTTCTTAAGTTCAAAATAGTTAGGAGCTCTCTGCCTGACACAAACTCGAGTTACTTAAATCAAACTCGAGTTTCCTTAAAAGTTGAAAACCTTGGAAAACTCTCTAGGTAACACAAACTCGAGTTTGCCTTAATTTGAAAAACTTAGTGCTCTCTGTATGATTCAAACTCGATTTTGTCTTATTGGAAAACTTGAGCTACTCTCTGTCAAGTCCAAACTCGAGTTTGACAACCCAAACTCGAGTTTGCCTTTGACAGTAAGTTTTTAAACTTAACAAAGACAAACTTTAAACTTGAGTTTACATATCCAGGCTCGAGTTTAGAAGTTCATTCCAAATTTTTTAAACCACCTATGCCTTTTTAAGTCTTCTTTCCAATCCAAGAAAAATCAGCTCTGAACTCATTGTATTCTGACTGTTATGATCCGATGAATGAAGGCTGGTCTTGACCAATGTTTTTGCAACGTCCTGAACTGACTGTCAACTTTTGAAGGTCATATCTCCCTAGTCTGAACTCCATTTTGGTTCATTCAAATCTTGATGGAAATAATTTTGAGCCTACATTCATATGCCACCAATTTCAGCTCAATTGGATTTGTAGTTTGTGAGATACACTCAAAACATTGAAGCTTGGTCTGCTGTGTGGCGTGAATTTCAGTGGCAACCTCCACAATTCATATCTCCTTGATATGAACTCCTTTGGGCTTTAATTTTATATCAAAATGACTTATTCCGAGTCTAGTTTCATATGCCACTGGTTTCACCTCAATTCGATTCCTGGTTTAGGAGATATCACTAAATTACCATACCTCGCCCAAGCTGAACGTGAAACAGAGTAGAACAGAGGTGCTGAAAAGCAGTGTAAACTCGAGTTTATAATGACAAACTCGATTTTAACTAGTCCAGAGACGCCAGAGATGCTGAAGACACTACTAACTCGAGTTAGTTAGTGGCAAACTCGAGTTTGGACTCCTAAACTCGAGTTTGCTCGTACCAGAGGAGCAAATCATTGTAGCGAAGTAGGAAACTCGAGTTTTCTCATCCTGAAGCTTAGTTTTGCTGACTTTAATTCCTAATTGAGCCATTCCAACTTCCATGTGATCTTGGAGACTTCTAGCATCAATATAGGAACTTGAATAATTATATTCTCATTTCATTCAACAAGTTCTTCCATCTTTAATCTCCCATCTTGATCATTCTTCATAATCCAACTCTTTCTTTCTTCTCTTCTCTTGATCATTCTCTGTCATTCAACTTGGACTCATCATTCTCAGCAAGTTCTACCTTCTTCAATATCTCCTCTTCTTCTTGATTACTCCCAAAATACTTTGATAGCTTCTTGCTTCCTTGACATTCTCTCCTTTTTGATTAATCTATATAATTCAACTTGAACTAATCTACATTAAATATAGTAGTTAGTCAATGTAGGAGATAAATATATTATACAAGCTTTTTGCTCTTAAGAATGACATATATATAAGACATCATCAAAACTAATCATATCCAACACTTACAAGAATGATTTTCACTTATAGCAGGAGAATTTGTTCTATGCGAGATCATTCCTCAAAAAAAAAAAAGAGAATCTAAGCAACAAATATGGAACATTCAAAGCAACAAATACCTATCTCAATACAAAGGAGCATTAAGCATATTGTGATAGAAATATGGAACAGAAGCTCAAATTAATAGGAGAATCCTGGAGACAACGTGAATATACATCATAGTTGCGTAGCAAAAGTGTGGTGAATGCAACATCATGGATCTAGCATTGCCAGAAAATAAGTGAAGGACTTCATGGATCATTCATAAGTTTGTCAAAACGAAATGAGCATTTATAAACCCGGTCTCTTTATATTTTCTTACTATTTTGCACTTATCAATTTGCTTTGATTATGAAAGTTTTCTTGAAAACCTCTCCAATATGGTTCAAACTTGTTTTCATAAAATCCTTCTTTTATTTGCATCACATTTAGTGTGAAGGATGATACACTCCTTTTGAATTAAAGATGAGAAAGGCATTTCTAATTTGGTTTCATATTTGCTTCTCTAAGAGAATTCCCTATTTATCCTTCAAACTTTTTGCTAATGTCAAATATGGAGAGAGAATAGTAAGAAAAAATATGTTGCATCAATTTGTTGTCATATTTACACTTATTTTTCTTAAAGGATTTAAAAATATGTTGCATTCAATTTGTTGTCATATTCACACATATTTTTCTTAAAGGATTTTAGAAAGTGATGCACACATTATTGCAGAACAAGTAATAAAGAGTAAGTAGAGTATCATCCCACAGAGACTGGGATACCGAATAAAGACATCGTATTGTAGAATTAGTTGTGCTAAAAAAGAAAATAACTTTGATTGGTTGAGAGTTTTGATAGCTATACTAATAAACAGGAAAATAACTAAATGATTGTAGTCGTAAGAAGATATCAGTAAAAGGATAGATTGAACTCGGAATCCTTTCTAAGCATACCATTCCCCCAGCTGCTTATACGCAATGCTTAGCATTCATACTGTATAGCTCTCGCAAATGCTACAACATGAACACCCTATGCAAATTTATTCAATTAACCACACCACGCTAATCTACCGAAGCTCTCGCGTCCGATACATACAATCCTAGTCTGTACTTCTCCTATATGTTTAAGGTGATTTTTCTAGCCGGATTATCAATACAAATCAAGGTGTTATGGTTATGAGCGGTAGACCCATTCCTGAAGTCTACAATAATAGGTCAAGCCTTGCACCAGCCTGCCTAGCAATCACTACTTCTCAGATGTCTAACCCCGACTCCTTCTCAGTAAGCCGAGGCCATTGATCTAGTCCCTAGCTCTCACTAATCGACAAGAAATTGAATTACTGATAAGCAACCGAATATATTAAATTAAGAACTAGCAACTGGGTTCATTCTATACTCAAAAAATCATCCTCGTTCAGCCTCAGGAAATTAGTTCATGACTGACAAGGAAATCACAAAACAGAGTACTACAGAATAGCCCATGATAATAGATTGACTAAAATTCAAATAAAGAAACAAGAAACAAAAGCTTGATGGATTTTCCGACGGCGTGGAAGAAGCCCTGTCACGTCACAACTCCACGTCTTCTTCACTCCATCTCACTCGTAGGAAGGATGTTGGGTTCTCTTTGGGGTCCTCGTGCTTCGTGACTTCCCTCACTCTTCTTTTGAGTCAGGCCGTATATGATTTAGACTCCTTTCTCTCGACGACTTCCGACCCCTTTTTAGGGTTGGCTGTTGTTTCCTTATATAATCTGGTCTACTTGCAGTGTACGTTCATCAATATGGGCCTTTCCTAATATGTCGAGGTCTGATCGTATCTATCCTCCAATTCTCGGTAGATTGATTCTGCTGATCCTGCGGGATTCTTCAAATCTTTTAGTTCTGATCCTCCGCATCTTCTATTTCAATACATCAGCAATCTAACTGTTATCCTCGACGTGCACTATACTTCCTGAAATAATCTTGACAAAAGATCAGGATATATGCCGCATAGCACTGCGTCACTTACTATGCTATAACTTCAGGGATGCATTGTATTGCACTTCGATAGAGCTGTCCTGATGCTATAGCACAGCATCGGCTATGTTATGCGACTTTCTCATAAAACCTCAAAACTTGCTTCTTTCTTAGCACATGTTTAGGATGTAAATAGAATTCATCCTAAAGTTCCATGTACAATGAATTAATGCCTTTTTGCTCAGATTAAATGCAGTTACGATCATATTCACCATACAATTCAGTCATAAAATACAGGAAAAACATGGCATAAATCATGCTCATCACAAGGGCCTTGAAAAATATCAAAGCCATTCACTATGCACCAAGTGGTGGCATACCACTGGTATTTATACACAATAACTCTCATCATCACTCCACATCCATCCATGTAACAATCATACACTTGGCATGTATATACGAGTTACAAACAAGACTCATAAAAACAATACATAGTTTCAATAATCATTAAGATAAAAGTACTATTTCAATTCACGAAATCATAACAAAAGTGCATTATCCAAAACATTTAATATCATAATTTTTTGTCTCAATAATCATTTCAAAGTACTCATTGATATATTAAATCAAGATCCATATATTGTCATTCTCATAATCATTTCACAAAATACTCACAAATAACATACTGACATATATAACAAGCGGAAAGTGATTACCTCAAGTTCTTGACACAAGAACTAAGTGTGAGAGAAATGAAGTCCACTCTAAAAATAAATATGCAATTATACGTTAATATGATTAACCAAAAATATCAACTAATACAATAACAAATTAATTAAACTATAATTGTTTTATTTTAGTTTTCTTAGAAAAATGATAATTTATCTATCCATCAAATCATTATTACAAATCCTATTTTCTTCATTCATAAATTATTTCTTACTAATTATGACTATCAAAATATCACCATATCTACAATTTAATCAAAATACCCAATTTCCTATAATAAAAGTTTCACCTAAAAAAAATCAAAAAATCAAAAACCTTTATAAACCTCAAATCTAATCCATATAATTCTCAATATAACCTCCAATAAATTAAAAATGAATTATAAACTCGAATATAAAAGACCTATTATCACTGTTCTCGATTTCTCAACTTCATACTAACTTATATAAGTAGAACCCAATTTATTAAACAAATCTTCAAACCTCCATATAATCAAAATCATATCAAAGTCTAATTTAAATTCCAAATCTGAACTCATAATTTCATATAGTTCAAGATTTAGCAAAACTAAACTGATTCTACCAACATTAATATCTTTAGTAATCCATATAAATGCTTTTAACCTCATTTAATTGGTAAACATATCCTATGAGACAAAAATCCTAAATTCATTTAAATAGAAAATTGATTTAAAATTCTTAAAACAATGAACCAATAAATTCAAACTAATTAAAATTACTTATTAATCATGCTCTAGATATATACAATCATCTATTATCAAAACTTAAAAATTTATCAGAATTTTAATCTCAAAATTTTCACTAATCAATACTATATTACTCTCATTATAAAGAGAAAAATACTAGAATAACTTTCATGAAGAAAGTTTGTTGAAAAGAAATTAATTTAACTACCTAAATAATCTTATAAAATAAATAATTTACCTTAAACAACTCAAATAGGCTCTTTTTTCTTCTCTTTCTCTCGTTTTTCTCGTCTCAGTTCTGTTGGTTCTTAGAGTTTTGATGATAACAAGACTTAAACGATTAAAGTTTTATATTGAAAATGGTTGAGTTTTTTATACAGTAAATATTGATTATGTTAAGTGTGTATTACTTGAGTAAGGATTTATGTTACTCAAGTAACCCACATCTAATAAGGTTGTTAAGTATTTGCAGAATGCTACTTGAGTAAAGGATCAGTTTTAACTCAAGTAGAATATCAGTTGATCTTATCAGAAGAAACATTACTTGAGTAAACCTTTTTGTTACTCAGGTAATGTCGTTTTCAAAGCAAAGATCAAGAGACGTCATCTATGCTACGCGAGTAAGGTAAGTATGTTACCCGAGTAAGCTCTTCATAAATTCATTCTTAGCTTTTCTTCTGACAGTTACTTGAGCAATGTTATCTTCGGTCCAAACCCTTGACCTACGTCCAGTCCCCAGACTCTCCGGGATTTCACTAACTCAGATGATTACACACTCTGTAACTCTTGGAGTAATTCTCTCACTAGAACTTACTCCCCCTGTAAGTTGTAATAAAATGTCCCAATCTCAAAATCCCAATACTTTGAGATTCTTACAAAGATTGATAATCAATAATAAAATCTGTAAAAAGAGAAGATGTATGAACACTGAAGATTTAAATATCTGAAGATATTATCTAATTGAGTAGAAACAGTAAATGCTTATATCGCTAATTGAATGCGCATAGTTTCGGTTAGGTGAAGAATTGAATGTGTTCCGGTGTGGAACCAGATGTCCAGCCCAGATGGCTGGTGGTTTGATCTTGGATCGGATTGCTTATGCCGGAATATCTAAGAGTAGAGATATCCCGGTGAGCGATGAATCACTGGACACAAGGCCTTTAACCCAAGGGGGAGGGGGTATGTGTTCAGTGGGGTTTGTGCGGTGTGAGGCAGAAAGTAAATAGCTAGAGTTAGAACGTGTGCACCTTGGTATTCTCCCCTTGTATTTATAGGGTGTTCCACGGTATCTTAACTGCACAATCTATCATATCCCTGGATTATGGATATGATAGATTGCCCCATGATTGTAGGGAAACCGGGATACTCGGCATCCCTCTATTGGGCCGTCCCTGGTTGGGCCGAGGTGAGGGCGTGCCCCGCCGGGCCGCCCCCTGGTGGGCCGTGGGTCGGTCGTGTGGTTGCCCCCGGCTTGGTAGTTCAAGGTTTTGAGCTACCGGGGTGTACTTTACTCTCCGGGGTGGGATGTGCCCTTGCCCCGGACACAGGTATTCTACGGGTTACTATCCGGTGCTTGGACCCGAGGTGTCCGCCCGGTCATCCGAACCCGAGATCATTTCTCAAAGGTCGGCATCTCTGTTGGTGACTTTAAAGGGGGCCGAGGTGGTGCCGGGTGGTTTGCTTGGTTTCGAGGTCGAAAGCCCTTCCGACTTCGCCATCATGGCGCCGAAGCCTTCCGACTTCGCCATCATGGCGCCCTGCCACCTGGCGTCTTTGGAGTGGAGAGGATTTGCAAACGTCATTCCCTGCCGCCTTCAGTTTTCGTGCACATTAAATGCGCATGCTTCCCGGGGCACGTTTCCTCATTTTGCAGGCGATTTTCTAGTTTTACCCTTAATTCCCCGGCGCCTCTTTGCGCCTCCTACCAATTCGAAGGTTTTTAACCCTGTGTTTCTTCATTTTTTGTCTACCGCCTTCGATCATTTCTGGTTTTCTCTCATTCTCCATCTTCTCCGAAGAGTTGGGATTTACGCTTCCGGCGGTTCTCAAGCTTTTACGCTTCCGGCGATTTGTCCTCTATTCGACCTTTTCTTATTCTGGTAAGTCATTTCTTCTGCTGTTTTCATCTTTTTACTGGATTTCTTGCTTCTTTGCTTAATTCGGTTGGTTTTAGTACGAACCGAGTATACTTGTGGTTTGTCGGGGTTTCTGGGTAGGCTTTAGTTTGTTAGGTTAGGCTTGCTTACTCTACCTATGGCCACATGCCTTCATTCCGGAGAGGTCATCGCTTTTTCCTTATTGTCATTTCTGTTTCTTTAGGTTTGCATCCTTTGGTGACAATGAATAGGACTAATCAACCTTCGACTTCGAGTCATGACTTAACCCCTGAAGAGGTGGAAGCCCTTCGTGTTCGTTTCCCTCGAACGAGCCATTGGCTCTTGGGTACTCCTCGTCCAGGGGAGAGGCCGGCCTCCTTCCCGGGTGGCAGCTCGGGTAGCACGGGTAGGAGGGCCGTTGGAGGGTCTCGTCCCCCAGTTAGACCTTTTCCCGAAGGTCGGAGAGAGGTCGAGGTACTGTCCGCATCGCCCGTCAACCCTTATAACCCTCCTATTCGCCCTAGGTTGGCTCCTATGCCGGAGGGATATGCCGGCCCTTGTTGGGAATGTATAGAATCGAGCTCATATTATGTCGCCAGAGGCGAAGATTCTAGGGCCGACGCGATTATGGGGTCTTGTGGTCATAGGTCGGCTTTTGTCCCGGCCTCGGGCTCTGGGGGCCGTCTTCCCATCAGTTTGTCCACCTCTGATTTTGGTCCGGCTGTTGTGCCTGTGTCAGGTATTTTTCACTTACTGACCTTAGTATTGTATTTTTTCTTTGCTGTTATAGGTAAATGGAGTCATCGTCTTCACCAGGTAATGCCCCCTTGGAAGCTGCGAATTTGGAATCCAACATTCCTCAGGATCTTATGGAGAGGTTCCCCTGGGTCACTCGGGATGTGTTGGCGACCCCTTCCTTGATGACCGTGCAGGCCCTCCGCCAGATGAAACTGTCGGCTATGGAAGGCTGCTACTTTTGCCCCCCGGAAGGGAATGAGCCCGTCTGTGCTTCGAGGGCTGAGGGTTTTACCAACTTCTTTTTCTTTTACAAAGCTTATATGACCCGGCTCGGTGTTCGCTTTCCGTTATTTTGAGTTTCAAATAGACTGTCTCAACCATCTCCATCTAGCCCCTTCTCAGCTTCATCCCAACGGGTGGGCCTATATAGTTGCTTTTGAGCAGCTATGTCGGTCTTTCTCGGTCCCTATACCGTGCACTACCACCTTATTCTTCTTCTTCTTTTTTTTCGTCCTTTTACTCCCCGGTCTGGTAAGGAGCCGGAGCAGCTAAAGGGGCTTACCTCTCTCCGAGGTGATCCCGACAAGAAAATCCTTACGGCCTTCTCTGAGTCGTTTAAGCACTTTAAAGACGGCTTCTTTAAGGTGGTGGCGAAAGCCGGCCAACAGCCGTGGTTCTTGGGGGGGCCGAGGCGGACGATGTGGAGTGGAGGTTCCCCCTTTACTGGACCGAGGATCATCATAAGTTGACCGCCTCTTATCAAGTGGAGTCAGATGACCTTTCAGTTGACGAGGTCATGCTGATTGACCGCCTGGTATCCTGGGCCAAATCTCACGGTGCCCGGAGCGCGGCATTTTTTATTAACGGAGCCGGCTCTAAGCCGGGATAAGTAATTTGTATGCATCTCGATGTTCTTTTATTATAATGCTTACATCTTGTTTTACTTTGTTACTAATTCAACTGCTTGCTTTTGCAGCTCAACCGATGGCGGAACTGCCCCGGTATCTTACGCTCGTGACGCCTGCCCCCGATGCTCAGCCTAAAAAAGGTTCCCGTAAGCGTCCGTCCTCGGAGGCTCAGAAAGGGCCGTCCTTGGAGGAAAACCAAGCCAGGATGGCTAAGAAAGCCAAGGCGCCGTCCCCTATTCGGGCGCCTTCGTCACCTGGGGGTGAGACTGTACGACCATCAAAGGGTAAAGAGATTTCCGAGGGTCCGTCGTCTCCTCAGGGTACTCCCGTCCCTCCTCCCGTCAGGAAAATCAACCGAGGTTTAGCTTGGGAGAAAGGGCCTAAGACTGAAGAGCTTGAGGTTGCCTTCCTGTCACCTCGTCAATTTATGAATGCCCTGCCGCTGGCTGATATTGACGAGGCCGTGGTTCACGATATCCAGGCACGCCTCTGCCAAGGTGTCGATTTGGCCCAGGCATATTTGCACTTGAAGGCCAAATATGCGAACAAGTTCACAGTTGCCCGCCAGCTGCGGAAGGAAAAGGAAGAGGCGGTGAGGTTCAAGGAGAAGGCTGAGGAGGACCTCGAGGTTGCGAGGGTGAGTGCCGGGAAAGTGACCGAGGAGCTTCTTCTTACCAAAGAAGCTTTAGAGAAGACTTCCTCGGACTATACAGCTCTTCAGAAGGCTCACTCCACGGGCATAGATTCCCTCAAGTCCCCGGCTTCGGCGGGCGATCGTGCTCCGACCTCGAGCGGACTAAGGCTGCCCTTACCGAGGAGAAGGAAGCCCGCCTCGTCGCCGAAGATATTGTGAGGGAGGCCGCCGTCGACTGCTTCAAAATGGCCCTAGCCCAAATCCGCTGTCTCAATCCCGAGTTAGAGCTGAAGACGGATGGGTATGATCATCGGGCGTATGTGAAGGACGGCGTCTTCCATCCGGCCCCTTCCTTACCCGCGTACGACTCTGACTCTCTTTTTGAGGAGGACCAGGACGGGGAAAGGGAAGATCGGGGTGCCGAAGGAGCCGATGGTGGTGGAGAGGGGAGCTCCAAGTCCGTTCCGGATGCCGAGGTGGCTATTCCGGATGCTGAGGTGGCTACTCCGGATGCCAACATGGTGGCTTCAAGAGTTAACGCTCCCTGAGTTTAACTGTTGTAGCTTTTACATTTTTTGTACCGGTGGTTTGTACCGGGTTGACTTTGTAGTCTTGTAAAAATTGCTACTTCGATTAATTATTTATAAACTTGATTTCAACCAATCAGTTTGTTTTGTCAACTTTATTTAGTCAACATTATGTTTCTTATGGCCGGGCCAGGGCCTTCATATGCGCAGTATCTGCTAAGTGTTACTTCCGATGGGTTGACTTCGGGAATAGGTGTAGGGGAGTAAACCCGAGCTACCGAGATCCGGATATGGCTGTCCGGGGATGTTTTTCCAGAATAGGGGCAAAATGTCAGATGCGTAATCGTGGTGTATGAACGCGCGAATGTACATGTCGGCCTGATCGGGACCTGCGTGACAATTCACTTCCCTATTTAGGAGCATTTTTCGATGCATCTATTTTATAATAGAGATAGTGTTTTTACCATCTCGCGACCGGGCGTGGCGGCCGGGTGTATTCCCTTCTGTTGGGATTTTCGTTTGACCGTGGCTTCTTATGCCTCGGTGATAATTTGTTTAATCAAACGTGTTTGACCGCGGCTTCTATGCCTCGGTGAGTTTATTTAACCAAAAGTATAGCATAATTGGTGCCTCCACTGGGGAGTCTTTAAATAAGAATGCTTGAAAGAAACAATGCGTGCTGTCTTTCAGCGAAATATGAAAATACTAAATCAATTGAAAAGCATAAAACAAATGCACCCGTCGGTCCTATCTTTGCAGGTGGACCGAGGTCTAACTGTAATAGATTCTCAGTTTGTCGGCATTCCAAGTCCTTTTGACCGGCTTTACGCCGGGGTCTCCGGGACGTAGGCGCCCTTTTCAGCTTTTTCCTTTATGCGGTAAGGACCCTCCCGGTTGCCGCTAGCTTGCCATCTACGTCGTTCTTGTTCCCGATGTCGGCGCGTCGGAGCACCAGGTTTCCCCGGTTGAAGGAGCGAGGGTTCACCTTTCGGTTGTACTTCGCTGCGATGAGCTGCTTGGCAGTTAGGTCTCGGCAGTGCGCCACGATTCGTGCCTCGTCAATGAGGTCTAACTCTGTCATCAAGGCGTCACTGTTCGAGTCTTCTCCATCCCTGCTAGCTTTCATTTTCATCCATGTCGGTTAGCCTATCTCGACCGGGATCATAGCCTCGCATCCGTATGTTAAACGAAATGGAGTTTCTTGAGTGGAGGTTTGGATGCTAGTCCTGTATCCCCACAAAACACTGTAAAGTTGTTCGACCCAAGAAGAATCGGCGTCCTCCATACGTCTTCTTAATCCGTCGACAATGACTTTGTTGGCGGCCTCGGCACCTGCCCATTGGATTGAGGGTGTTCGACGGATGCAAAGTGATGGATGATGTCGAGGTCCGACACCATACTCGAAACCCTTTGTCAACGAATTGAGTTCCGTTATCGGTAATTATCTCGGCGGGATACCGAACCGAGAGAGACGATCTTGTCTTTGAAAGAATCGTTGAATGCGGGCCGAGGTGATCGTGGTCAACGGCTCGGCTTCTATCCATTTGGTAAAGTAGTCGACGGCGACAATGAGATACCTCAACTATCCTGGGGCTGTTTTGAATGGTCCGAGAAGATCCATCCCCCATTTGTAGAAAGGCTAGGGAGCTGTGATGCTTTTCAGCTCCGACGGGGAGCGCCAAAGGATGTTGGCATGTTTCTGACAACTGTCACACCTTAAATCTTGTTTCCATGGAGTCGGCCGCCATCGTTGGCCGAAGTACCGGCTCTAAGTGCTTTTCGAGCTAGGGATTTTCCTCCCATCTTGGCCGTTAATGCCTTCGTGTATCTCGGCGAGAACGCACGGCCTCGGTCGCGTTCAAGCATCTCATCATGGGAGAGTGTAATCCTTTCCTATATAATTGATCGTCCACCGTGGTGTACATGGCGGCTTGCCGGATCAACTTTCTAGCCTCCGTGATGTCGATGGGTATGATTCCTCGTTCCAAATAGTCCTCGATTGGTTTTCTCCAGTCCGAGGCTGATGATATGGACATGACACAACTTGGTTCGTCCAGATTTTGTTGGACCACGGTTCGGTAATTTCCCGGACCTTTGGTGCTAGCCAGTTTTGATAGTATGTCGGCCCTGGTATTTTCCTCCCGAGGGATGTGAGTGATTGTTACCTCTTCAAACTCGGCTATCATGTCCTTGGCTTTGTTCAAATACTTTGCCAACAATGGGCCCTTGGCTTGATATGAGCCCCGTATATCGAGCCGCTACAAGCTGGGAGTCGGTCAGGATTCTGACTTTCTGTGCCCCGTGCTCCTTTGCTTGTTCGAGGCCGGCCAGTACTGCCTTGTACTCTGCCTGGTTGTTGGATGTCGGGAACTTGAGGTGGAGAGAGTGTTCGACGGCAACTCCGTCTGGATTTTCAATTATTATTCCAGCTCCACTCCCCTTTGCATTTGAGGATCCGTCGACGTACACCGTCCATTCTTTAAGGCCGACCTCCTTTCGCGTGGGTTGGGGTAAGTTCCCTACGAAGTCGGCCAAGGCTTGCGACTTTATCGCATGCCGGGCTTCGTAGGAAATGTCAAATTCAGATAACTCTATGGCCTAGCTTGTCATTCGCCCGGCCAAGTCTGGCTTGTGTAGAACTTGCCGGATTGGTTGACTAGTACATACCACGACTTTGTGCCCCTGGAAATATGGGCGTAGGCGTCTTGCTGCCATCAACAAAGCGAATACTACCTTCTCCAACTTTTGATACCCGAGCTCCGAGGTCTCGCAATGCCTTGCTTACGAAGTAGATTGGTATACGTCCGAAACAGGTTTCACGAACCGGAGCTGCACTTATGGCCTCTTCGCCCACGGACAAGTATAGGAAAACCGTCTCTCCTGAGTCGGGCTTTGATAGGACCGGCGGGGTTGCCAGGCACTGCTTGATCTTTGCAAATGCGGACTCACATTCTGGGTTCCATCCGCCTCGTGTCTCCTTCTTCAGTAGTTTGAAGAAGGGTAACGCGTTTTCAGCCGACTTAGGTAGGAACCTTGTCATTCGCCGATCTCCGGTTAAGCTGTTGTACTTCCTTTTTGTTGGTCGGTGCTTTCATCTCCAACACCGCTTTGCACTTGTCGGGGTTTGCTTCGATTCCTCGGTGTGTCGGATAAACCCGAGGAACTTCCCTGCCGGGACTCCAAACGCACATTTTGCCGGATTTAGCCTTATTCGGTGCTTCCGCAGTTTTTCGAAAGTCTGTTCGAGGTCTCGGATGTAGTCTCTCGGCTTGATCGACTTGACGATCATATCGTCAATGTACACTTCTATGTTTTGACCGAGCTGGTCTTTAAAGACTTTGTTCATCATCCGTTGATAGATGGCCCCGGTGTTTTTCAATCCGAACGGCATGACATTATAGCAATAATTGGCCTTGTCGGTTATGAAGGCCGTCCGTTCTTGATCTTCCAGATGCATTGCTATTTGATTGTATCCAGAGTAAGCATCCATAAAGGATAGTAGTTGAAATCCGTACGAGTTGTTGACCAACTGATCGATGCTCGGCATCGGGTAAGAGTCTTTAGGGCAGGCTCTGTTTAAATTGGTGTAATCTATACATACTCTCCAATTCCCGTTAGGCTTTATGACCATGACCGTATTAGATAGCCATGTGGTGTATTGTATTTCCCGGATGAATCCGGCCTCTAATAGTTCCTTCACATGCTTTTCTAAGGCGTTCTGCCTGTCGGTCCCCTGTTTTCGTCTCTTCTGTGATACCGGGGTCGATCCCGGTTTGATTGCCAACTTGTGACAGCAGAAGGTGGGGTCTATTCCGGGTACTTCCGAGGCCCTCCATGCAAATAAGTCTCGGTTCGCTTTTAGGAACTCGCTTAATGTCTCTTTGAGCTCTGGGGTCATTGCGCCTCCTATTTTCGTGACTGGGTCGGATCTTCCCCCGGATTAAATCTTCCAACTCCCCCCGGGCTCGGGTCTTGGACGTTCGGGTTCCTCGTCTCTTATATCCAGTTCACCACACCGATGGGTCGGGCCCTGTGGTTTACCTTTTTCCTCGGCCGAGGTTCTTTCAACACTTTGACCCTGGGATGATGTTGCCTTCCCGGTCTTGTTCTCGCGCATTGTTTCATAGTAACATTGCCAAGATTCTTTTTGGTCCCCGGTCACGGTGATCACCTTGTTTTTGGGGCTAAACATCTTTAACATTTGATGCTTGGTGGAAACGATCATGTCCCAGCTGTGGATGGTAGGTCTGCCCAATATCATATTGTACGGGGAGGGAAGTCGGCCACGATGAATCTTACCCTCTCGGCCTTGAAGGCTTCTTTAGTTCCCAATGTCGGCTTTAGGTCTATGTATCCCTTTGGCCTGGATTGCTCCCGTTAAAGCCCACAAGCGTTGTCTTGCATGGACGCAGTCTTCTTTATCCAAGTTCATCCTTTTAAAGGCGGCCCACATAATGATATCCGCTGAATCGCCCGAGTCAACGAAAATCCTTTTCACGAGGCGGTTGCCGGGATCCGGTAATTACCAATCCATCTTGGTGTCCGGCACAACGTCTTTTAGGTCTTCGGAGGTGAACTATAATGATGGGGGCGTCGGTCGGCCATGGTCATCTTTGAACTTGGGGGGGTTCTTACTGATAGTACCTCCCTCAAGTACTTCTTTCTTTGACTTGCGGTGTCTCCTCCTCCGTCCATGCCTCCACTAATTACATTGCACCTGTGGTTCGTGTCTATTTCCGAGAACTGCTCGTCATCGGAAGACGACTTTCGTCCTATTCCGTCCACCTTCCGATCGAGTTAGGTCGGACTCGGACTTCGACCTCCTTGTTTCCTTTTGTTGTTCTTCTGACCCTGTGTTTTTATCAGGTATTGGCGCAACTTACCTTCTCGGATGAATTTTTCAATTGCGTCCATGAGTTCGTAGCATTGATCCGTAGTGTGCCCCGGTCCATCGTGGAAGTCACAGAACTTTGAATGATCCGTGGTGGGCCGCAACCGTGTGGGCCGAGGTCTGTCAACTTTTTTCATCTCTGTGAAGGCCACTTCTTTCCATAACTGGCCTCGCGAAACATTGAGTGGAGTGTATCTCTCATACCTCGGCTTCTTTTCGACTTGTCGGTTTTTGGCCCTTGTCCGATTCGACTACGGGGGTCTTCCCTACGACCGCTCGGCGATTCTTATTCCGGGGTGGTGTGCTTCTTCGTTTATCATCGCCATTGGTATTGGCGATCTCCATCTGTTCTACTTCCAAATCGCTTCGCTCGAGTGTTAAACTCGGTGAGAGTGTATACCCGGTTCTTGAAGATGGAATTTGCTATCCGGGAAGAAGGATCCAAGCCGTCGACGAGGCAATGTACGTGAATGCTTTCCGGGAGGGATCTTACCTGGAGGGCCACCTCCTTGAATCTGTCCAAGTATTTTTGTAGCGTCTCCCCCCGTCGTTGCTTTATTTTACTCAGGGTATACTAAGATTTGGGTTGTTTCCGGCTAGTTGCGAAATTCAATTCGAATTTATGCCCGAGGTCTTGAAAATCATGGATGGACCTTTTCGCCAGCGTGTGGAGCCAGATTTGAATTGGTCCGATCAATGTGGCCGCGAAGAGTCGACTAATGACCGAGCCTTTGATTTGCCTTACGAACATGAGTAGCTCGAAGGCGTCGAGATGGGCCCTCGGGTCGGACACGCCATCATACTTCGGTAAAGAGGCCAGCTCAAATTTGCTAGGGTATGGAGCATTCTCGATTTCTTCCGAGAAAGGGCTGCTGTTGTGGCCCGCTATATATTTCACGGGATATTCCCGGGGCGAGCCCTTTGGCCGGGGCGTCCTCTCTCTGTCTCGGTCTTCGTCATCCGAGGTCTTCCCTAGAAAACGTTTCTTCCGAGGCAACAAGTGGTCTCGGGTCTCCTCATGCTCGGAGTCCGTTTCCGAAGAGGTCGTTTTCTCTGCATACCAGTCATGCCTTGAGCTTCTAGCCGGTCGAGGGCTTCCGTGTTTCCGGGATATCCTTACTTTCTTTCTCTTCGTATCCCGGTCTTGCTCGTGTTCCGACGCTTTAGCTTGCGGGCGGTGGTCTTCCATGATCTATTGCATTACTCTGAAGTCTTCTTGGCCGGAGGTCATGTCGCTTCTCCATGTTCTCTATCCTCCTCGGAATTGATTGCCTGTGTATTCGGAGGAGGATGAGGTCTGAGTTCGTTATGTCGTTGCACTTAGCTCCTGCGGGGGGGCGAGGTTGTGTCGACACCTTTGTTCCCATCCTTGCTATCATTGTTATTGGGGATATCCTCGAGTAGGGAGGTCCTTGAGTTTGTTTGCCGCCGACTTGTCTCGGCTGCGCACGCGATGGACTCTCACGGTGAGGGTTCCGACTGCTGCTTCTAGTAGTAGCCATTGTTGGTCACGGGGATTGAAATTTACGGTCCCCACGGTCGGCGCCAATGTTTCGGTGTAGAACCAGATGTCCAGCCCAGATGGTGGTGGTTTGATCTTGGATCGGATTGCTTATCGGAATATCTAAGAGTAGAGATATCCGGTGAGCGATGAATCACTTTGGACACGGGGCCTTTCGCCCAAGGGGAGGGTATGTGTTCGGTGGGGTTTGTGCGGTGTGAGCGCGAAAGTAAATAGCTAGAGTTAGAACGTGTGCACCTTGGTATTCTCCCTTGTATTTATAGGGCATTCCACGGTATCTTAGCTCGCACAATCTATCATATCCCTGGATTATGGATATGATAGATTGCCCCATGATTGTAGGGAAACCCGGGATACTCGGCATCCCTCTATTGGGCCGTCCCCTGGTTGGGCCGAGGTGAGGGCGTGCCTCTGCTGGGCCGCCACCCCTAATTGGGTCGTGGGTTAGGGCCGTAACAGAATGCTTCTGTCTTTTATAGTGGATGGCAATAATGACCGTTAGAGAGATTCAATGAACCGTTGAGTGTAATGAATATATCCGTTGAAGTGAACGTTACTCAGGCTCTTCGTATTCTCGATGTTCGCCATTAATCTCCGTTGACATTCTTCTTTTCATTTGTCCGTTGAGACTCAGTGAGAATGTTTAATGAAAATGGTTGGAACACTTTATGAATGATCAGAGGATCATTTTGCCAAAATGGTGTTTCAGTTTTGCTTTGCATTAAATGCTGTAACACATAATTGCTTTATTGCAATTTGGTATTAATCCATATCAAAATCATTTGTAACTCATTAACAAACTGATTAAACATAGTTAGGAATAAAATGAGAGATGATATGAGATACTCAGAGATTTTCAAGAAGATTAGAGACTATGTTTTCAATCAACGATGGATTGGCAGGAGTCATACCACTCTTGCTCGAGTCAATACAAAAGTTTTGGAAGTTGAAGGATACACTATAGGCTCGAGTAAAATTGATCTAGCTCGAGTTTGAGGCCAAACTTGAGTCATCAAAACTAGGCTTGAGTCTATCTTGTTTCGAAAATATATTTTAAGTAACTGAAGGTAACTCTGAACTCGAGTCATTCAACATTGGCTTGAGTTGAAAGTCCATTTGAATATAACGGTCAAATTCTTGACTTGAGTCAGAGGTCTTAGGCTCGAGTCAGTCAATCTTGTATTTTGAAACAGATTTTAAGTTGACAAGATTTGGCTAGACTCATAGGGCATTGGCTCAAGTCTGCATCTAAACTCGAGTCAGGCTTTATGTGGCTCGAGTCGATAAGTCCTTCTAGCTCAAGTTTTTCAAAATTTGGCTCGAGTCTGATATCCTTAGCTAGAGCCAATTTGAAAGCAAACGGTACAAACTACTATAATCCAAGATTTGACAAGTAAAAATATTTTGGCTGGAATCATAAGCCTTATTTTGTTTATAATGGTCAGTTATCATCAAAACACACATTGAGAACTAACAAAAATAAGAACAACTTTATATGTTTTATTATTTGTATACTTTTGTTCTCTAAAATTGGGCAATAAGTGGATTGCCCTACCTTCCTTCAGCATTTGATAGCTTGAGCTCTTTCTTCTTAAAATTTTGCCACTCTCCATTCTCAAATTGCATGCCATCTTCACTCTTTACTTTCCTTAGTGCTCACCAATATTGATTTCAAAAACAATTTTTTCAAACCAGATTTTTTATTTTATTTTACTTTCAGATTTTTTTAAAATAATAATTTTATAAAACTATTTTAAGAAAAACATTCAAAACAAAATCAAACAAGGCTTTAGTATGTTGAAAATGATGCTTTTATCTACCCTTTTTTGTTTGTATGCATATAGGTTCTTCTTTGCTTTAATTAAAAACAAAAAAACAAAAAGTGTGAAGATATGGTTTAATATAAATTTTAACTTTGATGAATCTTATTGAGACTCATTTACCTTAGTAATTATCTTAAAGTTAACAATTTGACTTTCAATTCTTTATTATCCTTTGCTTTTATTTAGGGACATACTCCCTTCCATCCTTAATATAAGAGCTAGTTGACATTTTTTAGAGAGGGTAAAAAAGCTAAATAAATTACTTAATTATAATATATGTTGCATATCATTAAGTTATATATCAGTTTATAAATCAGATAATTTAGTTTTGATAAAAAAATATATATAAACACTTTAACGTAACTTCTTTAGCTTTGTTATTCTTTTAAGAAAAAAAGTTAACTATAATGTAAGATTATTTTTATCATAAAAATTATTGATCGAACTAATTATGTTAAGACATTATTGTTTCTATCAAATTTGAAAAATTAATTACTTTTGTTGGAAAGCAATACACACACACATATCAGTTAATTTTTTTTTTAATATATAGTTCACTTATATTATGTCGGGCAAAAAAAAAATTACTTATATTATGATCTAGGTATTACTTGTGTAATAAAAGGTTCAGGAGATCTTGTTTTGACATATCTTCTGTGTATGTTCTAATTGGCTCAATTATAATTATAAGTTCTTAGATAAATGTGAAATGAGCTAACCAAATGCAACTTGCACAACACAGAGTTGAAGAAAGTATGAATCCCATATTAACAAATTGATCGATTAAAAATTGCCCGGAAAAATCTAAGAAGAAATGGACCAAAAAAACAACTTGATATAAATCAAGTACTACATCTTATAATATAAAAGCTAGAAAACTAATTTATGAAGGGCGAAAGTGAAAATTTAGAATAAATAATATCGCTATGCATATAAGAACAATCTATTTTCGGTTCACATAGTAGCAATAATCAATTTTTTTTAGCAATTTTAACAACGGCATTACCCATACTTTATTATGGTAGCAATAAACAATGTCGCTATGTGCATCCATAAGTAACAATTGGGTAACATCATTGTTAAAGTTACCACCAAAATACTTGTTACACCCCTACCGGCCTCGCCCTTTTGAGTGGCGTGTTAGAGAGATTACTTTTACTTATTACCTTTCCTTTGTTAACTAGTCCTTTTAACATATATTAGAGTGTGCGCAACAGAGCATTTTACCGGTTTGAAAAAATACGATATACCGGTAAAAGTATGGTAACCAAAAAGTAGATAGCCTCCGTATTGTTAAGGGTACAGTTATCCAAAATAAAATACTGAACAATAAATACACATATACAGTCATCCCAAAATAAATATACAAAGTGTGATAGGGCATTCCTTATTTCTTCAATTCTTCACCATATGCCCTCACCTTTCCGACTGCCAGAACACCTTAATGTCTTTCACCTGTACCTACAGAATGGTCTGGAGTTCAAGAATGAACCCCAGTGTAACTATTAAACTCAAATACAGTATGTATGCAGACCACAACCAGGAAATACAATCACAATCATATATTAATTTAGTATCACAAGCACAGTCATACATCACAACATACCGTCGACCTGCCTAACCAAGGCAAGCCCCGGAATCAACACAACCGTCGAGCTGCCTAAACAAGGCTAGCCCCAGAATCTCATAGTCGTCGAGCCACCTAATAAGGCAAGCCCTAGAAATTCTTCAGCGCTAGGAACAACACAGTAGCCGAGCCTGAAACCCAACTACTCTGAATGCATCTCAGGCTCAATAGCGACCTAAGGACATACAGTCCACTAGGCCCTATTGCCCCACACTTCCCTCAATCATGGCATACAAACATATAACAGTAACATAAAGTATGTGAGGAAACAATTACTTACCTGGTAGCTGTTCGGTTATCACTAAAGTTTTCCTATATTCCAAGAGCCTTTCCGGGTATGTTTTGCCCTAGGAAAAATAAAGATACCTTATTCACAATGCTTAAATAATCTCTTCTCTTATTCTTGAAGAAATCCAACTAAACCAGAAATTCCAGAAACCATGCTTCAATTTCAAACATTTTTAATTAATTCTACACAAGTCTGATTAACATGAATCCAGTGGCCATCGAACCCATAAGATGTCTAGTTTATGGTAAAAATAATTTCAGAGACCAAAAGAATTCCTATTCATTCTCGTGGCTAAATCTTTGCTTGATGTCCAGTGAAGAAATTCAGTTTGCTGGACTGTTTTCAAAAATTATTTCTCCTAGTAGGAAACTTGAAAAATTACAAAATCATATAGAACAATGAAGATCAAGATGTCTACTTTATGCCTGAAAAATTTCATGTCCATCCAAATTCATTTACTATTTTAAGACCATTTTATAACTACGATTACATAGATTTTACTGTAGCTGGCAGATTACTATTTCACTTAAGACTTAGGGTTTTTGGGTTCGCAAATCATAACCTTTACTCATTCCAATGCAAAATCTCGTTTTAAACTTAATGGAACCCTTAAAAACATCAAAATTACATAACAACACCATGTTTACACCAGCTGGACAAAATTCCAAAAATTTAAGTCATAAAGGCTAGTTTCGAACATACCTTTGTCTTAAACTCCAATCGGTGTTTTTCCTTCTTCTCCCCGGTGTTTAAGCATGGTTGGATCCTCCTTCCTCTCCTTGGGTCACACCTTGTGCAGCCAAGAATGGGGAGGGAAGTGTCCTTAAATAATGATCCGAGGTGCAGTGAATTATCCAGTACATGCTTTTATCCATTGGTTAATAAGGTGCATTAGGGTCTTTGCTTATCTTCTAAGTAATTCAAGAGTCTTCTAGAAGATGCATAGGTGGTGCCATTTCTGCCCCTAAAAATCAGATTTGTATAAATCTCCATGTGTCTTAATTACTTAAATTATCCAAGCAACCTTTTATCCAATGGTCCAAAGCATGTTCCTTGGATTTTTGCATGTTTCTTCTTTCTTTAATTTCAAGAGACTCTAGATTTTTTCAGGGGGCTGAGGTGGCGCATTCATGACCATGTAAAATCTGATTTTATTTACTTGAATTACCCAAGTCATCCTTTTGTCCAATGGTCGATAGGGCGCATCAACGGTTGATAGCTCGCTCCCTCTTTACTTAACCTTCAAGTTTTTCAGATCATTTCTTTTGGTTTATCCCCTCTATGTGGTGCCATATTCCACTCTGAAATAGCCTAGTATTTGTTTCATTTGATTCAAAAAGAATCCCCTAATAGGTCCTTGTTGGTTCCCTTTCATCTGTTTTCTTTTCCCTAAGGCTTGGACCTTGCGATTGGACTTGTATATGGGTTAAATCAAGTGTTTCTTCCTCTTAATTTTGAGTGGATGAAAATCACTCCTTAAGGGATAAGGATTTGACTTTCACAATGTAATCATTACTTTATACTTTTACTTTTTCAAAAGTCAACTTTTAACCCTGAGTTGCCAAGTGTCCTCTGGATTATTATTATTAAGGTTGAACTTTCATTCCTATTCTTACAAAAAATGCAGGAAATCCTTATCAGTCTAGGGAATGTCACGTGCATATATATTATAGCACATTTTGGCTCAGCTAATTGTCACATACCTTATGACATAGTTAAATGGCAATTTTACCAACTGATTAACATCATATGAGTGTTTTGTACCCTTCTACACTGACACTTTAATTTTTATTACCAGTGAGCTCTTGGTCAAAATACTCATGCAAAAGGGAGTGAAAAATGTCTTAAAATATGTCAAGAAGGCACTTAAAAATTCTCCAAATCAAATGACTAAAGTGCCCTTACAAAATATCCTCTTAACTCGGCTTATTTTGCAAGTTTTGTTAACTTTTCTCTCTCCCCCTTGCTTTGCACGAATTTGAGGCTTATTGAAGAAGCCTATGACTCATCCTTATGACATAAATACATGCTTATGTGTCTTTCATAGCAATTGACTAAATTGCTCTTATTCGTGTCTTATTTCACAAGCTCTTTTCAAAATATCTTCTCAAACTTGGCTTCTTCATCAAGCACTTTGACTTGTCAACTCTCCATCCAAGTATGACATGTGGCAATTTTTCATTAAATGTTTTGTCAAATCTATTTGACTTCCTTAACAAGCTTGACATACTTGGAAATCAAGATGGACACGTGTCACCTTTCTATTCGGCCAATACAAAAGTATATCTTAATTAAAAGACACGTGTCGCATTCTTATTGAACCAACAAAAATGAAGTGTCATCATGAATCAACATGACTTACTTTATTAAAGGCACGAATACCGAGACCCAACAAACGATGCCACATACTGACGTTAGAAATGCAAGGTATACCCGACTGCCCAAAAAATGCCGTATACTTACTTATATCGGCATATTTTCACTCAACTAATTGTCCTATACCTCAAGACATAGTTAGGTGACATCTTTTCTAATCGGATTTATACCATATAGGTCCTCTGTGCCCCTTCTTCCATTGGCATTTTGATGACTTCTCACTTTTAATAGATTTGAGATATATTTTGATATATTTGAGAAGTCATTATCACTAATTTTAAGAGCTTTTATTGAGATTTTAAGAGATATCAATTTGGATGCATTATTTGGGGGATTTCAATTTAAAATAAAGGTTTTTGACTTTAGGAAATAAATAATAGTAATAGGTAGTCTTCTTAAAAAAAAAAGAAAAAAAAAAGAAAAAAAGTTTAAAAATAAATATTATTATTAATAATAATAATTATTATTATTATTGTTTGCACAGCCACATACGGATCTGTTTTGGCAATTGAAGGAGATTGAATGGCAAATGGATATGGGCCCACATATTATAAAGAAATGAACAGCTAATTTAAGACAAAAGGCGAATGCAATTGGGCCCACCAATTAAAATTGAAGACCTAAATTGAAGGCAGGACCAGAGGCGGCATATTATTGATCATTCTCGCGGAGACGCATAGAGGACGATTGGAAGTGAAAAAAAACGAGATTCATTCTGGAAGGAGACACGCACAGTGCAGAGAACGAGCGGCACAGAGGAGCACGACTTGGAGGAACACAGCATTCTCGCCGGTGGTTTCATCTTCCACCAAGGTCGCCGGCGAGTAACCCTCCTTCCACCACCATCCAACTTCATCTCTCTCCCTCATCATCTTAGACACACAGCCGCGATTAGAAGCTTCAGAGGCAGATTGGTTCCTTGATCCTTTTGGTTCTGTTTGCCCTTGGATTTTATCTCTTTATGTGCTGTTCTGATATTTGTTGAAGCCATGTTTGGCTAATTTCCCTTTTGCAACCCAGAGGATCTTTGAACTTATAATTGTGGATTAGACTTTGTTTTTATTATTTAGTTATAATTAATATTAACTTTGGTTACTTAATCTTGTTCAGATTTATCTATTAGTGACTGGCCATCATTGAATATGAATTTGAGAATTAGGATTTACCTTGACGAAGAGAATTTTAATTAAGCTCTTAGATTAAGTAATATGGGATTAAATTACGATTTAATTTGCGATTATGATAGACATATACCTAATGGCCCCATATAATTGTTGAAGAGTGTGTTCGAGATTTATTGCCTCTTGAGTAATTATGTTAGACATAACTAATTTTACTCAAGAGAGGGTTGTAAGTGGACCGACAGGCACTTATAACTATTTATACTCGAGATTAACAAAATTGATATTAAGACTAATTAAATTAGCAAAAACAAGGTTTATGAAACTAATAAGGGATTAGTGACTCTGGGTTGCTCATTTAATATTTGTGATGGTTTGTTTATTTTAATTCTAGTTTTAATTTCTTTTCTCTGAATTAAATTCAATCTGGTTTGCTCAACTTAAACGAAATTGTAAAATTAATGCTTAACCGAAGTTTGTGATACCAAGTCCTCATGGGAACGATACTTTTCTTATCACTTTATTACTTGGTACGGCCCGTATACTTGCGGAGTTTATAGGCTTAAAGTTTTGCTCTATCACACTTTAATTCCACGGCTTATACATACTATGTCCATTGACCTGTATAGCCGAGTTACTTAGTCCCTGAGAGGCTTCCTATCTCTCGACATTCTTGGGACTCTTCCCAAACTGGGCTTAATCGTCTACCTACTTTAGGCTTATTCTCAATTCTTAGGGTTCAAAATTCAAGATATTACAATACTTTCTCCGGTTCTAATTATAGGACAAAGTTTGTAGCGTAAATTGCACTACAAACTTTATCCTATAATTAGGACCGAATGTGGTAATTGAATATTGCTACTTTGTGAACCAAAAATATATAGTTCTTATAAATGCACATCGTGATATAGTTAATTACTAAATTTGCACCTTCTCTCATTTATGAATATTAAACAAATTAGTTATTTATAATATGTGTGACTTCATTTTTCATAATATGTCAATCAACAGAGATACTGAGTAAAACATTATAAATTTGAAAGGAGAAGTGAGTTGGGGTTGTGACAAAAGTGAATCTATTATCTACTAACACTTTGGCACGGATAGGTCATCCATCATCACATATTTCTATAAGCCTTACAGTACATCTATTTTGACAACTTAAGTTTGTAAAATGTCTAACATTGTTAATTTTATTAACAAAAATATTATTATTAAGACATCAAAATTTCAAATGTTAAAAAAAATATTTATTGTTATGGACAAATATATTGGGCCAGGCAGGTTCCCGGCCCAGTAGGGAGCCCACAGTAAAACCCCTAATCTACCCAGGTAAATAGGGAACCGGGTAAATGATCCCCACTACTCCATCGTGCCTAATATGTGCGGGGACCGTACATGTAGTGGAGCGAGACTGGAGAACGTGGGAAGTGCATAACGGCTGAAGGATGGAAACATTTGCATGGGAGTGAAACCCTAGGTAATCCCTATAAATAGGAGATTACCCACCAGGTGCACTCTGGACTCTCTCCATTTCCGTTACTTATTATTCAGTCACACTGCACACATACCACCCCCTGGGTGAAACGCCTCGCCTGTGTTGCATTGTGATTTGAGCTTCCTCGAGGATATCTCCTCCATAGATATCATCGAGCTAGTACCTTCCACTGATACTCAATTAGTAGAAGGCTCCTTGATCCAACATAAACCATTCCCGGCTTGCTAGAGCTGGACATCTGTGTTCTACTACAGAACATTGGCGCCGACCGTGGGGACCGTAAACTTCGATTCCCAAAACCACAAAGCCACTGCTGATCTCTCGAGGATGGCCGCGAGCACGAAGCCGTAGTCACGCTACTCGGCAGGACCAACCGCCGGAAGAACCTCAACGACGTCCACAGCAGGAGCACGTAATCCAATACTCTGACTCGGTAGCTCCAAACCACGGCCATGTAACTGCGGAAACCGAGGGTGAAACCGAGGACACAGCCCACTCTCCACACCCCAGTCTGATCGCCCGACAAGGGCAGCAGAACATACAGAACCTAAACATCCCTCCCCCTCCACGCGAGTTCCAAGAGATACACCCCGATTCTAGGGTGTTGCATAGAACTTTGGGTTCACTGATTCTAAGAATGGAGAATATGGAAACTCGCCAGAGACTCCAGAGAGAGGAAGACGCCCGACTCATCCAGGAGAACCTAGATCTCCGAAATGCCGCTTGGCGACAAAAAGAACAAAGGCGGCTACAACAAGAATGGGAGGAGAGAGCAAGGCCAAAGGAGGAGCAGCCAAGGCGGGATGGTGCTGGTACAAGCCGAGAAATGAACTCGACGTCCACTCACACCAGTGAGGAGGAGGAACTTACCGAAAAAGAGGGGGAGGAGGAAGACGTTGTCGCTCATGACCGGGGTAAAATCACCGAAGAAGACCGCTAGGAGATCCTGGCTTTAAAGGAACGGTTAAGAGTGCTAGAAGGTCCCATTCGGGATACCAGAAAGCCCAACCGAACTAATGGCAGGACGATTGCTGAAGTCAATGGACAAGCCTGCCGACCTCCTCTTGCTGACTCGTCTCGGTCGAAAGAAAGACGTTTGTTAGTCAACTCGGCCCCGAACGGACATGAGGCGAATCCGCTGTTGTTCAATGTAAACATGGCGGGCAAGACAGGACATGAAGGAGACGACCTATTACGCCATTTTTCAAAGGAAATCATTGCCGCGGCTTATCCTAGGAAACTGGATTCTAGAGAGCTTCCAAAGTACAACGGGAGCCAGGATTCGGTAGTTCACCTTAATAACTTCAAAATGGAATTGGGGTGAAGGGAATCGTGGGACATGTAATTCCTCGATTGTTTGCAGGAACCCTTCAGGGACCTGCCCAGACCTGGTTCCGCTCTTTGCCATTAGATTCTATTCCAGACATGAAGACCCTGGAGTATAAGTTCCGCTTAATTTCGCTACAAGCCGAAAATGACCAAAGACCGAGTTCCGGTTGGACCAGGTCAAACAATTCTCTAATGAAAGCCTACAAAAATACCTCGACCGATTCAAAGAGACGGCGCTTCAAGTGCCGGACTAAAGGAAGACGTCCACTTACACTGCGTCATAGCCGGTCTAAATTCCACATCTCGGTTGAAAAAATCGGTAATGAAGAATTGACCTAGTACTCTGACCGAGTTCACAGACCGGTCAAAGACATACCTCGAGCTCGAACAGATGGACATGATGAGTCGGGGGCAAAAGAGCGAGGCAAAAGTCCACCCCGGGAGTAGAGAGAGCGCAATCCGGTCGTAAGCGGAATCTCACGGTCGGGGTGGAGGAATAAGGTCAGCGAAAGAAAGGCCGGAAGGGAGATTCAACAGGTACACTCCCCTGAAATTATCCCAGGCCGAGATTTGGCGTGAAGTCTCAACAACCGAGATGAAGAAGGTTAAGCGACCCGGCCAGTGATTAGGGAAGCCAGCCTAGATAAATCCCGATACTTTGATTTCCATGATCAGCATGGTCATACCACGGAAAAATGTTGGGACCTCAGGGATGCCATTGAAAAGTTCGTCCGGGAGGGGAAGCTCCGCCAATATGTCATCTAAACACAAGGACGAAAAAATAACAAGAGACAAGGCGGGAGAAGCAAAAGCCCACCTCAGCCAGATAGGAAGAGGCGTGAGCAGAAAAAGAAATCGGCAAACAGCGACGATGAATTCCCTGACCCCAAATATGGCGCAACGTAATCAACGGAGGTTTTGGAGGTGGGGGTGACTCGCGAGAGCCAAATGAAGAAATATCTAAGGGAAGTTCTCTCAATCGGGGACCGCCCGGCTTTCAAGAATGACGCAAAGACAAAAACCGAACCCCGATCCCGAGTTTCACCGAGGAGGATCTAGAAGACGTACCCCCGGGACACCGGGATGCATTGGTCATTACGGGGACCGTGGTCAACATTGCGTAAGAAAAATCCTGATCGATAATGGGAGCGTTGTAGACATCATCCTATGGGACGCATTTCAGAGAATGAGGTTCGACCCGGAAGATTTAAAGCCTTGCCAAACAACCTTAACCAGTTTCAATGGCCGGGATACATGCCCAAAAGGGTATATCGACCTAAAATTGATGCTCGGAACGAAGGGCGCTTTCAAAACTGAACGTGTCAGATTCATCGTGGCCGACTTCCCCTCATCTTACAATATCATACTGGGGCGTCCTACCATTCACTCGGGATATGCTAGTGTCTACCAAACACCGGCGGGTGAAGTTGGTGAATAGAAAAAATCAAATTGTAACGGTCAAGGAGACCGAGAAGGATTCCCGACAATGCTATTTCGATACGGTCAAGGCGAACAAAGTTGACCCAACATCCCAGAAAAAGAGAGCTAGAGCACCCACCAACGAGGAAAAGGGGAAGTCGGTCAACCTCGTGGAGTTAGATTTACGCAAGGAGGACAAGATAAAAAGAACGGAGCCGGACGGAGAGCTGGAGGATTTTGCTTTGGGAACTAAACCCGGACAAAACACCAAAATTGGCAAACATCTAGCCCCATCAATCCGAGTAGAACTGGAGACCTGCCTAAAGGACAACAAAGACATTTTTGCATGGCGTCCATCTGAGATCCCCGGGGTAGACCCCGCGGTTTGCTGCCACAGCTTGGAGAAGCACATAGACGAGCTATTGGAAGCCGGTTTCATACGTGAAGTGCAATATACCACCTGGCTATCGAATGTTGTTATGGTCAAAAAGCCTAATGGCAAGTGGCGTGTATGCGTCGATTATAAGGACCTAAACAAGGTCTGCCCCAAGGATTCTTTTCCTATGCCAGGCATAGACCAGCTAGTAGATAGCTCATCGGCTTCAAATTGCTTTCCTTCATGGATGCATACTCGGGTACAATCAAATCCCCATGCACGCCGATGACCAGGAAAAGACGGCATTCATCACGGAGAGGGCCAACTACTGTTACAACGTTATGCCTTTTGGTTTGAAGAATGCAGGAGCCACTTACCAGAGGATGATGAACAGGGTTTTCAAAGACCAGTTGGGGAAAAACGTCGAAGTTTATATCGACGACATGATCGTCAAGTCTTCGCGGACAAAGGACCATATCCAAGACGGCAAACTTTCGACAAGCTAAGGAAGTATCGCTTGCGCCTCAATCCGGCGAAGTGTGCTTTCGGCGTTCCAGCGGGAAAATTCTGGGTTTCTTACTCACCCACGAGAGGGATTGAGGCAAACCACGATAAATGTCGAGCCATCTTGGATATGCAGCCCCCAAGAACAAGAAGGAAGTTCAACAACTCACGGGAAGGCTAGCCGCTCGACCGGGTTTTTACCAAGGTCGGTGAAAACTCTCTTCCTTTCTTTAAGTTACTAAAGAAAGAAACATCGGGAGATTGGAATGCAAAGTGCCAAGAGGCTTTTGCAAAGATCAAGCAATGCGGCAACACCACCGGTACTATCTCGCCGAAGCGCGGGGCGGGATTGATCCTATACCTAGCGGTTGGGGATGAGGCGGTTAGCACGGCATTAGTGAATGAGGAGAAGGACGGTCAAACCCCAGTATACTTCGTAAGCTGAGCTCTACAAGGGGCCGAGTTGAGATACCAGAAACTGGAAAAGATGGCATTCGCCCTACTCATGGCCGCGAGACGACTGCGCCCATACTTCCAGAGTCATTCCGTGGTAGTACGCACAAACCAACTAATCCGGCAAATCCTTCATAAGCCGGACTTGGCAGGGAGGATGGCTAGCTGGGCTATTGAATTGTCTGAATTTGATATATCCTACGAAGCGCGACATGCGATCAAATCCCAGGCTCTAGCCGACTTTGTGATGGAACTAACCCCGTCTGATATTTCGGAATTGAACGACGATCACAGACACAACCTAACATGGAGGTTGTTCGTTGACGGTTCATCGAATAAAAAAGGAAGTGGGGCAGGAATAATCATCGAGAGCCCGGAAGGAGTCTCTTGGGAGCTTTCCCTTCGGTTTGAATTTGTAACATCAAACAATCAAGCGGAATATGAAGCGCTTGTAGCCGGATTACGGCAGGCAAGGGAAAGCGGAGCAAAAAGAGTTCACGTATCTACTTACTCACAGCTGGTTGCATCCCAGATAGAGGGCAAGTACCAAGCTAAAGGCTTTGTTAATGGTCAAATATCGGGAAAAGTTAAGCGGTTGATGGCGGAATTTGATAACGTGGAAGTAGTACATATCCCCGGGGAGAGAATGTTAGGGCGGACGTGTTGTCAAAATTAGCAAGCACTAAGAACCCCGGCAATCACCGCACCATTGTCCGGAACACTGTTAGAACCAAGCTGCGTGATGATAATCTCGGAGGCAAATGATTGGCGAAAACCAATAGCCGACTACCTTGAAAGGGGAATCCTCCCGGAAGACACCGACATTGCCAGGAGAATAGTTAGGACGTCGGCATCGTTCACCATGATTGATGACGAATTATATCGGAAGGGTTTCCATTCCCCGCTAATGAAGTGTCTTGATTCGGCCAAGGCCGACTACGTGCTGTCCGAAATCCATGAAGGAATAAACGGACACCATATGGGCGCCAGGGCATTAGCAAGAAAGGTGGTGAGGGCTGGATACTTCTGGCCATCTATGGCGAAGGATTCTAAGAAGCATGTGCAAGAGTACAATAGCTGTCAAAAACATGCCAGGATCATACGCATCAACCCTTCGGAGTTAACTAACATGACGGCTCCATGGCCGTTCTATAAGTGGGGATTGGATCTCCTTGGCCCATTCAGGAGGGCCCCAGGACAACTGCGTTGGCTTATAGTGGCGGTAGATTACTTTACCAAGTGGATAGAGGCAGAACCATTGGCAACGATTACCTCGGCACGAGTACAAAAGTTCTTCAACCGAAATATTTTATCTCGGTTTGGAATCCTGGCCGAAATTGTCACGGATAATGGAACCCAGTTCACCGATAAGGGTTTCCAAGACATGGTTGCTGACCTCCACATCATTCACCATTTCGCATCTGTCGAGCATCCACAATCCAACGGCCAAGCCGAGGCTGCTAACAAGGTTATCTTGGACGGATTGAAGAAGAGGATGGAAGACGGTGATTCAAATTGGGTGGAAGAGCTATACCCGGTCCATTGGGGACTCAGAACCTCGATCCAATCAACAACACAGGAGACCCCGTTTAGGTTAACCTATGGGTGCGAGGCAATGATACCCGTTGAGATCGGTGAGTCATCTTGGAGGAGGGTTAAAGCCCTACAAGAAGAAGAGGACAACAACCGATCAATCGCGGTGGAATTGGATCTCGTGGACGAGGTCAGGGTGAAAGTACATTGCCAAGAGCTAGCCGCCAAGCAGCTTCTCGCTAACAAGTACAACCAGAAAGTGGTACCGCGCGCATTTACAAAAGGTGACCTCGTCCTTAGGCGAGCTGATATAGGCAACAAAAATGCCGACCAAGGCAAACTTGCACCAAATTGGGAGGGTCCCTACCGAGTTACAAAAAATTGCAGAAAAGGGGCCTACAAGCTGGAAACCCTGAAGGAGAAACCCATAAAGCGGACATGGAATGCTGATAAACTCAAGACCTATTACAGCTAGCATGTTTCCTCCTCCACTTCATCTTATGCCTTCTTGAGGAAGTAATGTACGGATAGCCGTTAAGGCCAACTTTTCAATGAATTTCGGGTCATGAAACCCGTTTTCAACAATGTGTACTATATTACGACTGCTAAAGCCGGACGCGCATTAAAACATGTAGGAGTTAGAGGCACTCTAGCCCGGCTCCAGAGACCATGTTCCAATTAAAACATGTAGGAGTCAGAGGCACTCTAGCCCGGCTCCAGAGACCATGTTCCAATTAAAACATGTAGGAGTCAGAGGCACTCTAGCCCGGCTCCAGAGACCATGTTCCAATTAAAACATGTAGGAGTCGAGGCACTCTAGCCCGGCTCCGAGACCATGTTCCAATTAAAACATGTAGGAGTCGGAGGCACTCTAGCCCGCTCACAGAGACCATGTTCCAATTAAAACATGTAGGAGTCAGAGGCACTCTAGCCCGGATCCAGAGACCATGTCACAATTAAAACATGTAGGAGTCAAAGGCACTCTAGCCCGGCTCCAGAGACCATGTCCCAAAAAGGGTGAATAAACCCGTGTTTGAAAAACGCGTGTGGATTCATGGTTGACGAACCAGTTTCCATCGGCACATTCGCGAAAGGATGGCATGAACTCTTGATTAAATATCCAGTTTTCAAAGACCACGCCTTTAAGAAAACATGTAGGAATTGGAGGTATTTTAACCCAATCCTATGAGCACATTGATATCAAAATGCAAAAGAATTCATGGACAAGAACCAGTTTTCAATGACATTTTTGATCAACAACAACGGAAGATGTGTTCACCATTTCAAAAGAAGTTCGAAAAATAGAACACTAATATTAATCAAATCATACGGTCATATTTACAAGCCGGGTCACTACCACGGCATCAAAAAGAAGGCCTAAAAGGCAGGAAGTCATAAAACAACCAATCCACTGAGGTGTACCACGAGCTCAGGAAGACGGAGGAGGGGCTGGTTCCTCCTCTTCTTCTTCATCTTCGGCCCCGGGAGGTATCAGCTGTCCTTTATCGTTGACATATGATTCGTAGTTGAGGCCAGCCAGGTTAAGGGTAAGGCCGGGATTAAGGACGCGAATTTGCGCAACAACGTTGTCAAACGAGAAAACCGCTGCATCAGCATACTCTGTCAACCCCGCCTTGGCCTGACCTAGTTCAACCTCCTTGGCCAAGAGCTCACCTTCCTTAGCCGCAAGCAGGGCTCTATAATGTTCGGCGTCGGACTGAGCTTTATCCACGGCCCTTTGACCGTCCGCATGAAGATCTTCCAAACGACGGACATCCAGCTCTGCCGCCAACAGCTTCTTCTCCGTCTTTTTCAGGTCGGACCTAGAGGTTTTGAGTTCCTCGTCCAAGGTCCTCTCCTTAGAGATGGAGGACTTAAGTTCTTCTTCCTGCTTGTCCTTGGCGGCCTGCAAAGAGGAGAAGTTCTGTTGTAACTGGGCATTCACCGCCGTAAGGGCTGACAGGTTCGCAACGGCTCTATCCCTGTCCTCGGCAATCTTAGCCACCTCGGAGGTTTGTTTCAGAGCAGCATTCTCCTTCTGCAGCGCAACCAGCTGAGCATACGCCAGCCCGTATTTTATCTTTACGAGGGCATAAGAGCGAATCAAGGAAAGACCGCGGTAGCCCTCTAATTGCATGTGATTCAGCATCATCTTGGTAGGCTCGCTCAGGCCAGATGCGTCGTGAAGAAAAGTAGGAGGTCTCATCACATCTAAAACTTCGGCTCGATCCGCCCCCACAAGGCGCCCTCGGGAAGATTAGTCCGAAAGATTGCTCGGCACCGAGGTCTCCGCCGAGGTAGTAACCTCCGGGGAGGCATGAGAAGAGCAGGAGAACCCTCAGGGACCGGAGTCTCGGTGGCCCCCACACCTGGATTGGGTGGCCCCCCCACAACGTCTTTGCCCTTGACCTTCTTGCGGGCGGCATTTCCTTCGGCATCTGACGAGGCTAGCCGCTTTTGGGAAACGCTTTCAGGGGCCGATGGGTCGTTGACCGGGATAGCGAGGCCTTCTCCCGCTGTCCGGGAGCGATTTTTGAAAACGCTTAGTTGCTTGGGTCTACCCATAGCTCGGCCTGCAAAAGAAAAAGGATATCAGAACAATAAGAGGGAAACAAAAAGCAAATCAGCCAAGTATCAATAAAGTCATACTCGCGGTAGGCTTTCGCCTAACTAAAGGCGTGGTAATGTACTTGGCCGGATCGAGGGGATCATCCAGAGACCCCACGTATTCCAAAAGTCTCAAAAGGGTATCTTCCTCGTCATCCGAAAAACTCATAGCTTGCGGAACGTAATCGTCAGGCCCCAAGGTATTGTGGTGCGTTGACCAATAAAGGGGAAATCTTTCCTCGGTTTCCCCAAAGTCGGTCCTCCTCACAAACCAGGGAGCCCAGCCTGGGAGAGCCTCGACCTTGACGAAGGCGGATTTGAAATTTTTACATGACTCACGGAAAGGCCGAAAGAGCCTCCGATCGTGGATGCTTCGGAGAGTGGTCCACCCAAACCACTTCGTCGATTCGGTCGTCTGGATGCCGGTCTCCAAGGGAGAAAAGAAGGACATAAAGACCGGCACGCTACAAACAAAATCATTCTCCGCGCACAAGTTCTCAAATGCAACGGCAAACGCCCAGCCGTTAGGATGAAGTTGGGAGGGGGCGAGGTGCAAATGACTCAATAACTCGATCGAAAGTCGGAAAAGGGAAACCTCACCCCAATAGAGTGATAACATCCCGGTAAATAAAGAAGAAGTGACAGCCCTTCTCCTCTGAGCGACCGACGTCCACTGATTCAGATTTGCTAGGCAACCGCAGGACATACCCTACCCCGTCCCCAATCCCGAGTTGGAGGAGATCTTTCGTTGTCAGGGAATTCTTCACCTGAGTAACCTTGCTGCTTACAGTCGGGGTTAACTCAGGAGAAATGGGGGAAGGGGCGGAAGTGCTGGATTCTTCATTCGAGGACTGGCTGGGTTGGTGTGATGAAGCCATGAGCACCTAGATATAAAAATAAAATAAGGTCAGAAAGGGGCCAGTGAAAAGTGTTTTCCCGAATAGGGGATTTAGAACTACAATGGGATGGAGTGAAAGAATGGCCGATGAATCTTTTGAATAAATGTTTTGTCTCCGTCAAATATTTATTCCTAGTACAGCACCTTCTCGGGCCTGGGATAGTTCCTGGGTTTTCTGAAAAGTTTCGGTAAGGAAGGATCTGTGTCGGGACCTAAAGGAAGATTTTTTGGCAAAGAACTTCCGGTTTTACAGAAGAACGGAAAGGCTCGAGCCATTATGAACACCTAGAAAAGGGGAACAGAAACTAAGAACCCACCCAACAAGACCCAGAAATACAGTAAAACCAATAGCGCGGTAGAAACCCAGAAGCGCAACAACCCATCGGAGTTAACTCGAGAAAACCGCATGCATGATAGTGAACCTAAAAAGAAGTCAAAAAGCAAGCAATCACGGGGCAAGCGTTAATACGGGTGAAAGGAAGAGATGCAACGGGAGTGACGGCGAAAGACGCTATCTTGGATGTGAAGTAAACTCCTGAAGCCGATGAATAGTCGAAAATGTCAAGTGAGACTGGCAGTTTTGAAAAGGAAATATATATATATAGGCGTTTGGAATTTGAAACGCCAAGGGTCGCGACGACGTTAATTTCTACTAACGAAGTTAGAAACCCTAGGACAAGCAGCGGGCCAAGGAAACGTTTCGGGGGAAACGGCGTGAGCATTAAATGCGCACAGAAACCAAAGGCTGCAGTAGCAGCCAGTCCACAAAAATGACGCTTGAATACTAGGGAAAGGTCAGAAAAGTTGGCATGTGGATCTGACCCTACGGACGGATTGGAGGGCGGTTTGCTCAAGAAATCAATCCATTCTTGAGGGCGGTTAATTTTAACTTAGCCCGGATTGGAGGGCGTTTTTCTCAAAAGTCAATCCATACTTGAGGGCGGTTAATTTTAACTTAGCTCGGATTGGAAGGCGTTTTGCTCAAAAAGTCAATCCGTTCTTGAGGGCGGTTAATTTTAACTTAGCCCGGATTGAAGGGCGGTTTGCTCAAAAAAATCAATCCTTGAGGGTGGTTAATTTTAACTTAGCCCGGATTGGAGGGCGGGTTGCTCAAGAAATCAATCCATTCTTGAGGGCGGTTAATTTTAACTTAGCCCGGATGGGTGAACGGCTAATTTTATTTCAGCGCTTCAACAGTCATGCACCCAAGAGTCCAAAGTAAAGAACGAGCGATGCGAAAAGGACGAAAAGGGAAATCCAGCGAGGTGTACGAGAAAATACTTTCCATTGATAAGTGAATAGTTTACATAACATTCATACAGGAAAGTAAACGAAACTGTACACTAATAATAAAAGAGACACAAAGTCTTGAGGCAAGGCGCTCGTCGCCACGAGCAGAAGAGGGGGATGAAGGACTCGCCGCAGCAGACAAAGCCCCTGAAGCGCATCAGCAGAGAGACCCTTGTGGGATGTTTGGATACGGTGGACCTATTGGCCCACCGTTGATGTCTAGAACCCTAACCATGGCATACCCATGGCACGACATCTCCTAGTCCAGGCCAACCCACACAAGAATCTCCGTGGGTGTCCAGCGGAGCATGTCTGAGATCCCAGTGGAAATATTTCGCCAGGCAGGTGAAGATTGGAAAATACTCCCGGAACTCTAGACGTCCGATGGAGGTTATGGATGAAGATTGGCAAATACTCCCGAAATTTGCTGCTAGCAAAAAACACAGCTGGTATAAGGATTGATGCTCGCTTCTTCTTCCTTACTTTTCGCCCACTCATCAAAAGAACCATTTGAAGGAATGACAAGGGGCTGAAACTGCCCCCCCGGCATCAGCGATTCTGCTTGCCCAAAGTGAAATTTCATCATGTGGAATGGAGCAAAAAGGATGAATATGCAAAGGCTTATATAGATAGGCCCGTCCAAACGGCATGACCATTTAATGCCCTATTCATCCTAATCTCCATGAAAGACGAAACCGTCAGGGACAATCAATACCATCTTTATTGAAAAACGGAAGCGCCGGCGGTAGTAAATGCTTCGAAAACGCACATATTGGGGACAGGGAGGGCCACCTTGGGAAGAAGCGCATATATTCAATGCGCACGACGTTCAATAAGGGTTGTTACCAAAAAGGCAGTGAATCTGTATCCCTAGTAGGATCAAATCACGCCTAAGTAACGCCGTCTGATACTTACGTACCCTTTATAATAACCAATATTGGGGGCCACACGTGGGAGAAGCTCATGATCTGGCTAGAGCCGAGTCATAAAGAAACAAGGTCAATCTCGGTTATCATAAAAACCGCAAAGACGGCTACGATGAGCCAACCGCCCGAGATAAGGCGCCTATGACTCAGGAGACAGACGAGGAGGCGGTGGGGGCATGCAAATGTCTGATGACCAAATCCGCTAGAATAGCTCGGTCATGACCGAGTTGTTGACAAAGAGAGCGGTGGGGCAGAACGAGCAGGAAGGGAGCCCTAAGGGATCCGTACAAAGCTCGAACTCGGATAAATGATGACCGGGCTAGTCAACGCGCTAATCTCGGCACGTCAGGAGCCTGCCATATCGAGCTTGGGGGCAAGCTGTTATGGACAAATATATTGGGCCGGGCGGGTTCCCCCAAAGGGAGCCCACGGTAAAACCCCTAATCTACCCGGGTAAATAGGGAACCGGGTAAATGATCCCCACTACTCCATCGTGCCTAATATGTGTAGGACCGTACATGTAGTGGGAGCAGACCCGGAGAACGTGAAGTGCATAACTTGGTGAAGGATGGAAATATTTGCATGGGAGTGAAACCCTAGGTAATCCCTATAAATAGGAGATTACCCACCAGGTGCACACTGGACTCTCTCCATTTCCATTACTTATTATTCGATCACACCGCACACACACCACCCCCGGGGCGAAACGCGCCCTGTTGTGTTGCATTGTGATTTGAGCTTCCTCGAGGATATCTCCTCCATAGATATCATCGAGCTAGTACCTTCCACTGATACTCAATTAGTAGAAGGCTCCTTGATCCAACATAAACAATTCCCAGTTTGCTAGAGCTGGACATCTGTGTTCTACTACAGAACATTTATAAACATTGATATATTAAATTTAACTTTTAAAAATAATTTGCTTAAAAATCATCATTTTGATACTAACATTATTTATGTTAAAGAACGGAAATAATTTACCAGGATGAAATGACCATATTAAAACCTTATAAGAAAAATAAAAGAATGGAAGGCGTGTCTTTAATATTATTTGTTAGGTTAATGAATTAACCAAAAATGCTCTCTAGACCCCGTAAAAAGGAAGAATTTTGATAGTTGCCTAACACGCAAGAAATGACCCCACTTCTCCGCTGAAATCCAAACACCACCGACTAATTAAATTACAGATGAAAACAAAACAACATCAAATAATACTAAGAGAAAGTCTCACTTTTCTCTCAAATCAAACTCGTGATTCCACCTCGCCACCCCTACATTTCACTAACCCAAGTCCCTACATATCTGAAGCTTCACAAGCTACTCCTATGTATTGCGAAACTCTTCAATTAAATTATCATCTGCTTCTGTTTTCTTCTCGCATCTTTTTCCCAGAAACCAGATTCTCCTTCCCTTCCGTGAAAAGCGCAGTTAAGAACACCTCACATGTTATTTTCTCACTCTGCTGCCTTCGGGACATGAAATCAAATTCTACTCAGATCTTGTTCAGCCTCTGATCTCTCTCTGTTTCTGAGCTTTGTGTATTAGGATTTTCAGACAAGAAAAAGCGTTTAGGCTTCTGGAAATGGCTGCAAATAACTTTTTTTTGTTTAGAACCAAATTTGATTCGGCCAATACTTGGTTCATCAGGGAATTTTTTTACAGGAATATGATTTGGCTTCTGGGTTCTCTGCAATTGTTCCTGTGTAACTATGTAGTTTGTTTATTTGCGATGGCTATCAATTTTGTTGCCAGGTATGGTGATTTTCCCCAATTAAATTGTTATTATTATGATTTATGAGAATTTGACTGATTATTGGATAATTCTTCCTTCATTTGGTTTCAGATTTCTGGTGGAAGGAGATGCAAAGGCGGAGACATGCTGTGAGATTGATGGGTTTAGAGAAGATCTTACTAATTTTCTATTTCAGTGCCATGAAGATGTCTTTGAAGTATTTGGAATAGGTGAGGAGAAAACTCAGAGCTCTCCCTTGATGGAGTCCATCTCTGATGTTGACCAAGAAAAGAAAAAAAATGAAGGAGGAGCACTGTTAATGGAGGTTCAATCTGCATTTCAGAAGGATACGGAGAAAGAAGGAGGAGAAACAGAGAGCTCTGTTTCAATGGAGGTTTGTTCTGATAATCATAAAGATGAGAATAAAAGTGAAGGAGAAACAGATTGTTGTGTTTCAATGGAGGTTCACTCAGATTCACATGAGATTAAGGAAAAGAAAAAAGAAACAGAAAGCTTTATTTCAGAAGTCCATGTTGATGAAACAGAGAAACTTGTTTCACAGAAGGTTCAATTTGTTTATCCAGAAGATGGGAACAAGAAAGAAACAAAATCTGAATCTTCTTCTATTTTAATGAATGTTCACTGTGATTTACCAGAAAGTAAGAAAGAAGGAGAAACAGAGAGCCTTGTTTCAAAGGCGGATCAATCTGATTCTCATGAAAATGAGGAAAAAGAAGGAAAGAGTTCTGTTATAATGGTGGTTCAGTCTCAACATAAAGGTGAAGGGTTAACAAGCTGTGTTTTAATGGAGGCAAATTCTGCCACAACCCCACAGAAATATCAACACGTGTCAAGCAGAGACATAAGAGGATTCATCGAGGAACCTACATCCATGAGATTCACTTTCCAAGAATTTTTTGTGGGTCCAAATGTTCCAGTTATGATTTATAATAAAGCTGAAATTATTTCCCAAAAACAGGAATCTTCAGAGCATCCTAAGGAAGAAGAAGCAGAATCTACTCCGGAAAATGAGTTTCTGGGTTGCAATAATTCTCATAAAGGAATTGAAGCAGTAAGTGTTAGGGAAGCTAGAGAGGAAAGAGCTGAAGAATCGGGAAAAGAAAGATCAAATCAAGAACCAGAAAATAAACCTAGAGGAAAAGCTGAAGAATGGAAAAAGATGGTGGAAGAATTGGAAAATGAGGTAGGAAGTGAGTGGAGAATGGAATGGGAGCATGATGATATAGTGGAACAGCTTAAAATTGAGTTGAGAAATGCAAGACAAGGAGGACTTTCCACCATTATTGAAGAACAAGAAGAGGAGGAGGAGGACGAAGAAGAAGAAGAAAGAGAAGGAGAAAAAGGGCATGCAGAAGAAGCTGGAGATCATAAGCTTCAGAATAATGAAGAAAATGAAGAACACAAGGATCAAATGGTTGAAATTGAGGAAGTTTACCAGATTTATGAAGACAAAATGAGGAAACTAGATACCTTAAATTACCAGACCATGCATGGACTAGGTAAGAACTGAGCACTAAATTAACTTTCCATTTTAAATCTCGTCCAGTAATTTTATCTAGTTCATTTTGGCATGTCTTTGATCATATTATACTTAAAAAAGGGTAAAATTTGATTAAATAAATAAATTTGTTGAGTTTTTAAAATCTAAATGAATATCTATATATTGAATCTTAGTTCTAATTTTAATTAAATTGGAATGAATCTCATACATTTATATAAATTTCAAATTAATCGCATTCATGATTTTTATTGATATTTTTTAAAATATATAATAATAACTCAATAACTTTATATACGATGCAACTCTTTACATTATTAACTATCAATGTCAAGTCAATTTAATTGAAAGTGTATTATATTTTACGAAATTCATGGGCTACCATTATCTTTTTCAGTGTGGGCCTATACAAATTTTACACCCACCATATTTTGCTAATCATGTGCGCATAAAGATATTCATGTCCTTTGTTCTGTTCATCCTTCCCCACTACTAAAAAGAAAGCTATTGGTAGTGGCAGAATTTTAATTCCACTCGACGTCTTTTTCTTTTACCTCATAGGCCTACTTTATTCACTTAGAATATTTATCTAATCTTATTTTAAAGAAGATTAAATAGCCATAATAATCTTTTTATAAATAAATATGCTTTCATATGCATTTTTTTTTCCTTTTGTTAATTGAAGTTTACTCTGTTTTTGGCGTAGAAAGTTTCCAATAATGATGATGAATGGACTTGTATATCTTGCTTTTGGGTTGACTGAGTTGAACTTTAAAAAAATTATACTCAAGCAAAGTAAAGGTAAATAGTGTGGTTTTTTAAATGTAAAGTCATATTATTAAAGTTAGATATATATTATAATTTTTAATAAACTGATAAATAATTTCATAATTTCATATTTAACAGTTGCCTGAATAAGTAAAATAAAAACCAAATATAATTTTGTTTGCCCAAAAATGTTCTTTTTCCCTAAAACACGCTGATGTGAACTTACTACTTAATATGATTTGAATAGATTCAATCTACTTAATAAATTCTCACTAAACAAATTATTTTAACTATTTGGCCCAAAAATTAATCTTAATATTTTTTTCTGAATTTTTATTAAGTTTGACTTTAATTGATATTTAAATTATCAATTTTAATATACTATATTAAACTAAAATAAATTATCATATTAAATTTACTAACCATTAGGACAAGTTTTTTATTTTTTTATTTTTTTATTTTTTTATTATGATTTGACACCGCATCTTCATGATCGATGTTTGCTTTAATTACAAGTTTTTGTACAGTTATTTCAATAAAAATAAGATATACATGATTTGGTTTCAAACCAACCAAATAAAATAATATTTAAAAATTATACATTCATTTACAAAATATTTACTCTTATTATTACAAAAATATTTACCACCAAATACATCAAAACATATCAAATTTTCTCCATTCCAATTATATAAAAGACAATTGTTTAGTTTATTGTTGGTATGCATGCAACAATACATTATGTATTTGTAAAACTCACAGACTTATTTTATATATATATATAAAACTTTAAAAACAATCAAGTAAGAAAACGATATCAAGTTGTTTGTTCAACTATTTAGTATTTAGCATTATTTTATTTGGTGAATTAGTATTTAGTACTATTAATTAAGGGAAAAACACTTCTACCGTATCTTGTAGGAGAAGTGTATTCTCACGTAAGCGTGAAATGGTGGAACCCACATATATAATTATATGTGGGTCCCCTACCATTTCGTGTGTGTGTAGAATCTTCCTCTTTTACAAATACGTGAGAAGTTTAAACCCCATTAATTAATCTAGGTCAAAGCATTGTCAACCAAAAGATCAAGTTTTCTTTAGCCCAATTTTAAAAGACAAGAGAATGATAATAGAACATGTGTAGTTTTAAATTTGTAAAATTAGCTAGTAAGAGTAAAAATCATTATGCAGAAGGAAGAAATTTTTGCTTCTACAAATGTATTTCGTTTCAAAAATATTTCAATCAAACGTATCATATCATAATGGAACCAAAATGACTTTTTAAATGGACCTTTTGGTATTAAAAAAGGTGGTAACCATATCATAACTCTCTCTACACACAGGTCTTCTGCAACTGAAAGAATCTGCAAAATCAAGCTTCAAAGGAATGAAGCCACTAATCTCACAGAATCTATGGCCAAGAAAAGAGGCGAAAACGCCTCTTATGAAGTTGGTTCAAGAATTGCAGAGAGATCTGGAAGTAGTATATGTTGGACAAGTTTGCCTCTCATGGGAAATTATGTGTTGGCTCCACAAGAAAGCTCTTCAAATCAAACAGCATTATTATCAATCACAAGCGGAACATCCTCCTCACTTCAATGCAGCTGCTGGTGAGTTTCAGCTCTTTCAGGTTCTGCTGCAGAGATTCATAGAAAACGAGGCGTTTCAAGGCCCCAGAACTATTAACTTTGTCAAGAACCGTTGTGTCATTCGCAATCTTCTCCAAGTTCCTCCCATTAGAGGTACTCCCTCTCATCCTTAATAAATGACATATTTGATTAGATTAATGAAGTTAGTTAATATGACATGTATTTTCTAAAACACTCTAATTATTTTCTATAATTCCTTCATTCCCTCTCCTCTCTTGCTTAATTATTGTTGAGAGAGTATCAATAGGGGTAAATTAAGAAAATACTTACTAATATTGTAAATAGGTCTTGTATTTAGGATCAAGATGAACTCCTCAATTAAGTCATATATTAAGAAATGGAGGGAGTATTAATAATTTATCACTAATGATCTTTGTGGAATTCGTTGACTTCAAGTGTAACACTTTTTATGTTTACTTTAGCAGATGATAGTGCAAAAGAAAATAACATAACTAAAGGGGGTGAAGAAGACTTCGTAGTTTCAATTGCAAGATTAGCAGAAATAATCAAGGAATCAATGTGGCTGTTCTGGAGATTTGTCCGAGCAGATAAAGAAGATGGGAATTTGATCCTCAAAGTTTCCCAACAAAATCGAAATGATCCTAAAGACCCTTCCATCTCAGATCTTGTAAAAGACATTAGAGCTCATCTACACAAGGTTTGCTTCTACCAATATTTCACATTCTCATAACAGCAAACATTTTTCTCTATGTAGTCAAGTGTGCATATGATTATCTACATAAGTATAATATTCTGCCATTTTGGGAATCTCAATCATGTGAGGTGGCTTCCCCTTTTAGTGTGATGTGCATGTTTTTCAATTGAACTGCTCACCTCCACAGAGATTGGGGCTCAGTCCTCATATCAGTGAGAAGCGTGCGTGTGTAAGTTTACCACTTTAGTACAATATTCTTTGGTCCCCCACTTCATTATGAGAGAAGTGTACATATATCTAAATGTAGATAAGTAGGATATCTCAGTACTTGCATTAGATTGTTTTAATACTTGAAATTCGTCCAAAAAAACACAATTCTCAGTGCATAGGATATTTTTTTCCCCCATTATTGAAAAGTGTATTATATATGCTATTTTTATTCCTCACATTTTTTAAAAGTGAAATTTTCATGCTTCATATTAGGGATCTGGGAGTTTAATGCCCCTTTTCTCACGCCTCTCAAATTTTCCCAACTTTCCTAGTGCTTTTTTATTATTATTATTTTTGTTTTTTCATCGTTAGATTTTACATAAAATGAGTGACATTTTGATTTATTTTGGGAAAAAAAATGGCATAGTTTTCAATTTTATACCATTTTTCAAGAAAAATATTCTAAAAGTAAAAGGAAATTATAAAATTTTAGAGTATTTTTAGTTGAAAAATCACAAAAAAAATAAAATGAAAACTGCACTATTTTTTTACCCATAGTATATCAAAATGTTACTCATTTTTTTGTAGAATCTAATGATAGAAAGAAATAAGGGGGAAAAAATTTAGGAAGTTGGCAAAATTTGAGGGGCAATTAGACACCCAAAGTCCTTATATTAGCGAGATGTTTGCACATGTAAATAGGAGATAAGTCAGATATTCCACTACTTGTATTAGATAGTTTTCCCTTTTAAAACATTGAAGTTAATAATGCATCGTGCACATAGCGGCAATCGATGCTTGTTATTCATAATATGAAGAATCTATTATGTTATTCATAACTTAGAAGTTTTCTAATAGATTTTTGCTGCCAAGCGTTAATTTTATGAGCGAATTGAAATAAGGCAGATAAAAGAATTTGGGGATGACTATAATGTTGCAGAAAGAGAAAAAGCTGAAGGACTTGGTGAGAACAGGGAATTGCATAGTGAGAAAGTTCCAGAAGCACCAGCAGCAACAGGAAGATCAACTGAATCACGAGCAGCTGCTTGCTCAGGTTGAGCTGAAACTGATTTCGAGGATACTGAATCTGTCAAAACTGAGAAAAGAACACCTCATATGGTGTAATGAGAAGTTGAAGAGGATTAAGTTCGTGATGAAGAAGGAGGTTGTGGTGGAGCCTAGTTTCTTGCTTTTCCCATGCTGATGATCGAAGAACAACAAATTGAAATTAATAAAGGAATTAATATAATGTGGTACAAGTTATAGAGACACTTTTATATAAAGAAAAGTATATTTATGTGATAGCACAGTGCATAATTTCATGTCTAAATAATTATACATGAAATAATACTCAGGTTTAGATCCCAATTAGAGGCATTAGTGTATCCTGTATTTATTGATTCGCCAATAATTTTTTTTAAAAAGGTTTCTTAAATTTTTAAATGCTTGCAATTAGCTTTTATTATAGCTTGTACAAATAACTAACTGATTTGCGTAACTCTTATGTTGTAAAATTAGCAACTTTAAAATATATAAAGTTAATAGATTTAACATTAATTATGTATCAAAAAAATAAATTTAACATTAATTGAAATTAAGTGACTTATTTTTTTCATATATATATATATAACGTACTTTGTTTAATTTATGATTTAATTTAAAATATATGTATAAAATAAAATATTTTTACAAAATCACATATTTATAAGTGGTGCAAATCATTTTTCAAGATAAGTTGAGTGCTTTCTCTCCTTAGTAAGTGCTTTCTCTCTCCCGTGTGGGTGATAGTGAGGTTCCTGGTGAACCGGTCTGGTAGACGTTATTTGAATGACAATCAACATTATTGATCAATGCCTTGGCTTTGGCGAGAGTAGCATCAAGGCCCCGCCGGAGATCAACAACTCGTTGCCTAAGAGAGGCGACATGTAACGCTCCCTTATATATGCTGATATAGTCAGAGTTGCTACGCAATGGAGCGTATAGGATCCGGTTTGGACGAATGAGTAACTAATAAATTAAACAAAATATAAACTTGGCTTTGAATAAAAATTAATCCCTACTGGGATATTTAATTATATTCATCCCAAAATATAACTGCAAAATAAAACTCCTTATATAGCCCAACAAACTAAATCCAAAATATATACAAAATAAAAGAACTCCTCATGAGTTCCAACTTCTCCCACTTTTCTACAGCACAGTCTTCTCCTTTCTTCTCGGGTCGCTATTGAAGCTTTATTAGTATTTGGGATTCAAAATTGAATCACAGGGTAACAGGTTAATCTCTATGAAATGCATATGCATATTATGATAATTAAATAATTAACCATAATTTAGGAAAAGCAATTTAACATGCAGCATAAACGCACAGCAACATTAAACAGTATATCATACAATTCATGTCAACTGCGAATGGACTCTGAGTCCAAATAACGTAGGACAAGACAGTCCCGAATTCCACAGTGCTAGGAAAATAAACGTAGGATTTACGGATCCTAAATTCCTCACCCGAGGAAAAATAAACGCAGGACTTATTTAGTCTCGAGTTCCTCAGCACACAGGAAAATATAAACGCAAAACCTTACCGATTCCGAGTCCTTAGCACGTAGGAAGACACATCTTATTGGCCAAATAACAGAAACACTGTATGTAAATAGCTCGTGTACAAGATACGACCCCACAATCATGGTAATTAAACATATATAACATATACAAACCATAGAAGATTAAAGTTACCACCTATCCGCGTATTAGTGATAGGGCAAAACTTTATAATGCCTAATAAACTCCGCAAGTGCACGAGCCGTATAAAGTAATAAAGTGATAAGAAAAGTATCGTTCCCACGAGGACTTCGTATCCACAACTTCAGTTAAGCATTAATTTTACACTTTTATTTAAGTTAAGAAAATCAAATTGAATTTAATTAAAGGGAAAGAAAATAAAAATGAAATTAAAATAAACAAACTATGACAATAATCAAATGAGCAACCCAGAGTCACTAATCCCTTATTAGCTTCATAAACCTTGATTTCACTAATTTAATTAGCCTTGATATCAATTTTGTTAATCTCGAATATAAATAGCTACAAGTGCCTGTCGGTCCACTTACAACCCTCTCTTGAGTATAACTTGTTATGTCTAACATAATTACTCAAGAGGCAATAAAATCCGAACACACTCTTCAACAATTATATGGGGCCATTAAGGTAAATCATAATTCTCAAATTCATATTTAATGATGGCCAGTCACTAGATAGATAAAGCTAAACAAAATTAAGTAACCAAAATTAATATTAATTATAACTAATTAATAAACACAAAGTCCAATCCACACCTATAAGTTCAAAGTTCCTCTAGGTTGCAAAGAGAAATTAGCCAAACATGGCTTAAACAAAAACCATCACAGAGCACAGAGAATTTAAATTTAGATTTCAATAACAAACAAAAAGAAAAGCATCGAGGAATCAAATCTGTCAAGCCACTCCATTGCAACAAAGGTCGTTCAGCTTCTTCATTCTTTTCTTTTTGTTCCATTCGAATCTGAGCTTCCAAATCGTGACTGTGGTCTGAGATGGTGAGGAAGAGAGATGAAGTTGGATGGTGGTTGAAGAAGGGAGGATCTCGCCGACGAAAATGAAGGTGAAGGTGTCGCCGGTGAGGAAGAAGATGTGATGGTGTGGGTATGCGAGATTGGAGGTTCAAGGTCGCGCCGCACTCGCTCTGTCTCTCGTGCTCACTGTGCAAGGTGATTCCAAATCGTGAATGTCTGCCTCTGCCTTTTTGTTCTTTGCACAACATCCTCTTATTTTCAATTTAGATATTCCATTCCAAATTCTCCAAACAGCGTCGCATCTCCCTGTCATTTAAATCCTTATCTTCAATTGATTCTCCTTCCCACGTGCCTCTGATTCATAAAAAAAAAACATTTAATAAAAGAAAAGAAAAAGAGCAATTATCTGATAACAATAAAACTGAATTTTTATTTCTCTTTCTTTTCCCCCCCTTTTTTATCTACCTTATATCATTATAATTTATTTATTCTTATATATAAACCTATATATTTATATTTAATTAAAATTGAGATATTGACAATAAAATCCCCTAAATAATGTGCCAAATTGATATCTTATCCAAATATCTAATAAATCCCTTTAATTTAGTATTGATGACTCCCAAAATATGTCTTAAATTTACTAAAAATGGGAAGTCATCAATTAGCAAATTCGTCCAAATGCTTCGTAATGCGTGCGCTCCTGGAAATCCCTATAATAGCATCATTGCACTAAATTATTATCCACGACGTTCGGGGAAGTTAAAAGTGTTATCTTTACATAAGAAATTACTTAAAAACCTGTTTGCAAAAGCTTATTATTTCTGGCCTTTAATTTACTCATTTCTGAATTAATCCCTTAACTGGCCAAAAAATCCAGTAACTTAAATAATTCATAATTAATTGCACAACATTCAAAATATTGTGCTTCCAAAACCCGCGTGTTCCTTCACAATTCTATTTTCATAGAAAAATAATTCCCAAGGTCAAAACACATCAAATTAATACTAGTGAGTGTTTAATTTTTCCTTCATTGTCTAGAAACTTTTCCAAAAAATTTATTTAACTTTTAAAATTGATATCTCTTAGCTCAGAACTCCAACAATATCCCATATTATATCAAATTAAAGATCTTCATGTCCTCTGTCAATCTGAAAAATCTCATAATTTTTGAAGGTCATTAACTCAGTCAAAACCCGCATGCAAGTTGACTACCTCTAGAAACTCACAAATCTGGCAGTTTTCACAACTTGTGTGATTTCAATCCTTTGGTTCAAAAAATGGTTTTTCCACCATATTTTTACTTTCTTTTCCGAAAAACACCCATTTAAACTTCATATTTTCAGTTCAACCCAGAAAATCACATGCATGTTGATTATTACCCATAAATCATAACATGCAATGAAGATAGAAGAAATTGCAATTACTCTTGCAACTTGCCTTGATCTTCTTGTGATTTGTCCTCTTGATCTTCCTTGATCTCCCAATCTTACTTCAAGAGGGATGGAGAGGATGAACTGACCGTGGAAAAAGGGAGGAATGGTTGAAGAAGAGAAGAGAGGCTTGTGTGTGTGTTTCGGTGTAGAGGAGAGGGAGTCCGTATGGCTTGAGATGAATGGATAAAGGGGTGTTAGTGTTTGGAGAAGGGGAAAACCGAAATGGAAATGGGAGGAATTGTGTGTGTGAACGGTGGAATAGAGAGGAATGAGAGAAATGGATTGAATGATTGTGTTTGTGTGTATCCGTATGTAATCAAGGGAGAGAGTGTCATTTGTTATTTAATGATAAATGATCTTTATGCAAAAAGAGAAAGGGACACGTGGAGGATGAATTGTCAATTTGAAGAAGAAAGAGTAGGTGTCCGTAATTTATGAGAAGAGGAGGATGTAATTGGATGTGTAGAGGTGTTGATTATAAATTCACAACACAATTACACCTAGCATGTTACGTACGTGTCTTATGCTCATTTTGCATGACTTTAATCTTCTTGTTGCTGGCCTGAAATTATGCACTTATTTAGGTAGCAAAATACCACAACAAATTAATACCTAGGGCTTATGTGTCTTACCATCAAAGTTTAATGTATCACTTGGTGTTTTAGTTGCTAATTACATGACTTAAATGTCATAATATAGCCATATGTTCAGCCACCCTTTTTGACCGAATAGTATGGTTCTTTATGCCTCTTGGATGTGTCTCCATTTGTGTGTCAAAGAATCCCAATTCCCTTAGTTTTTCTCCCTTTGACACTTGGTACCAATTTGTGTACCAACACATGTGATCTTGACTTTATTCTTGTGCTTTATTCCCTTTGACAATTTACAATAATCAATGGATTATCAGTCCTATGAAAAATATTTAATTTATCATATCATATCCCAAAATTACATTTCCATGAATATTTAGATTGTACATGGAATTTTAATAAAACAAAAATTGGGATGTTACATTTCTCCCCCCGTCAACAAAATTTCGTCCCTGAAATTTATTACTTCGCCTGGAGACTCTGAGCTATAAACTCCGAATCCCTTTCTTCATGTCCCCTTCTACTTTTTAGGCCACCTCCCTAGTAGATAATCTTTTCCAGCCCACGTTCACGAACAAGATACTCTTGTTGTTGGGATCTGTACACACAACGAAAGGATTCTCATCCATTAAAACTTACGGATCCCTTGAGAGGATCCATCAACGACGTTTAAATCAAGGTTCGTTAGAAACCGTACCTATGCGAACTCGTGAGCATCTCGTTCGATTCGTTCTCGTGGGCTACCTACTAGATCAATAGGAGCTGACTCTGTGAATCCACTCCCTCTATCGATATCCACACGAATAGCCTCCAACACCGATGGCAGCGTGCTAGCGCCTTCAGTATTTACGCGTCTCTCTCTTTTCTCTCTAGAGTTTCTCGTGGCTTTTCTAATACGACTCACAAAATGTCTCGTAGGTTTTTCAAAACCCAATAGGAGTATTATATTCAAAATTAATCCTTATTAATCTTGAAATTTGAATTTGGATTAAAATAATATATTAATTAAATCTATCCAATAGATCTAATCTAATCTATTTATTTAATCTAAATTAAAAAGCCTTTCGATTTAATTTATCTCTATAAATTAAATCGAGATATGATATCTATCTATTTAATTAAATATGAAATACTATATCTCCATTCAAATTAAATTAGATATATGATATCAATATTCAAAAATTAAATCGAGATATAATATCTCAATTTGTTTTAGATATTTAATTTATCAAATAAATTAAATACAAAAACAAATATTATATAATAATATTATAATCTCTATTAAATAATATTATTATATTATTTTTGAATTTAATATATATATATATATATATATATCCATCCTAGATTAAAAAACATTATTCATTAAATCTTAGACATATCTAAGATTCAATGAATCTGGACACTATTGCTCGAGTTGGGCTATTCTTGTGTGCGACCCTGCAGGCCCACATGAGATTGGCAGCAGACCAATATTGTACCAGCCAACAAGTCGCAAGCAGCCTCTAGCAAGACATTGTGACTACCCAATTCATATGGGGATCGATAATACGATACAACCTATCGTACAACCATGTCACGTCCTTTTTGTCACACAATAATTTGGTCAAGGATGAGGCATGGATAATGTCAACTTCCTGTTCTTGACCACTACTTTCTCGATTCTTGAGTAGTCTGATAATTGAAATGGAAACTCCTTTCCATCGTAGTATGGCCATACATTTCTCAGACTCACTCATCGAGGGGCCCAGTATTATCTCTCTACAAATGTGAGGGACAAATTCCATCTTGACCATTCACATTCCTTTGCTTGAGAACCACTGATCCCGATCCAAGCCTTTATCATCTCCCGGTCAAAGGTGACTTTTGACTAGGTCAAAGAGCAACGACTCATCATGTAGGAATCCATGATGATCTCAGGTCAAAGGGCGTTGTGACGCGGTTATACATGAGGAAAGCTTATGACTTAATCCATGCAGCTTTCTCATAGTAGGTCGATCCAAAGACCTTGTACTCTTACAAGTGCCCATGACTTTGATTCGTATCTCCATACCTCATCAAAGTCATATTGGTCTTATTTCATCTTCGCTCCCACGTAGATGACCGACCAGGGACATTTAGGATAATCTATAAGATATATCCAGGGATACAGTTATCACTATAAACATGCAAATTAAATTATAACTAAATGGAGAATACTTTAAATGACATTAACGTTTAAAGTAAAATGACTTGCCCCTAGGGCATAATTTCCAACAGGCTCCCACTTGCACTAGGTGCAATCATTAATTACTCTAATTCCTATTGTCCTAACATGACACTCATGTTTTGCTTGTCCAAGCGGCTTAGTAAGAGGATCAGCAAAATTGTCTTCTCCTGGTACTTTGCATACTTTATATCACCTTTATCATTGATTTCTCTGATAAGATGAAATCGCCTAAGTATGTTCTTGGTCCTTTGATGTGACCTTGGCTCCTTGGTCTGCGTAATAGAGCTGTTATTGTCACAAAGTATATCTATTGGATTTGAGATGGTAGGAACCACCCCAAGTTCAATGATGAACTTTCTGATCCAAATGGCCTCCTCAGCTGCATTTGATGCTATTATATACTCAGCTTCTATTGTAGAATCAGCTACAGTGCTCTGCTTATATCTCTTCCAGCTTACCGCACCACCATTCAAAAGGAATACATATCCAGATTGCGATCTTAGATCATCTTGCTCAGTTTGGAAACTCGCATCTGTTTAACCAGTCACACAGAGCTCATCTTCCAATCCACCATATACCAAGAATAAGTCCTTAGTCCTTCTTAAGTACTTTAGGATATTCTTGACAGCAATTCAGTGACCCTCACCAGGATCTTGTTGATATCTGCTCGTCATACTTAAGGCAAATGACACATTTGGTCGAGTACATAACATGGCATACATGATATGTTACACCCCCTACCGGCCTCGCCATTTCGGGTGGCGGGTTAGAGGGATTCCTTTACTTAGTTACCTTTCTTTCATTATTAGGTCCATTTAACAAGTATCAGAGTAAGCGCAACAGAGCATTTAACCGGTTTGGACAATCTACTGAACTGGTAAAAGTAAAATAAATAGAAAGTAAAAGTCCCCAAAGGGTTAAGGGTACAGTTATCCAAAATAAATACCAATAGTTATACAGTCATCCCAAAAGTATCAAAATACAAAAGTGATAATAGGGCATCCCCTATTTCTTCAACTTCCCGTATCAGGCCCTACCTTCTTCTGCTTCCGCCTGCTACTTTCTCACCCCTGTATCTTCACAATAGTCTGGAGTTCAAAGTTGAACCCTAGAGTAACCGTTAGACTCAAATACAATATGTATGCAGTGCATGCAATGTAAATCACAATCGGAAAGTAAAGCAAACAATTCGCCTCAGAACAGTGTCGACATGTATGTTCCGCCTCCGGCACATTCGGGCAGATCGCTCGGTCAAGACAAGCCCCACGATATGTTTCGTGCTCAGGGGCCTCGATAGTAACCTATAAACACACAGTCATATAGGCCCTACCTACCCCAACAATTCTCGGTACTGCAGCTCAATAGGCACCACAACCCGATCATACATGCCCTCGATCGTAGCGAATCCCTAAGGACACGCGATCCAATAGGTACTACGCCCGATCTCCTACATCATGATAAACACAACATGCAAAAGTAACATAGAGTATGCGAGTCAACGAGTTACTACCGGCACTCCTTGAAATTAGCAATCACTTCTCTTGATACAGTCCACACGAGCTAACACCCTAGTTACAACAAAATATCACACTTTCAATTATATATACCAACTCTACTTCTAATCTCTTTGAATTTTGCCTACACCAGAATTTTCCAGAATTTCTGTTCCAACTTCGTCGATTTTTAATAAATTCTAGGAAAATTTTATTAACACAAAATCAGTGCCAATGGAACCCTTAGGATGTCTAGTGTATAGGAAAAAAAATTACATAAGCCATCTGGGTTCATATCCTCTTATTATTGGCAAAAACCGAGCTTAACCAAGGCTTTCCAGAAGTTCAGTGTTTCTGTCCCTACTTCAACGATTTTTAGTAAATTCCAAAAAATTCATTTTCATGTGAAACCAACGCCATGTGAACCATTGGGATGTATATGTTTCAGGAAAAATACATTCAGACCCTGAAAGTACACGTATTGTTTACTTATACCCACTTTTACACCTCCTGGTCCAGATTCAACCTGTTGCTTTTGTACCAACTTGAGCAATTTGTATCTCCTAGTATAAAAGTCCAAATCATACAAAATTGTACATCATGGTTAACCTTGGTATGTGTAATTTCTTCCTGTAAAATTCCAGATTAGTTCAAGGTCATTTATTATTTTTAGAACCCAGTTGAAGACAGCTGCCAGAATTTCCAGAATTGAGAATAAACTTAGTTTAAAGGGTTTTCGGTGTTTTCGGCTTCAGAAACTTAAACCATATGTGAACCTTACACAAAATCATGTTTTGAACACTTTGAAACCATAAAAATATCCAAAATCAGACCTTGTCATCAAACCCTAGTCAGATCCACGAAAATACTTAGCAAGAACTTAAGAAGACAAGGTTTTTCGGGTTACCTCAAGAACGGCAAATCGGTGGATATTCCTATGATTCTTGAGTCTTGGCTTGGTGTTGAATGGTTGCAAATTCCTATTCCTCTCACTCTGGAATTTCGCCCTCTAAGGGTGAAAAATGAAGGGTTAATCACCTTTTTATAAAGGTGATTTTGATCCGGTAATTTTGGAATTAACATGCGTAATTTCGGACAGTTGGTTAATAAATGGGATTTGACTTTTCTTGACTTATTTCCCAAGTTTTTCTAGAGTTTTCCAGGGCCTCCTAGGGTGCTACCACGTGCTGCATCCCTCTCCCAAAAATATCTGAGATATTTTCTACTTTTGGGGAAAATTACACGTTTGGCCCAGAACTTTTTAATAATTACCCACTTTTTCCCCATCTTTTCATCTGCCCAAGAGGACACATGGCACGCCATTTTGGGCCCACCTTTCAGCCCAAATCAAGTTTTACCCATTTATTTCCTATTTTGCCCTTTTGTCCAAAGTGTGGGGTCCGCGGTTTGACTTTTGCACTGATTTCCCTTTTCTTCTTTTCCAAGCAATGCTAGAGAATTCTAGGGGCTCCTAGATTGCTGCCATGTGGCGCCTCCTCTTCCACAAGTATCTTGATATTTTCTTACATTTAGGAAAATTACCTACTTTGGCCCGGAATTTATGGAAATTACCGATTTTGGCCCGGGATCCATTAACTCCCTGACTTTTTCCCCAAGCCTTCTAGACCTTTCCCAAGCCTAAATGGTTCCTCCTAGGCCCCACAAATCAAATCCTCTGGTCTTTATTTCATTCTTCCCTATTTTATCTATATATTCCCTTTTGCCCAGACGGCGGGGCCCGCAGTTGACTTTTTGTTGACCTTTCTCTTTCTTGCTCTCCAAGTCATTAGGGGATCCAGGTGGCGCCACTTTGGGCCCACAAAATCCGTCTTCCCCATTTCCTCTTGATCTTTTCATTTTGTCCGGTTCGGTCTCCATCTACCGGTCCACGTGGGTCCCGTCGGTCAACAAGGTCTCTCCTTTTGAGCTTTCCTCAACTTTTTCCAAAGTTAAGTACATTGGTTACAACCGTAGGGGTGCATAAGGAATCTTACTCATGTGGTCTCTTTGATTTTGTGTACTAGGACACAGATCCTTACGGAGATGAATCCCATGAGACATGGGCATGTAACCCCTTTTAGAATCCTGAATATTGAATCTGTGCAGTATCTTGTCTATGTATGTGCTATGAGCCTCTTGGATCTATTTCTATAGATCCTGATCCCAAGGATGTAAGTGGCTTCGCCTAAATCTTTTATTGAGAAAGACTTTCCTAACCAAGACTTGACACTCTGCAAGGTAGGAATGTCATTCCCAATGAGTAGGATGTCATCAACATAAAGCAGTAGAAATACAATTGTGCTCCCATTAACCTTCCTGTAAACACAAGGTTCATCGATGTTTTGAATGAATCCAAACTCTTTGACTACTTCATCAAAACGATGATTCCAGCTCCGAGATGGTTGCTTCAATCCATAAATGGATCTTTCAAGCTTGCAAACTTTACTAGAGTCCTCTAGACGCACAAAACCCTCAGGTTGTGTCATTTACACATCCTCAAGGAGCTTTCTGTTAAGGAATGTTGTTTTGACGTCCAACTGTCATATTTCATAGTCATAATATGATGCAAAGGCAAGAAGGATTCTGATTGATTTGGCCATGGCAACTGGGGAAAAGGTTTCATCATAGTCTACACCATGAGTTTGAGTGAATCCTTTTGCAACCAATCGTGCCTTGAAGATATTTACTTTGCCATCCATGTCAGTTTTCTCCTTGAAAACCCACTTGCACCTGTTGGTCAATTTCCTTGATAGCAAGTGAACCAGTCGAACAAGTAATAAAGTGTAAGTAGAGTATCGTCCCACATAGACTGAGATACCAAGGAGTGACATTCGATTGCTATGATAGTTGTACAAACAAAAAGTAAATATGATTGGTTTGAGAGGTTTTCGTGTTTATGCTAATAACAAAAATAAACAGAGTATCATAGTTTTAAGAAGATATCAGTAAGAGGTTAGGCTGAACTTGGAATCACCCTTAAGTGCATCAATCCCCCAGTTGCTCTACCCATTGCTATAACATCCATATTGCACAGCTTTCGTAATTGCTACAGCATAAATACTAACTACAACGCTATTCGGTTAACCCACCACTATAATCTATCGAAGCTTCTGCGTTCGATACATATAATACTAACTATACTCCTTCCATATTCCTATGGCAACTTTCTAGTTAGATCTGCATTACACTCAGGGTGTCATGGTTATGAGAGGTAGACCCATTCCTGAAACATACAATAAATAGGACAAGCCTTGCACCGGCTGCCTAGCAAACACAGTTTCTCAGAGGTCTAACCTCGACTTCTTGCCAGTAAGCCAAGGCCACAAATGTAGCCCTTAGCTTCTACTAATCGACTAGTAATTAATTCACTGATAAGCAAATCGAATCTATTAAATTAAGAACTTGCAACTGGGTTCATTTAACCAATTAAGAATTCATCCTCGTTTAGCCATAGGAAAATAAGTTCATGACTGACGAGGGAAACACAAAATAGATAGTAACAGAATGACCCATGATCTAAATACTAAATAAAAGGAAAAACAGAAAGCTTGACGGCGTTCCAACGACGTGGAAGAAGCCTTGTCACGTCACTACTCCACGTCTTCTTTCCTCCGTCTTACTACAAGGAAGGATGCTGGGCTATCTTGGAATTCTCGTGCTAGTGAAATCTCTCACTCTTCTTTCGAGTCTGCCGAATGTGAAATCTCGTTTTGGCTCTGTGCGACTCCCTCCTAGGGTTGACTTGTTGTTTCCTTTTATACTCGGACTTTCTTGTGGCGCAAGTTCTAGCGAGCTGGGCTTTCCAAATCTGTCGAGATCCATCACATCTTTTGATTATAGTAGATTGATTCTGCCGATCCTGCGGGATTCTTCAAATCTTTTAGTTTTGATCCTCCGCATCTTCTATTTTATTACGTCAGCAATCTACCTGTCGTTCTCGACTTTCCTTATTATCCCTGAAATTATCTAGATAAAAAGGTCAGAAAATATGCCGCATAGCATTGCGTCCTTTACTTTGCTATAGCTTTCATGATGCCTTTTATTGCACTTTGAGTTGCTGTCAGAATGCTATAGCATAGTATCAGCTTTGCTATACATTCTTTAAAACAATGTAACTTGCTCCTTTCTTAGCACATGTTTAGGATGTAAATGGTTTCTATCCTTCAATTCCCTATATAATGAATATATGCCTTTTTGCTTGGATTGTTTGCAGTTAAGCTTTCATTTACCATACAATTCAGTCATGAAATATAGGGAAAACATGACATAATTTGTGCTCATCAAATACCCCCACACTTAGCTTTTTGCACTCCTGGGAAAAATAAGATAAACCGAACAAAAAGTCATAGTTATAGTACTCTTGTCTGTATAACCCTTGCTTACACAATTGCTTTCAGTTAGCGTCCCCCATTCGGCAATCCCACTGCCCAATACTAACTGCTCAAAATGCGTGGTATTGCTGAGATGAAGAAGCCTTAAGAGGCTCTCAAGTCCAGTGTTTACGCTCTCTTACCCAGGGGGATTTTAGTTTCTCTCTTGTCATACGGACCCAGAAGTTCCATAGCCTTGTCAAAGTTCTAAGATTGCTTCCTAGCATTTGAGTATTCGTTCATCAAAAGGACTTCTTAGGTTACAATAGTGAGGATGGATAGGAGTTTTAGATAGGAAATGTTGGTGAATGCTATAGCAGATTAGGTAGATCTTTCCCTTTTCCACTCCTACTTGAACTTTGCATTTCTTGCTGCTCTTTATTCTAGATCTTTCCCTTTATTTCTATTAAGCAAAACAACAGATCTTTTTGCAGAGCACTCTGCCCTAGCATTTTTCTACAGTTTTCTTCTAGTCTTTCTGTCTATCTTGTTCTGCTATAGCACGCTCGTGTGGCTCAATGGGGTAGCAATATGGAGATGATAATAAATGGGTTGTGTATGGGATTGATGGGTATGACATGAATACCTTTATCCTACGAACTTCAAACTCAGATGCCAGATAGTTTATCAAAGAACTAAGACAAATCAAAGATCAAACATGAGCTAGCAGACATGCACACTTTAGAATATAACAATTAAGCTCAAATCAATCCTTCCATTGGGGGTTCTTCCCTTTAAACTTCCTCACTGCCACTTTACCCCGCATCAGATTAGCTAGCACTATCAATTTCCCTAGCCTAAAGGTTCATTTTTCTTAGGCAATCATGCTATGCTTCGTTTATACAGACATTCCTTCTATTGCTACAAAATTTTGTTCATACTTTATCATGCAATTTGAAAAAAAATCAGTTTGTGCAAAAACTACATGCAGAGTAATTAGGATCATACACACATGGAAATAGCATATCAAAGATTAAACCTTTTATCCCCCCACACTAGAACGATGCAATGCCCTCATTGCATCAGCAGCAATAGAGCGATAATCAGAAATATGGTGCGCAATAAGGGGACGGGTGGTGGCGGTGCTTGGGGTGGGGTGCAAACGGGCGGTTGACGAGCATAGGCCGGTGGGGGCATCCGGCCATGTCATGCCGCACACTTGACCCGGACCATGGTGGGTTTGTAAATGAGGAATGGCAGAAGGTCGGTGGAAATGTGAGAGGACGCGGGAGGAGAGGATGAAGAGAATAGACAAGATAGAGGTAGAATTTTGAATGTGAACCGTTATGACTCTTTTGACCATGAGTTAAACTTAGCTGGCGCGTAGTGGGCCCACACGAGTGGCCTACTAAATCAAACATATGCACACAATGTTTATTTTAGAGATGAGGGGCGTACCTGACTAGCGTTCAGTAGGCTTTTCCGTATTGATGTTCTGGGGCCATGATGCCTTGCAGCATGCCGTAGCATGGACCCTGCTGGACTCGTTCCTTCCACGAAATTGGGCTGCCTCCGAATAGCGCTTACTTTAAAGTCTTCAGCCGGACTTTGCTGTAGCAATTTAATGCTGCGGTAGTGCTGGACGGCTGATAGCTTCTCTACTGCCTTTTCCATCATCTTCAGGGGTCAAGTACTTCTCAGCTGGGTCTTCAAATCTCGCGGTCTTAAGGATCGAGAAGGTGACCTAATCCTCATTTACACGCATAGTAAGTTCTCCTCTTTCCACATCAATCAACGAACGCCCAGTTGCCATGAAAGGTCTTCCCAGAAGAATTGGGACATCGCAATCTGCTTCAAAGTCCAGGATAATGAAATCCACAGGGAAGATGAATTTATCCACCTTTACCAGAACATCTTCGATCTTTCCTTCAAGTAGAACTATGGAGCGATCGGCCAGTTGCAATGTAACTGTTGTGGGCCTAGCCTCCCCAACTGCCAATTTTTTGAAAATAGACATGGGCATGAGATTTATGCTAGCTCCCAGATCACACAGAGCTTTCCCTGAATATTGAGGTCCGATTGCACAGGGGATTGTGAAACTGTTAGGATCTTTTAATTTTGGAGGTAGCCGATTTGTTAGCATGGCACTGCAGTCCTGGGTCAATGCTACTATCTCAAACTCCAGAGAGCTGGGCTTTCCAAATCTGTCAAGATCCATCGCATCTTCTGACTATAGCAGATTGATTCTACTGATCCTGCGGGATTCTTCAAATCTTTCAATTTTGATCCTCCGCATCTTCTATTTTATTACGTCAGCAATCTACCTATCGTTCTCGACTTTCCTTATTATCCCTGAAATTATCTAGATAAAAAGGTCAGAAAATATGCCGCATAGCATTGCGTCCTTTACTTTGCTATAGCTTTCATGATGCCTTTTATTGCACTTCGAGTTGCTGTCATAATGCTATAGCATAGTATCAGCTTTGTTATACGTTCTTTAAAAATAATGTAACTTGCTCCTTTCTTAGCACATGTTTGGAAAGCCCAGCTCGCTGGAACTTGCGCCACAAGAAAGTCCGAGTATAAAAGGAAACAACAAGTCAACCCTAGGAGGGAGTTACACAAAGCCAAAACGAGATTTCACATTCGGCAGACTCGAAAGAAAAGTGAGAGACTTCACAGGCACGAGAATTCCAGGATAACCCAGCATCCTTCCTTGCAGTAAGACGAAGAGAATAAGACGTGGAGTAGTGACGTGACAGAGCTTCTTCCACGCCGTCAAGCTTTCTGTTTTTCCTTTTATTTAGTATTTAGATCATGGGTCATTCTATTACTATCTGTTCTGTGTTTCCCTCGTCAGTCATGAACTTATTTTCCTATGGCTAAACGAGGATGAATTCTTAATTGTTAAATGAACCTAGTTGCAAGTTCTTAATTTAATAGATTTGGTTTGCTTATCAGTGAATTAATTACTAGTCGATTAGCGGAAGCTAAGGGCTAGATTTGTGGCCTTGGCTTACTGGCAAGGAGTCGAGGTTAGACCTCTGAGAAACAATGTTTGCTCGGCAGCCGGTGCAAGGCTTGACCTATTTGTTGTAGGCTTCAAGAATGGGTCTACCTCTCATAACCATGACACCCTGTGTGTAATGCAGATCTAACTAGAAAGTTGCCATAGGAATATAGAAGGAGTATAGTTAGTATCATATGTATCGAACGTGGAAGCTTCGATAGATTATAGTGGTGGGTTAACCGAATAGCGTTGTAGTTAGTAGCTATGCTAGAGCAATTACGGAAGCTGTGCAGTATGGATGCTATAGCAATGGGTAGAGCAACTGGGGGATTGATGTACTTAAGGGTGATTCCGAGTTCAGCCTAACCTCTTACTGATATCTTCTTAAAACTAGGATACTTTGTTTATTTCTGTTATTAGCATAACCACAAAAACCTCTCAAACCAAGCATATTTACTTTCTGTTTGTACAACTATCATAGCAATCGAGCGTCACTCCTTGGTATCTCAGTCTCTGTGGGATGATACTCTACTTACACTTTATTATTTGTTTGACTGGTTCACTTGCCATCAAGGAAATCGACCAACAAGTTTTTGGCGCCGTTGCCGGGGACTGCTGATACCCTCAGTGACGACGCCCTTTTGCTTAATAGTTGTGACTCACCTAATAAAAAGCTCACTTTTTCTCTGTTGTTGAATTTCAGGTACATTCTGTAGTGCATGCGCGACTCACCTTCAACCAACCTAGAGCCTTACGATCCTAAAATAGAACGCACCTACAAGCAAAGGAGCAGGAAGCAGAAGCGAAAAAGTCAACCTTTTGACTCAGCAAGCATGGCGGATATGCCTGTCAACCACGAGTAGAATCAACGAGAGCAGATATTAATAAATGGGGATAACCAGGTCCCTCTACCTCCAAACCCAGATGTGAACAAAGCCATCATGGAATTTGGAATTCCAGATCTAAACAAGCTGAATTCGGCCATCACATCGCCAACCATCAATGCAAGACACTTTGAAATCAAAAAGTCATGATTCAGATGCTGAATGCAGCCAAACAATTTGGAGGACTTCCATCCGAAGATCCGCACCTGCACCTCAAGACCTTCATGGAGGTGTGTGATTCTTTTGTCATCCCAGGAATCCCACCTGACGCCGTCTGGAGTAAATTATTCACATTCTCAATAAGGGACAAGGCTCGGACGTGGCTTAACAACCTACCTGCTAATTCCATCACCACATGGAATGATATGGGGAGTAAGTTCTTGCTCAAATTTTTTCCACCTACTAAGAACGCTCAACTTAGAGGGGACATCACCAATTTCCAACAAAAATATGGTGAATCTACCTACGAAGCCTGGGACAGATTCAAAGACCTCCTCAGAAGATGCCCATAGCACGGACTGTGCGAATAGGTCCAGTTAGAAACATTTTACAGAGGTCTCGATGGACAAACACGATCAATTGTAGACGCCTCTTCTGGAGGATCAATCCTAATGAAGTCTTATGAAAAGGCTCATAACCTATTGGAGCCCATGGCCATGAACAGTCATCAGTGGCAAGCAGACAGAGATTCATCCTCTCAAACCATTGCAGGAATACACGAACTAGATGCTATGACTGCTCTCATAGCTCAAGTATCATCTCTAACCAATATGGTGAAAGGACTGACCCTTCCATCAAGCAACACATCGCTGCAACCATCTCAGGTAGCTTGTGTGTACTGTGGCGGAGAGCACTCTTACTCTCAGTGCTCTGCTAACCCTGAATCTGTGAACTTCGTCAACAACTTTAACAGGGGCAGTAACACCAACAATCCGTACTCAAATACATACAACCCCGGATGGAGGCAGCATCCCAAATTCTTATGGAATTCTCAAGGTGCACAAGCAGCGGGACAATCATCGGGCCCACAATACTCAAACCGAACATCAAACCCACCAGAGTTTACCCAACAAGCACGGCAGTAGTGTGGTGATTCAGACCCGCAGCACTCTATGTTGACCCTTCTGAAGGAATATATGGCAAAAAACGATGCAATCATTCAGAATCAGCAAGTAACCCTGAGAAATCTTGAAAATCAAGTGGGACAACTAGCTACTGCCCTTAACAACAGACCCTCAGGATCCCTGCCTAGTGACACTGAAGTCCCCAGGATCCAAGGAAGAGAGGAAGTCAAGCTGATAGAGCTCCGAAGTGGTAAAAGCTTAGAACCCAAGAAAGCAACCAAACAACCTATGGTTGTCACTGATCCAAAATATGAGAAATTTAAGGAAGGACAAGGAAGTACTGAACAACTTCTTGAAGACGAGTAGAGTCAACCAAGAATGTCACAACCGGAACAGGATCTCAGCACCGCAACATTGCCTCCACTTGCAGCACTGGATGATCACGTGCAATACCCAACAATGAATGCTACCACATAATCATCAAAGCATAATCGTGATCTCGGGCCTTCAAAGATGCTAAAGCAACCCCCACCTTTCCCACAAAGGCTACAAAAACAAGGCCAAGAGAAACAATTTAAGAAATTCCTCGACATGCTACAGCAATTGCACATTAGTATTCCTCTTGTGGAAGATCTGGAGCAAATGCCCAGCTACGTGAAATTTATGAAGGAAATTCTGTCTAAAAAGAGACGATTGGAAGAGTTTGAGACAGTAGCATTGACCCAGGACTGCAGTGCCATGCTAACAAATCGGCTACCTCTGAAATTATGTTGATACAGGAACAGAAACTGATAGAATAGTCTGGAAATTTGAATTGGTTAAGTCAGATGCTAGTTACCGTGCTAAGCAAGAGGAAAATGGTTCAAGAGCTTAGAATTGGGGAAGCTCAAACATAATAAGGGAGCGAAGGCTCGGGGCGGTAAGGCCTGGTATGCAAGTTTGTACGGGACGGTGTCCCTAGGCTGTAAGGCCTGTGACGCTTAGCACTGGGTGGAATACTTACTGGCATGGTGACTTTAGACTAATGTGTCTAGAGTGCATCTTGAGGATGGAAAGACATATGATCTGTACCAGATCGAAGATGAGATACCTAAGGTCTGAAGGTTATTCCCTGGTCAATAAGGCAAGAAAATCCCACGTTGTGGTAATAGAATGAGCCGGAATAATAGTTTGTGATAAGACAAGGGGAAAAATGAGTAAGACAGTAAGACTTGCACAACCATACGCTTTGAGAATGGATCAATTAGTCCTGAATAATAGCACGGCAGTATGTTTATTTCTGGATGATTGTAAGTTATGTTGGATTATTGTACCCTTAACCCTACGGGGAATACTTTCTATAAATTTTGTACGCCTTTACAAGTATATTGTAAGTTGTCCAAACTGATCATATGCTCTTCCACGCACACTCTGATATATGATTAAAGTGAATAATTAACAAGGAGAGGCGATAAGTGAAAAAGATCCCTCTAACCCGCCACCCGAAAGGGCGAGGCCGGTAGGGGTGTAACAATCAACACCTTAGAGAGCTTGGAATCCAAAATCTGATATAGTGAATGCATGCTCTCAAATCTCATTCCAAGATCTTCAAAGTGACCCTTAATGTTCTCCATTCTCTCATCCAGAGAATTAAGTTTGGTACCCTGTGTGTCTTGCACTGAGGTGACCCTCTCAACCAGCTTACCAACCTTTGACTCAAGTTTATCAGTCAACTCATAGTATTGAGCTGTCAGAGTGGTTTGAAGGGTTCCAAAGGTTTCTTGCATTGCCTTTGTCATAATGCTTTGGATTTCAGCATTGATGCTAGAAGACTGAGGTGCAGGCTGAGACTGAGATGGTGCAGGGGATGATATGGCTTCAAGTGGCCTGGAGACAGATGGTCTGGATCTAGAAGGTGCTCTGGACTGCCCTAATCCTTCTTTAAAGGAGATTTTCATGTAGTTTAAATGGGCTTGACCAAACATTTGAGATTTGACAGGTTTTTCATAGAGATCAAGATACCAAATTTTATTGGTGTATAACAGAAGTGACACCAAATTGGGAAAAGGGATTGTGGCAGAAGGAGAGGACTCAAATCTAAACCTCTTAATCTCTTGATAGACCCAGTGACCTATGTTAAAAGGTACCTTGTCTATCAGAGAAGCAAAAAGGCCATAATCAGTAGAATTAAAATGAGTGAAATTTTTGCCCTTTTGGACTATATTTCTGGAGTATATATACCATAAGGCTCTGTAGGTAGGAGAAATAAAAATAGGTGAGAATTTGAGTTCTCCTACAGGTTCATCAGGCTTGAGGATTTTAAATTTTTTTGCCTTATCATAGGTAATGTGAGGCACAGGAGGAGGATTTTCAATGAACAAAAGGGAATTGATTGTTGGAAATTATGCCCTAGGGGCAAGTCATCTCCATTTAGTTATCATTTCATTAGCATATATATATATATATATACATCACATGTATTCGCATATAGAAAACTCAATCTAAACGCTCGGCTCTGATGCCACTGTAACATCCCAGGGCTCAAGTCGTTGTGCCAGCGAGGACGCTGGGCCCCAAGGGGGTGGATTGTGAAGTCCCACATCGACTGGGAAGGCGAACGAAGCATACCTTATAAGGGTGTAGATTCCTTTCCCTTGTGGACGCGTTTTGATGGGCTAAGTCCAGTCGAAAACAAAACTGTGAGGCCTTGTGTGCCGAAGCGGACAATATCCACAAGCGAGCACCTGAGATGTTACAGTGGCATTAGAGCCAGGTCAACTGAGCGTTTAGATTGGGTTTTCTTTATGCGAATACATGTGATGTGTATATATATGCTAAAACCGAATTCTTTTATGCGTTTGAATATGATAGTTCGCGTTAGAGTTTCTATTGATAGCTAGTTGGACATTGCGGCCTTTTCTGAATTGTTTAGATCGCGTTAGATTGGCTGATTCACGTGGATCTGAAGCGTTCAGATCTGACGTCGATCAGGACCCTGAGGTCGGAGACGATGGTCTTGCTAAGGTCGGACGATGTTGTTAAGTTCGAGCATAGGTCACGTACTAAAACGTTTGAAGACGCTGGTCATGCTCAGATTAGGTCACGGATGGATGACGTTCTTTTGTTCTTGATCATGCAACGCAAAAGTTGGTTACTAGATCGGAACAGATCAACATCGTATCTGGGGTTTCAATTTTTTTTTAGGAAACAATCTTTCTAACAGATTATGCCTTTTTAAAAAGCTCTGGGGACGTTAATTTTGAAACACAAGCAGGAGCGCCGTAGGGACCGGCTGATTGTTCGTAGCGCGAGAATCTAAATCATGATATTATATTATACAATATAATAGAAATTAGAGAATTTAAATCATGATATTATATTATATAATATAATATATTTTAATTTAGAGAATTTAAACTCTATAATTTTAATCATAATATTTTATTTCATAATATATGAATTAATATATATTGTGATTTACCTTTCAAATGTTGTTTGGGTATGGTGAACAACATGGCTCTAGAGTTTTACAAGTGTTGTAAATTTTAAATATGGCCTGTGTGCCATGCCTCTCTCTAAATCCTCAAAAATGCCTTTTTGTGGGGTATCCTAAGGAAACTAAAGGATGTCATGTCTACAATCCCGCCGATCACAAAGTGTTTGTTATTCGGAATGGTATCCTTTTGGAGAAAGAGTTTATCTCTAAAAGAACCAGTGGGAGTAAGGTGTACCTCGAAGAAGTTCGAGAGTCACAAGACCACATAGAACCACAGATGGAAAGCGGAGAAGACTCACAACAAGTTAATGAGCCTACTCTAGTAACACAAGGCCCACGAAGGTCCGATAGATCACGACTATGGCCTCAGAGATATGTATTTCTGATCACTGAAAGTCGTGATGTTTTGCTCGTTGAGCAGAATGATCCAACTACCTATCGAGAGGCCGTGGTGGGTCCAAACTCCGAAAGATGGCTTAATGCCATGAAGTCTGAAATGCAATCCATGTACGACAATAAGGTATGGACCTTAGTCGATCCACTTTGAAGGTGTAAAAACCGTTGGGTGCAAGTGGGTTTTCAAGGAGAAAACTGACATGGATGGCAAAGTAAATATCTTCAAGGCACGACTGGTTGCAAAAGGATTCACTCAAACTCATGATGTGGACTATGATGAAACCTTTTCCCCAATTGCAATGGCCAAATCAATTAGAATCTTTCTTGCCATTGCATCATATTATGACTATGAAATATGGCAGATGGACGTCAAAACTGTCTTCCTTAACGGAATGCTCCTTGAGGATGTGTACATGACACAACTTGAGGGCTTTGTGCGTCCAGAGGACTCTGGTAAAAGTTTGCAAGCTTCAAAGATCCATTTATGGATTGAAGCAAGCATCTTGAAGCTGGAATCGTCGTTTTGATGAAGTAGTCAAAGAGTTTGAATTCACTCAAAACGTCGATGGACCTTGTGTTTACAAGAAGGTTAGTGGGAGCACAATTGTATTTCTAGTGCTTTATGTTGATGACATCCTACTCATTGGAAATGACCTTCCTACCTTGCAGAGTGTCAAGTCTTGGTTAGGAAAGTCTTTCTCAATGAAAGATTTAAGCGAAGCCACTTACATCCTAGGGATTAATATCTATAGAGATAGATCCAATAGGCTCATAGGCCTAAGTCAGAGCACATACATAGACAAGATATTGCATAGATTAAGTATGCAGGATTCTGAAAGGGGCTACATACCCATGTCTCATGGCATCCACCTGAGTAAGGATCTGTGTCCTAGTACACAAGATCAAAGAGACCGCATGAGTGAGATTCCATATGCTTCCGCCATTGGATCTTTCATGTATGCCATGTTATGTACTCGACCGGATGTGTCATTTGCCTTGAGTATGACCAGCAGATATCAACAAGATCCCGGTGAGAGTCACTGGACTGCTGTCAAAGAATATCCTAAAGTACTTAAGGAGGACTAGGGACCTATTCTTGGTATATGGTGGTTTGGAAGATGAGCTCTGTGTGACTGGTTACACAGATGCAAGTTTCCAAACTGACCAAGATGATCTAAGATTGCAATCAGGATATGTTTTCCTTTGGCATGGTGGTGCGGTAAGCTAGAAGTGCTCCAAGCAGAGCACTGTAGCTGATTCTGCGATAGAAGCTGAGTATGTAACACCATCGGATGCAGCTAAGGAGGACTTTTGGATTAGAAAGTGTCGGGATCCGTACACGCAGCGGAATTATAAAACTTTTACAAATCCCAAAGAGGATCGCTCAACCGTGTTTAAATCAAGGTTAAAGAGTCTGAATCATACCTATGCGAAATTCTGAGTGTTTCTTATGTTCGATTTGATCACGTGGGCTACCTTCTCGATCATCCAGGAGCAGACTCTACGAATCTCCTCCCTCTACCGGTATCCACACGAATAGTCTCCGAACACGACTGCAGCAGCGTGCTAGCGCCTTCAAATTTCTCGCGTTTCTCAATTTTCTCTAGGGTTTCTGGTGGCTTTCTAATACGTCTGACTTAATGTCCCGTCGGTATTTCAAAACCCATTAGATGTATTATATATTCAAAATTAATATAATTAATTTCAAAATTCAAGTTTGAATTAAAATAATATATTAATTAAATTTATCAAATAGATCTAATCTAATATATTTATTTAATCCAAATTATAAGCCTATAGATTTAATTTATCTTTATAAATTAAATCTAAGATATGATATCTTTTATTTAATTAAATCGAGATACTATAGCTCAATTTAATTAAATCTAAGATACTATATCTTTATTCGAAAATTAAATCGAGATACAATATCTCAATGTATTATAGTTATTTAATTTATCAAATAAATTAAATACTATATATAATAATATTATTATCTATAAATAATATTATTATTATTTCGAATTTAATAATAAATATATATATACATATATATAACCACCCTAGATTAAATACAATATTCATCAAATCATATACACATATAAGATTCAATGAATCTGGACACTTTTGCTGGTGTTGGGCTATTCTTGTGTGCGACCCTGCAGGCCCATATGAGATTGGCAGTGGGCCAATACTGTACCAGCCCACAAATCGCAAGCGGCCTCTAGCAAGACATTGCGACTACCCAATTCATATGGGGATCAATGATACGATACTACCTATCGTACAACCATGTCACGTCCCTTTTGTCACGCGATAATTTGGTCAAGGACGAGGCATGGATAATGTCAACTTCCTGTTCCTGACCATTACTTTCTCGATTCTCGAGTAGTCTAATAGAAATGGAAACTCCTTTCCATTGTAGTATGGCCATACGTTTCTCAAACTCACTCATCGAGGGGCCCAGTATTATCTCTCTACAAATGTGAGGGACAAATTCCATCTTAACCATTCACAGTCCTCTGCATGAAAACCACTGATCCCGATCCAAGCCTTTATCATCACCCGGTCAAAGGCGACTTTTGACTAAGTCAAAGATCAGCGACTCATCATGTAGGAATCCATGATTATCTCAGGTCAAAGGGCGTTGTGACGCGGTTATACATGAGATAAGCTTATGACTAAATCCATCGCTTTCTCATAGTGGTCGGTCCAAGACCTTGTACTCCTACAAGTGCCCATGACTTTGATTCGTATCTCCATACCTCATCAAAGTCATACTGGTCTTATTTCATCTTCGCTCCCGCGTAGATGATCGACCAGGGACATTTAGGATATCTATAAGATATATCCAAGGATCAGTTATCACTATAAACATGCAAATGAAATGATAACTAAAGGAAAATGACTTGCCCCTAGGGCATAGTTTCCAACAGACTCCCACTTGCACTAGGCGCAATCATTAATTATTCTAATTCCAATTGCCCTAACATGACGCTCATGTTTTGCTTGTGAAAGCGGCTTAGTAAGAGGATCAGCATCATTGTCTTCTCCTAGTACTTAGCATATATATATATATATATATTATATCACCTCTATCATTTATTTCTCTGATAAGATGAAATTGCCTGAGTACATGCTTGGTCCTTTGATGTGACCTAGGCTCCTTGGTCTGCCCAATAGCACCGCTATTTTCACAGAACAAGTCTATTGGATTTGAGATGGTAGGAACCACCTCAAGTTCATTAATGAACTTTTTAATCCAAAAGGCCTCCTTAGCTGCATCCGATGCTGCTATATACTCAGCTTCTATTGCAGAATCAGCTATAGTGCTCTTCTTAGAGCACTTCCGGTTTACTACACCACCATTCAACAGGAATACATATCCTGATTGCGATCTTAGATCATCTTGGTTAGTTTGGAAACTCGCATCAGTGTAACCAATCACACAGAGCTCATCTTCCAAACCACCATATACCAAGAATAAGTCCTTAGTCCTTCTTAAGTACTTTAGGATATTCTTGACAGCAGTCCAGTGACCCTCACCGGGATCTTGTTGATATCTGCTGGTCATACTCAAGGCAAATGACACATCGGGTTGAGTACATAACATGGCATACATGATAGATCCAATGGCCGAGGTATATGGAATCTTACTCATGCGGTCTCTTTGATCTTGTGTACTAGGACACAGATCCTTACTGAGATGGATGCCATGAGACATGGGCATGTAACCCATTTTATAATCTTGCATACTGAACCTATGCAGTATCTTGTCTATGTATATACTCTAACTTAGGCCTATCAGCCTCTTGGATCTATCTCTATAGATCCTAATCCCTAGGATATAAGTGGCTTCGCCTAAGTCTTTCATTGAAAAAAAATTTCCTAACCAAGACTTGACACTATGCAAGGTAGGAATGTCATTCCCAATGAGTAGGATGTCATTAATATAAAGCACTAGAAATACAACTGTGCTCCTACTAACCTTCTTGTAAACACAAGGTTCATCGATGTTTTGAATGAATCCAAACTCTTTGACTACTTCATCAAAACGATGATTCCAGCTTCGGGATGTTGCTTCAATCCATAAATGGATCTTTGAAGCTTGCAAACTTTACCAGATTCCTCAAGACGCACAAAGCCTTCAGGTTGTGTCATGTACACATCCTCAAGGAGCTTTCCGTTAAGGAAGGCAGTTTTGACGTCCATCTGCCATATTTCATAGTCATAATATGATGCAATGGCAAGCAGGATTCAAATTGATTTGGCCATTGCAACTGGGGAAAAGGTTTCATCACAGACACCATGAGTTTGAGTGAATCCTTTTGCAACCAGACGTGCCTTGAAGACATTTACTTTGCCATCCAAGTCAGTTTTCTCCTTGAAAACCCACTTGCACCCCACGGTCTTTACACCTTTAGGTGGATCGACTAAGGTCCAGACCTCATTGTCGTACATGGATTGCATTTCAGACTTCATGGCATTAAGCCATCTTTCGGAGTTTGGTCCCACCACGGCCTCTCGATAGTTTGTTGGCTCATTCTGCTCAATGAGCAGAACATCACGACTTCTAGTAATCAGAAATCCATATCTCTGAGGGTGTAGCCGTGATCTATCGGACCTTCATGGGCCTTGTGTTACTTGAGTAGGCTCAACAACTTGTTGTGAGTCTTCTCCATTTTCCATCTATGGTTTTACGTGGTCTTGTGGCTCTCGAACTTATTCGAGGTTCACCTTACTCCCACTAGCTCTTTTAGAGATAAACTCCTTTCCCAAAAGATACCATTCCGAATAACAAACACTTTGTGATCGGTAGGATTGTAGACATAGTATCCTTAGTTTCCTTAGGATACCCCACAAAAAGGCATTTTGAGGATCTGGATGATTATTTAACAGAGGCTTGTTGTTTAACATAAACCTCACATCCCCAAATTTTAAGAAATGACAAACTGGGTTTCTTCCCAGTCCATATCTCATATGGTGTCTTTTCAACTACATTCGATGGAACACGATTCAGTGTGAACGCAGCTGTTTCTAGGGCATGGCCCCAAAAGGAAGGTGGAAGATCTGTTTGACTCATCATAGATCGAACCATATCTAATAGAGTTCGATTCCTCCATTTAGAGACGTCATTCCATTAAGGTGTTCCTGGAGGAATTAGTTGTGAGATGATCCCACAACTCATAAGATGGTCAATGAAATCTTGGCTCACATATTCACCACCCCGATCAGATCGAAGTGCCTTAATTGTTTTGCCAAGTTTGTTTTGCACTTCATTTTTGAATATCTTGAACATTTCAAAATATTCATACTTATATTTCATTTAAATAGATATACCCTTATCTACTAAAATCGTCTATAAAATAATGAAGTACAAATGACCTCCTCTGGCAGATGTATTCATTGGTCCACACACATCAGTATGTATGAGACCCAATAAATCAGTGGCGCTCTCACTATGCCTAGTGAAAGGTGTCTTTGTCATCTTTCCCAATAAACAAGAAGTACATGTATCAAATGATTTGAAATCAAATGAGTCTAGAAATCCATCTTGATGGAGTTTCGTAATGTGTTTCTCATTTATATGGCCTAGACGACAATGCCATAGGTAGATCGGATTCAAATCATTTGACTTGATCCTTTTGGTAGTTTATGTTATAGATATGTCCATTCAATTTTCTACTGTCCTTGGGACCCTGCACATTTATACAAATGTGAGAACCACATACGGTATCTAATACCCATGTTGAGGAAGTAGAAATGTGAATATCTACGACATAGATACCTGAAGCGATAGCCCCGCTATCCTTCTTATTCTTTTCCAGATCTTCGATGTAGAGTTTGCAATTCCTCTTCCAATGACCAATTTCATTGCAGAAGAAGCAGACCCCATCCTTTGAAGGTTTTGCCTTCTTGACCTTTTCGTTTCATTCTCTTCCTTTTTGAACAGACAAAATAGTGTTTGGCCTCTTCTTAAGGCTCTGCTCAGTAGTTTTAAGCATCCCATACAGTTCAGAAATTGATTCCTCCATGTTGTTCATGTTTTAATCCATGACAAAATGATCATAACTTCCTGGAAGTGAGTTTAAGATCACATCTGTAGCTAACTCCTGGGACATGGGGAATCCAAGCCTCTCAAGGTGATCAATGTAGCCTTTCATTTTCAACAATAAGGACCAACTGATGCACCTTCAACCATCTTGCAGGAGAATAAGGCCTCTTTGGTCTCATACCTCTCCTGCCTTGCCTGTTGCTGGAATATTTCCATAGGATGATCAATCATCTCATAGGCCTCCATATGTTCGAGATCTCTACCGAGGTCTGGAAGCATAGTGGTAGGCATCAGGCATCCTGCATCCACAGAGTCATCCTTATGCTTCATATAAGCATCAGTCTGAGCTCTTGGATCAGTAGTTATAGGCTCGTCAGGAATGGGTTGATCGATGAGATAATCCTCTCTTTCGTGTTTGGGATCAACGCTTAAGTTCCCAAACATGTCAAGAAAGTTTGTCTCATCGTGTTCATCCTTCTCAAGGACTGATCGCAATGATTGTGTTGCGTTGTTACTATTGCTAGTCTATATGATTCTACAACTAAAAGATATGCAAAGTTTAATTAATAATCTCCCACTGAATTAAGAACCCTCATTATAATTAGTGGGCTAAGATCCATATTTGGTTTAATTTTAAGTCCGCTTTGGCAGGACGCTTAAAATCAAGTTATTTAGGTAGACAATCCCTTTGCCAATTACATCACATGTAACTCTTAGATCTTTATGGGATTCGATCATCATATGACCTGACATGTTTAATCCCATCTAATTCCTTGAGATCCAAAATCGTTTTGATAATCCCATTAAGTCAAGACAATAATGAATGTTGAGTATCACCATTACTCACTCTTGTCTCACCAAGATAACTCAAATGCATCCACTTTGGTGGAACATACAAATGGGTGATCTAGGTGTTGACAAGTATTCATTAATTGACGGCATTACGACTTAAGATTTTATTTAGAGGGTATTATCTAATATCATCTAATTAATCCTATTAATTCTACTTATATGAATGCAATCAATATTGTATATCATATAGTCTCTAGATTAATTATGAATGATCTTAATCAAATCATAGTTAAAACCCTAAATTAATTATGAGAGATCTCTATCAAATCATAATTAAAACTCTAAACTAATCATGCAGTGATCAAATCAAAACATAATTAAAATTGTGACACAACATGGCTCATACTTAACCTAAAATCCTCTCAAGCCAATGAGAGGACTTCTCTAAATTAATAAAAGAAAATACATAAGGAGAAACCTCGTTTCACATACGAGGGGAGTGGGATGAGAAAAGAATGTACATCTAGAATATTTAGAGAGAGGCATGGCACGCAGGCCATATTTAAATTTACAACACTTGTAAAACTCTAGAGCCATATTGTTCACCATACCCAAACAACATTTGAAAGGTAAATCATAACATATATTAATTCATACAATTATAAAATAAAATATTATGATTACATTTTTGAGTTTATATTATATTATATAATATATATAATATAATATCATGACTTAAATTCTCTAATTTAAATTATATTATATAGTATATATAATATAATTTCATGATTTAAATTCTCTAATTTAAATTATATTATATAATATAATATCATGATTTAAATTCTCTAATTTAAATTATATTATATAATATATATAATATAATATCATGATTTAAATTCTCTAATTTAAATTATATTATATAGTATATATAATATAGTATCATGATTTAAATTCTCTAATTTAAATTAATATATATAATATAATATCATGATTTAAATTCTCTAATTTAAATTAAATTATATATAATATATATATATATATATATATATATATATATATATATATATATATAATATAATATCATGATTTAAATTCTCTAATTTAAATTATATTATATAATATATATAATATAATATCATGATTTAAATTCTCTAATTTAAATTATATTATATAATATATATAATATAACGCATCCGGCATGATCGAAAGTTCCGAACGATTCAGAACGTCTCCGATACGCGCGAACGTGATTGTCGATTCCGAACATCGTGCGATCTGAACAATTCAGAGACGACCGCAATATCCGACTAGCGTTCCGTAGAAACCCTAACGCGAAATTACGTTTTAAAGCATACAGGATTCGGTTTAAACATATATATCACATATAAACACATATAGAAAAACCCAATTTAAACGCTCGGTTGATCTGGCTCTGATGCCACTGTTGGGATCCGTACATGCAGCGAAATTATAAAACTTTTACGAATCCCAAAGAGGATCGCTCAACCGTGTTTAAATCAAGGTTAAAGAGTCCGAATCATACCTATGCAAAATTCTGAGCGTTTCTTACGTTCGATTTGATCACGTGGGCTACCTTCTCGATCATCCAGGAGCAGACTCTACGAATCTCCTCCCCCTACCGGTATCCACACGAATAGCTCCAAACACGACTGCGGCAGTGTGCTAGCGCCTTCAAATTTCTCGCGTCTCTCAATTTTCTCTAGGGTTTCTCGCAACTTTCTAATATGTCTGACTTAATGTCCCGTCAGTATTTCAAAACCCATTAGACGTATTATATATTCAAAATTAAAATAATTAATTTCGAAATTCAAGTTTGAATTAAAATAATATATTAATTAAATCTATCAAATAGATCTAATCTAATATATTTTATTTAATCCAAATTATAAGCCTATAGATTTAATTTATCTTTATAAATTAAATCTAAGATATGATATCTTTTATTTAATTAAATATGAGATACTATACCTCAATTTAATTAAATCTAAGATACTATATCTTTATTCAAAAATTAAATTTGAGATACGATATCTCAATTTATTATAGTTATTTAATTTATCAAATAAATTAAATACTATATATAATATTATTATTATCTATAAATAATATTATTATTATTTCGAATTTAATAATACATATATATATACATATATATCCACCCTAGATTAAATACAATATTCATCAAATCTTATACACATATAAGATTCAATGAATCTGGACACTTTTGCTAGCGTTGGGCTATTCTTGTGTGCGACCCTGCAGGCCCATATGAGATTGGCAGTGGGCCAATATTGTACCAGCCCACAAATCGCGGCCTCTAGCAAGACATTGCGACTACCCAAATCATATGGGGATCAATGATACGATACTACCTATCGTACAACCATGTCACGTCCCTTTTGTCACGCGATAATTTGTTCAAGGATGAGGCATGGATAATGTCAACTTCCTGTACCTGACCATTACTTTCTCGATTCTCGAGTAGTCTAATAGAAATGGAAACTCCTTTCCATTGTAGTATGACCATACGTTTCTCAGACTTACTCATCGAGGGGCCCAGTATTATCTCTCTACAAATGTGAGGGACAAATTTCATCTTGACCATTCACATTCCTCTGCATGAAAACCACTGATCCAGATCCAAGCCTTTATCATCACCCGGTCAAAGGCGACTTTTGACTAAGTCAAAGATCAACGACTTATCATGTAGGAATCCATGATGATCTCAGGTCAAAGGGCGTTGTGACGCGGTTATACATGAGATAAGCTTATGACTAAATCCATGCAGATTTCTCATAGTGGGTCGGTCCAAAGACCTTGTACTCCTACAAGTGCCCATGACTTTGATTCGTATCTCCATACCTCATCAAAGTCATATCTGGTCTTATTTCATCTTCGCTCCCGCGTAGATGACCGACCAAGGACATTTAGGATAATCTATAAGATATATCCAAGGATCAGTTATCACTATAAACATGCAAATGAAATGATAACTAAAGGAAAATGACTTGCCCCTAAGGCATAATTTCCAACAGTCATTAATGAACTTGGGGTGGTTCCTACCATCTCAATTCCAATAGACTTGTTCTGTGACAATAGCGGCGCTATTGCGCAGACCAAGGAGCCTAGGTCACATCAAGGACCAAGCATATACTCAGGCGTTTTCATCTTATCAGAGAAATCAATGATAGAGGTGATATAAAAAATTATGCAAAGTAACAGAAGAAGACAATGATGCTGATCCTCTTACTAAGCTGCTTGCACAAGCAAAACATGAGCGTCATGTTAGGGCAATGGGAATTAGAGTAATTAATGATTGCGCCTAGTGCAAGTTGGAGTCTGTTGGAAATTATGCCCTAGGGGCAAGTCATCTCCACTCAGTTATCATTTCATTTGCATGTTTATAGTGATAACTGATCCTTGGATATATCTTATAGATTATCCTAAATGTCCTTGGATATATCCAAGGATACAGTCATCACTATAAACATGCTAATGAAATGATAACTAAATGGAGATGACTTGCCCCAAGGGCATAATTTCCAACAGACTCCCACTTGCACTAGGTGCAATCATCAATTACTCTAATTCCTATTGTCCTAACATGACGCTCATGTTTTACCTGTGCAAGCGGCTTAGTAAGAGGATCAGCAACATTGTCTTCTCCTGGTACTTTGCATACTTTTATATCACCTTTATCATTGATTTCTCTGATAAGATGAAATCCCCTGAGTATGTGCTTGGTCCTTTGATGTGACCTAGGCTCCTTGGTCTGTGCAATAGCGCTGCTATTGTCACAGAACAAGTCTATTAGATTTGAGATGGTAGGAAACACCCCAAGTTCATTAATGAACTTTCTAATCCAAATGGCCTCCTTAACTGCATTCGATGCTGCTATATACTCAGCCTCTGTTGCAGAATCAGCTACAGTGCTCTGCTTAGAGCTCTTCCAGCTTACCGCACCACCATTCAAAATGAACACTTATCTAGATTGAGATCTTAGATCGTCTTGGTCAGTTTGGAAACTCACATCTGTGTAACCAGTACCACAGAGCTCATCTTCCAATCCACCATATACCAATAATAATTCCTTAGTCCTTCTTAAGTACTTTAGGATATTCTTGACAGCAGTCCAGTGACCCTCACCGGGATCTTGTTGATATCTGCCGGTCATACATAAGGAAAATGACACATCCGGTCGAGTATATGGCATGGCATACATGATAGATCCAATGGCGGAGGCATATGGAATCTTACTCATGCGGTCGCTTTGATCTTGTGTACTAAGACCCAGATCCTTATTGAGATAGATGCCATGAGACATGGGCATGTAGCCCCTTTTTGAATCCTGCATACTAAATCTATGCAGTATCTTGTCTATGTATGTGCTCTGACTTAGGCCTATTAGCCTCTTGGATCTATCCCTATAGATCCTAATCCCTAGGATATAAGTGGCTTCGCCTAAGTCTTTCATTGAGAAAGACTTTCCTAACCAAGACTTGACACTCTGCAAGGTAGGAAGGTCATTTCCAATTAGTAGGATGTCATCAACATAAAGCACTAGAAATACAATTGTGCTCCCACTAACCTTCTTGTAAACACAAGGTTCATCGATGTTTTGAATGAATCCAAACTGTTTGACTACTTCATCAAAACGATGATTCCAGATCTGAGATGCTTGCTTCAATCGATAAATGGATCTTTGAAGCTTGCAAACTTTACCAGAGTCCTCTGGACGCACAAAACCCTCAGGTTGTGTCATATACACATCCTCAAGGAGATTTCCATTAAGGAATGCTGGTTTGACGTCTATCTTCCATATTTCATAGTCATAATATGATGCAATGGCAAGAAGGATTCTGATTGATTTGGCCATTGCAACTGGTGAAAAGGTTTCATCATAGTCCACACCACGAGTTTGAATGAATCCTTTTTGCAACCAGTCGTGCCTTGAAGATATTTACTTTGCCATCCATGTCGTTTTTCTCTTTGAAAACCCACTTGCACCCAATGGTTTTTACACCTTCAGGTGGATCGACTATGGTCGATACCTCATTGTCGTGCATGTATTGCATTTCAGACTTCATGGCATTAAGCCATCTTTCGGAGTTTGGTCCCACCACGGCGTCTCGATAGGTAGTTGGCTCATTCTACTCAATGAGCAAAACATCACGACTTCCAGTAATCAGAAATCCATATCTCTGAGGCTGTAGCCGTGTTCTATCGGACCTTCGTGGGCCTTGTGTTACTAGAGTAGGCTCATTAACTTGTCGTGAGTCTTCTCCATTTTCCATCTATGGTTCTATGTTTTCTTGTGACTCTCAAACTTCTTTGAGGTACACCTTACTCCCACTGGTTCTTTTAGAGATGAACTCTTTCTCCAAAAAGACACCATTCCGGATATCAAACACTTTGTGATCGATAGGATTGTAGACATAGTATCCTTTAGTTTCCTTACGATACCCCACAAAAAGGGGATTTTGAGGATCTGGATGATAATTTATCAGAGGCTTGGTGTTTAACGTAAACCTCACATCCTCAAATTTTAAGAAAGGACAAACTGGGTTTCTTCCCAGTCCATATCTCATATGGTGTCTTTATAACTGCCTTTTGACAGAACATGATTTAGTGTGAACGCAGCTATTTCTTGGTCATGACCCCAAAAGGAAGGTGGAAGATCTGTTTGACTCATCATTGATCGAACCATATCTAATAGAGTTTGATTCCTCTGCTCAGAAACACCATTCCATTGAGGTGTGCCTGGAGGAGTAAGTTGTGAGATGATCCCACAACTCCTAAGATGGTGAATGAACTCTTGACTCAAATATTCACCACCCCTATCAGATCGAAATGCTTTAATTGTTTTACCAAGTTGGTTTTGCACTTCATTTTGGAATGTTTTGAACATTTCAAAAGATTCTGACTTATGTTTCATTAGATAGATATACCCATATCTACTAAAGACGTCTATAAATGTAATGAAGTACAAATGACCTCTTATGGAAGATGTATTCATTGGTCCACACACATCAGTATGTATGAGGCCCAATAAATCAGTGGCCTTTTCACTACGCCCAGTAAAAGGTACATTTGTCATCTTTCCCAATAAACAAGACTCACATGTATTAAATGATTCAAAATCAAAAGAGTTAAGAAATCCATCTTGATGGAGTTTCGAAATGCGTTTCTCATTTATATGGCCTAGACAACAATGCCATAGGTAGGTCGGATTCAAATCATTTGACTTGATCCTTTTAGTAGTTATGTCATAGATATGTCCATTCAATTTTCTACTGTCCATGAGGCCCTACACATTTATACAAATGTGAGAACCACATGAAGTATCTAATACCCATGTAGAACAAGTAGAAAAGTGAATATTTATGGCATAGATACTTGAAGCGATAGCCCTACTATCCTTCTTGTTCTTTTCCAGCTCTCCGAGGTAGAGTTTTCAATTCCTCTTCCAATGACCAAGTTCATTGTAGAAGAAGCAGACCCCATCCTTCAGAGGTTTTGCCTTCTTGGTTGCAAGCTTAGATTCGGGCCTGTTTGACTCATTGGTCTTATCAGCTGAGCCATTACCCTTTCTTTTGCCCTTGCCTTTCTTTTTCATACCCTTTCCTTTTTGAACCATCAAAACAGTGTTGGGCTTCTTCTTAAGGCTTTGCTCAGCAGTTTTGAGCATCCCATGCAGTTTAGAAATTGATTCCTCCATGTTGTAGTTCATGACAAACTAGTCATAACTTTCAGGGAGTGAGTTCAAGATCATATATGTAGCTAACTCCTGGCTCATGGGAATCCAAGCCTCTCAAGATGATCAATGTAGTCTTTCATGTTGAACACATAAGGACTAACTGATGCACCTTCAGCCAACTTGCAAGAACATAAGGCCTTTGTGGTCTCATACCTTTCTTGCCTTGCCTGTTACTGGAACATTTCCATAGGATGAACAATAATCTCAGAGGCCTCCACATGTTCTAGATCTCTATCGAGGTCTGGAACCATAGTGGCAGGCATATGGCATCCTGCATCCATAGAGTCATCCTTATGCTTCGTATAAGCATCAGTCTGAGCTCTTGGATCAGTAGCTACAGGCTCGTAAGGAATGGGTTGATCGATGAGATACTCCTTTCTTTCATGCTTGGGATCAACGCTTAAGTTCCTAAACATGTCAAGAAAGTTTGTCTCATCGAGTTCGTCCTTCTCAAGGACTGATTGCATTGATGGTCTGATAGTACTGCTAGTTTACATGATTCTACAACTAAAAGATATGCAAAGTTTAATTAATAACCTCCCACTGAATTAATAACCCTCATTATAATTAGTGGGCTAAGATCCATATTTGGCTTAAATTTAAGTCCGCTTTGGCAGGATGCTTAAAATCAAGTTATTTAGGTAGTCAACCTCTTTGCCAATTACATCACATGTAACTCTTAGATATTTATGGGATTCGATCATCACATGACACGACACGTTTAATCCGATCTAATGCCTTGAGATCCAAAACCATTTTGATGATCTCAATTAAGTCAAGACAATAATGAATTTTGAGTATTACCATTACCCACTCTTGTCTCACCAAGATAACTCAAATGCATCCACTTTGGTGGAACATACAAATGGGCGATCTAGGTTTTGACAAGTATTCATTTATTGATGACATTATGACTTAAGATTTTATTTAAAGGGTATATATTTGTTATATTCTAATTAATCCTATTAATTCTACTTATATGAATGCAATCACTACTGTATCCCATATAAACTCTGAATTAATCATGCAGTGATCAAATCAAAACATAATTAAAATCGTGACACAACATGGCTCATCTAACCTAAAATCCTCTCAAGCCAATGGGAGGACTTCTCTGAATAAGAAAAGGAAATACATCAGGAGAAACCTCGTTTCACATACGAGGGGAGTGAGATGAGAAGAGAATGTACATCAATAATATTTAGAGAAAGGCATGGCTCACAAGCCATATTTAAATAATACAACACTTGTAAATTCTAGAGCCGTGTTGTTCATGTTAGTTCTCTATGTGTTTTGATGATAACTGACAATTGTAACACAAGTTGAAGTTTGTCTTTGGTAAGTTGAAAAACTTACTGTCTAAGGAAAACTCGAGTATTGGTCTCAATACTCAAGTATTGACCTGACAGAGAGTAGCTCAATTTTATCAAACAAAGCAATACTCAAGTTTCCCCTTGGAAACTCAAGTATTGGACTTACAGAGAGCACTCCAAGTTTTTCACCCTGAGGCAAACTCGAGTATTGGTATGAATACTCGAGTATGCATCATACAGAGACTATTTCAATACTTTCCAAAGTTTTCAAAACTCAAGTGTCCATTTGGATTCTCAAGTATTGGTCTTACAGAGAGTCACCAAAGTTTTCAACTTGTGAATACTCGAGTATGGGTATGAATACTCGAGTATCAGATTGACAGAAAGTTTTTCAAGTTTTACACATGTCTTTCAAAACTCAACTATCCATTTCAAAACTCAAGTATTAGTCATACAGAGAGTCACCAAAAGCTTTCAACTTGTGCAAACTCGAGTATGTGTCTGAATACTCGAGTATCGGAGTAACAAAAAGTTTTCAAACTTTTACACATGTTTTGAATACTCAAGTATTGTTTGAATACAAGAGTATTGACTTGGGATAAGATTTCTCAAGGTTTTCAAAATCTCTGAATACTCAAGTATTGAGTTAGACACTCGAGTATCAGGCATACAGAGAGCTTTGCTATTTTTCCAAAGATTTGAAAACTCAAGTATTGAAATGAATACCCAAGTATTGAGGTTTTGGACTTAAACTTATTTTCATATCAAAAGTCCAAAACTCGAGTATTGATTTGCATACTCGAGTATTGTTCCTATTTCAAAGATATGGTGCAAAGCTTAAATCACGACATTCCTCTCTGGAAGAGGAATACTCGAGTATCATCTTAGATACTCAAGTATTGATATAAGTGCACAATGCAAAACTCGAGTATTGAAGAACACACTCGAGTATAGGTCGCATAGTTTGAAAATCAAATCTGACGAATTTGTAAAATCTTCTTGTTTGGTCTCAATAATTCTCCTCTACATTCACTACTATTCTTACTATGTTTAATGAGTTTGTTAGTGAGTTTCAGATTGTTTAGAGGACATGAAATGAAAATTTGAACAAAAGCAAAAAAGCAATGTCAGAACATTAAATGCAAAGTCCAGAAACTTGCATCCTTTTGTACCATCATTCTCTACACATTGCAAAAGGATTAATGTCTGCTTTCCCTAAGCAGTATCTGCTCTTCCAACGGATATATTGCAAGGAAAGTTAACACTAATCCTTTGGACAAAAGGAATTAACTGAAGAGTAGAGAGAGAAGACACCAAAGTGCCTCCAACAGCTAGTTTTATGCCTCAACGGTTATAATGGAGTTAGAAATGGTTATTTAATGCTCTCTTAGTATAAATAGAGCAGCATTCAATTCTTCTCAATAACACACCTGCTGAAAACAAATTACATTCAAATTTTACAACTACTCTTTCAGTTTTCACTTGTAAAGTATCTTCTGATACATCAAGCTTCAGTGTTTATCATTATCTACTCTTAGAGAGAGTTCATTGATTGTAAATCATTTATTATAAAGAATCTCAAGTCTGGGGACTTGGAGATTGGGATATTGATTGCAACTTGTAAGGGGGAGTAAGTTCTAGTGAGAGAATTACTCTTTGAGTTACAGAATGTGTAATCCATAGTGATAGTGAAATCCCAGAGTGTCTGGGGATTGGGGATAGGTCAAGGGATTGGACCGAACTAGTACAAGTTTCTTGTGTCTTGCTATGCTTCCCTATCCTCTGTCCAACTCTGTTTTAGTGTTCAAAAACATAGCAATTTCGAAAGAATTTTAAAATCGCCAATTCACCCCCTCTTGGTGATTAAGCTCCACTTTCAGTTCACCATACCCAAACAACTTTGAATAATTAATCACAAAAAATATTAATTCATACAATATGAAAGAAAATATCATGATTAAATTATTGAGCTACGAACAATTAGTCACGGCGGTCCCACTGCTAAACTCATGTTGTCCTGCAGGGTCGCACATGACAATATGAATTGGGTAGTCGCAATGTCTTGCTAGAGGCCGCTTGCGACTTGTGGGCTGGTACAAAGATTGCCCGCTGCCAATCTCATGTGGCTCGCATAGGTCGCACACAAGAATAGCCCAACACGAGCAATAGTGTCCAGATTCATTGGATCTTAGATATGTCTAAGATTTAATGAATACAACTTTAATCTAGGAAATATATATATTATATTATAATAGAAATTCGAAATTAAATAATAATGATATTATTAATATAGATTATAATATTATTATTTGTTTTGTATTTAATTTATTTGATAAATTAAATATCTAAAACAAATAGAGATATTATATCTCGAGTTTAATTTTCGAATAAAGATATCATATATCTAATTTAATTTAAATTGAGATATAGTATTTCATATGTAATTTATAGAGATAAATTAAATCAGAAGGCTTTTAATTCAGATTAAATAAATAGATTAGATTAGATCTATTGGATAGATTTAATTAATATATTATTTTAATCCAAATTAAACTTTCAAGATTAATAAGGATTAATTTTGAATATAATACGTCGATTGAGTCTTGAAAACTCATGGGACATTTAGTCAGACGTATTAGAAAAGCCGAGGAAACCCTAGAGAGAAAAAGAGAGAGACACAAAAATACTGAAGGCGCTAACACGCTGCCGTCGGTGTTGGAGGCTGTTCGTGTGGATACCGGTAGAGGGAGTGGACGCTCGAAGTTGGCTCTAGTTTGATCGAACGTAGGTAGCCCACGAGAACGAATTGAATGAACCGCTCACGAGTTCGTATAGGTACGGTTCCTAACGAACCTTGATCTAAACGTCGTTGATGGATCCTCTCAAGGGATCCGTAACTTTTAATGGATGAGAATCTTTCCGCTACGTGTATGGATCCCAACATCCTTTTGACTAAGGGCACTTTGAAGCATGAGGATAGCCTTGCTGTTGAGAGTGACTAATCTTCTATCATTGTCGTCATATTCTTCTTCTAGCTTTGGAACTCTGACTCTGTCTTGAACAGAAGATGGATTATAGTCTCCTCTCTCGAACACTCTCCATAGGCCATATTTGGTGGCCATTACAAATACTTTAAATTTAGCCTTTGAGAAGGAGTAATGTTCACCATTGAAACCAGGTGGTCTGTTGATCGAAGCACCATCAGACAATATTCCTTCCATTGGATCTTTTATCTATGATGTTAATCCACGAATAGATAACCTATGCTTTGATACCAAATGAAAGATGGAATATCACCAAGAGGGGGGTGAATTTGATGATTAAAATTTTCTTTCCAAAATGCTCTGTTACTTGTTAACGAAACATGAAAGTGGAGCTTAATCACCAAGAGGGGGGGTGAATTGGGTATTTTAAAATTCTTTCGAAATTGCTCTATTTTCGAACACTAAAACAGAGCTGGAAAGAGGATAGGGAAGAATAGCAAGACATAAGAAACTTATACTGGTTCGGTCTAATCTCTTGACCTACGTCCAGTCCCCAGACACTCTGGGAATTCACTATCACTATTGATTACACACTCTGTAACTCAAGAGTAATTCTCTCACTAGAACTTACTCCCCCTTACAAGTTGCAATCAATATCCCAATCTCCAAGTCCCCAGACTTGAGATTCTTTACAACAAATGATTTACAATCAGTGAGCTCTCTCTAAGAGTAGATAATGATAAACACTGAAGCTTGATGTATCAGAAGATACTTTACAAGTGAAAACTGAAAGAGTAGTTGTAAAACTTGAATGTAATTTGTTTTCTGCAGGTGAGTTGTTGAGAAGAATTGAATGCCACTCTATTTATACTAAGAGAGCATTAAATAACCGTTGCTAACTCCATTATAACCGTTGAAGCATTAAACTAGCTGTTCGAGGCACTTTGGTGTCTTCTCTCTCTACTCTTCAGTTAATTCCTTTTGTCCTGAGGATTAGTGTTGACTTTCCTTGTAATAGATCCGTTGAAGGAGCAGCTACTGCTTAGGGAAAGCAGACATTAATCCCTTTGCAACATGTAGAGAATGATGGTACAAAAGGATGCAAGTTTCTGGACTTTGCATTTAATGTTCTGACATTTCTTTTTGCTTTTGTTTAAATCTTCATTTAATGTCTTCTAAACAATCTGAAACTTACTAACAAACTCATTAAACATAGTTAAGTAAGGTAGTAAATGTAGAGGAGAAGTATTGAGATCAAACAAGAAGATTTCATAAATTCGTCAGATTTGATTTTCAAACTCTACGACCTATACTTGAGTGACTCGAGTTTGGCACTGTGCACTTATATCAATACTTGAGTATTCAAGATTCCTCTTCCAGAGAGGAATGTTGTGATTTGAGCTTTGGACCATATTTTTGAAATAGGAACAATACTCGAGTTTGCAAATCCATACTCGAGTTTTGAACTTTTGATATGAAAATAAGTTTAAGTCCAAAACCTCAATACTTGGGTATTCATTTCAATACTTGAGTTTTCAAATCTTTGGAAAAAGAGCAAAGCTCTCTGTATGCCCGATACTTGAGTTTCTAACTCAATACTCGAGTATTCAGAGATTTTGAAAACTTGTAGAAATCTTATCCCAAGTCAATACTTGAGTATTCAAACAATACTTGAGTATTCAAAACATGTGTAAAAGTTTGAAAACTTTTTGTCAATCCGTTACTCGAGTATTCACAAGTTGGAAGATTTTGGTGACTCTCTGTATGACCAATACTTGAGTTTTCTAATGGATACTTGAGTTTTGAAAGACATGTGTAAAACTTGAAAACTTTTTGTCAATCCGATACTCGAGTATTTATACCCATACTCGAGTATTCTCAAGTTTGAAAACTTTGGTGACTTCTGTGTAAGACCAATACTTGAGTATCCAAATGGATACTTGAGTTTTGAAAACTTTAGGGAATATTCAAAGAGTCTCTGTATGATCCATACTCGAGTATTCAAACCAATACTCGAGTTTGGCTCAGGGTGAAAAACTTGGAGTGCTCTCTGTAAGTTCAATACTTGAGTTTCCAAATGGAAACTTGAGTATTGCTTTGTTTAATAAACTTGAGCTACTCTCTGTCAGGTCAATACTCGAGTATTGAGACCAATACTTGAGTTTGCCTTAGACAATAAGTTTTTCAACTTACCAAAGACAAACTTCAACTTGTGTTTACAATTGTCAGTTATCATCAAAACACATAGAGAACTAACATTCTCCCCCCTTTTGATGATGACAACACTTGTAAACCAAGATTTCTAGAGTTTGAGAGAATTTGAGTTTTAAATTATGTTTTACATTTGACAAAGTTTTCAAATCTCAGAGATGTTCATAGAAATGGCATTTTGACACATTGAAAAACTTAGACATTTTGAAAACATGATTTTGCACATAGCAGTATCCAGAAATGACATAATATCAGAGATGAACAACAGAAGCTAGTAACCATGTAAACAAAATGCATTCATTCATTTATAGGAACTTGGATATACATCTTCAAGGGGCACAAAATGCAAAAAAAAAAACTACACAATTACTAAAACCTAAAGGTTCTACTCTTGGCTTTTCTCTCCCCATTTGGCATCTTCAAAAAGAGATGGAGCTGAGATGAAGGGTTCTTGGAGAGGGTCGATGATTGGAGTAGAAGGAGGCGAGTGAGGTAGGAACTCAGTAGTGGGAGTGAGAGAGGGATGAAGAATCTCTGTGGATGGGGTAAGTGGAGATGGAGAGGCTAGAATTTCAGTGGTAGGAGTGGAGGCAGGCATAGGTGATGAAGTAGGAACCTGAGGGCTAGTGAAAGTGAATGAGGGTGATGAAGATGATGGTTCAGACTCAGGCTTCACACCAGGCGAGGAGCCAAGATGAAAGTGTTTCAGAATTTTATCCACCTTGTCACTAAGGAGCACATTGCCAACCATAAGTGTGGATAATTTGGCATCATGATCCAACATGTGGCCAGTTAGATCATTCACTTTTTCTGTGAGAGTAGCATTCTGATCAAAGACAACTTCAACAGACACCTTCATAGCATCCTGAGCATCCACATTCTCATGATTACCTCTTTGGACTTTCGCTACCAACTTGCCTATTTCAAATTCCAAGCGAATAGAGAGGGAGGCGATGGCAGCATCTACTATAGCCTTGACTCGTGAGTCAAAATCAGATGGCAGAGACGTTTGAGGAGAAGGAAGAGGAGCAGATTGGGCTTCCTGTGCTCTTGCCTGTGAAGCTCTAGCTTGAGATCTTGAAGGAGCCTGAGATTGACCAGAGTTTTCAGCTTCAAAGCTAATCCTCATGAGATTGAGTTGAGCCTTGCCAAAGAATGGAGGATTCTTCAAGGACTCAGCAGAACCAACATACCATATCTTGTGGTAAAATAGGATAACAGAAATCAGAGATGGAAATGGTATGTGGGAAGGCCTTCTGGATGAAAATTTAAACCTGATCATTTCTTGGAAGATCCAGTGGCCAAGCTTCAAAGGATTCTTTTTCACAAAAGCAATGAAGAAGTGATAATCTCTTTGGGCAAAATGTGTGAAACTCCCTCCCTTCTGGATGAAGTTCCTGGAATAGATATACCAGAGAACTCAGTTTATAGAAGACATTGTCCCTGGTTTGAAAGACAGCAACTGCTGTTGGTTTTCAGGAAATGGCTCGTTTGGTCTAAGGGTTGAGAAAATCTCTTGGTTGCTATAGTTAGGTGAGGAAACAGGAGGAGGGTTGTCAATTTTTAGGATCGTATTAAGAATTGAGGCAAACAAGGTGAATTTGACACCTTTGACAATGGTGGTTATTCTTTCCTCAACTAGCTCACCATCCGAATCTTGGATATTGGCAGACTCCATATTGAAGTAGAATAATCTAACCAAGTTGGGAGTATAGGGAGCAGAAATAGATACGAATGTGTCATAAGGTTCGAGCCAAGGAGATAGGTTGACACTACAATCCTGATGAAGTTGAACTAAGTCTACTGCTACGACATGGCAAAAATCTTTCTTCATGTATGTTTCTTTAAACTTAGTATTCTGTTCAGAGGTAAGAGCTGAAGAGGCAATGGTAAAACCTTGAGGAGGAGTAGGATGGCGATAGATATCTTCTACAGCATTGGCCATCATTAGAAGTTCCTTCTCAGGTTGATTGCGTGTGGAAGAAGTAGCTCTAGAGGAAGCTTGGCCTTGCTCAGTGGTGTGTGATGTAGTTGCAGTAGCCCTCTTCTTCCTAGTAGGCTTGGAAAGCTCAGCTACCTTCGCCTTTCCTTTCCCTTCCGGTTGAGGGTCCTTTATCTTCTTTGAAGACACAGCCAGTTCCTTAAACGAGACGCCCTTAGGCGATTGTTCAGATGCACCCTTCGATTGAGGTGAAGAATTAGGGATATCCTTGTATATTCCTCTGATTGAACGATCGACGCCATAGTGGAAGCGTTTGGGAACGATTTTCACTCTTTGTGGTTGCTGAGGAGGAGGAGACCAGGATGTTGACCCTTCTTGGTCGGAGCTAGTGTCAAGAATCTCCTGGGGATTTGATTTGGAAGCCATGTCTGAAGTTGGAGTGAAGGATTTGGGCGAGAAAAGCGAGAATCAGAGAAAGGAAGAGAGAACAGCTAGGGCACACTTGAGTTTTGGGGCGAGTTTAGAAGAACATGAATAGTAACCTATATATATAGATGCAGTAATACTCGAGTATTCAACACAATACTCGAGTTTTGAGGAATGGTTACCAACCTGGACTTCAAAGGTGTAAGGTGAACCTTTGAACTTTCGTGACCAATACTCGAGTATTCACCTTACACACTCGAGTATGCATCTTGTTCAAAAACATGATTGTTCTCTGTCTGGTCGAAACTCGAGTATTCCACTTACATACTAGAGTATTCATCTTCTCCAAAAATCAAGTTTGCTCTCTGACCCCGACATACTCAAGTATTGTCTTCAATACTCGAGTTTGCTTCCTTCGACAGCAAACACCAGTATTTCAAGCATCCTGCATAAAACATAACTAGATACTCTGATGCTTAAATTAGTTTCTAACGATCATCGAAACCATAACTAACATTGAGAGAGAGAGAGAGAGAGAGATACTTACAACCCATTGGGATTTACCATTCCAATTCTCTCCTTATGAAATTAAATTGTTCTTTGGCCAATGGTTTGGTGAAGATGTCAGCAAGTTGAAGATGAGTTGGGATGAACATGACTTTGACATCCTTCTTCTAAACATGATCCCTTATGAAATGATGTCTCATATCAATATGCTTGGTCTGAGTATGTTGCACTGGATTCTTGGCCAAGCTTATTGTGCTTGTGTTGTCACACAATATTGGGATCTCCTTCTGGTTGATTCCCAAGTCAGATAGTTGTTGCTTGAGCCATAAGACTTGAGCACAACAACTTGAGGCAGCTACATATTCACCTTCAGTAGAAGACACAACTACACTTGTTTGCTTCTTGCTGAACCAGGAGACAAGTGAGCCACCAAGAAATTCACATTGGCCACTTGTGCTCTTTCTATCTTTCTTATACCCAGCATGGTCTGAATCTGAATATGACACCAAATGTTCAGGTTGACCTTTGGGAAACAACAAACCAAGGGATTTTGTGTCCGCAAGATATCTGAAGATCCTCTTCACATTCTCAGCATGAGACTCCTTTGGAGCAGATTGAAATCTTGCACACATCCCCACACTGAATTGGATGTCGGGGCACCTTGTAGTAAGATAGAGCAGTGATCCAATCATTCCTCTATATCTTGTAATATTGAAGTCCTTGCCCCCTTCATCAGCATCCAATGAAGTGGTTGAGCTCATTGGAGTATCAGCTCCATTGCATTGGTCCATCCCAAACTTCTTCAGCAGATCATTGAGATACTTCGTCCGAGGTATGAAGATTCCATCTTTTCTTTGCTTGATTTGTAGACCAAGGAAATAGTTGAGTTCTCCCATCATGGACATCTCAAATTCTCCCTGCATATTCTTAGGAAAATCTTCACACAAAGCATCATTAGAAGCACCAAATATAATGTCATCAACATATATTTGAACAATTAAAATTTCACCAAGCTTATTACTCTTTATGAAGAGAGTTGTATATGCTTTTCCTCTAATAAATCCTTGATCAAGAAGGAATTTGCTTAATCGCTCATACCAAGCTCTAGGAGCTTGCTTATGACCATAAAGGGCCTTTTTGAGACGATAAACATGATCTAGATGATGATCACATTGAAAACCAGGAGGTTGTTCAACATAAACTTCCTCTTGAATAAAACCATTTAGAAAAGCACTTTTTACATCCATTTGATAGAGCTTGAATCCTTTGACACAAGCAAAGGCTAGAAGAACTCTTATGGCTTCCAATCTTGCTCTTTGGAGCATAAGTTTCTTCATAATCAATTCCTTCTTCTTGATTATAGCCTTTAGCAACCAATCTTGCCTTGTTACGGACAATGATTGCTGATTCATCTCGTTTGTTCTTGAATACCCATTTAGTGCCAATGACCGGATGGTCTTTAGGCCTAGGTACCAAATCCCAAACTTGATTTCTATCAAATTGATGTAACTCTTCTTGCATAACTATCACCCAACATTATCTGAAAGGGCTTCATCTACCTTAGAGGGTTCAATATGTGATATAAAGGCTGAAAAAGTTACTTCATTCAAAGTACTGTTTCTAGTTCTTACTCCTTGATTTACATCACCTATCACTTGGTCCAAAGGATGATTTCTAATAAACTTCCAAGCTCTAGGCTGAGATTGATTAGGGTTTTCTAAATTATTTTGAGGATCAGCCTCGAAAAGAATTGATCAGTTTTGGAGGCAGGAGTAGTTTTCAAAATGAATTGATTTTTGAAAACATTGTCCTCATCATCATCAGAGGATTTATCAGTTTTGGATTCACAGAAAACAACATGCATAGATTCTTCAACAATACGAGTACGAGTATTAAAAACTCTATAAGCTTTACTCCTATTTGAATAGCCTAAAAATATACCTTCATCCGCTTTGGGATCAAACTTTCCCAATTGTCCTTACCATTATTGTGGATGAAGCACTTACATCCGAAGACATGTAGATGACCCAAGTTTGGCTTTCTTCCCTTGTACAGCTCATAGGGAGTTTAGCTCAACTTCTTCCGGAGATATGCCCGATTCGAGATGTAGCAAGCCGCACTCATTGCATCAGCCCAGAACACTTGAGAGGTGTTTTTCTCATTCAGTATAGCTCTTGCCATCTCAGTGAGGACTCGATTCTTTCTTTCCACAACACCATTTTGTTGAGGAATCCTTGGGGCTGAGAAGTTGTGATCTATACCATTGTTGTCATAGAACTCGGCAAATGCATGGTTTTCGAATTCTCCTCCATGATCAGTTCGAATTCCTGAAATTGTGAAACCTTTCTCGTTTTGGACCTTCTTGGCAAAACAAACAAACTGATCAAATGTTTCATCTTTAGAGGATAGGAAAATAGTCCAGGCAAATCTAGAGAAATCATCAACTATGACCAAAGTATAAAGATTGCCACCAAGGCTTTTTACTCTAGCTGGTCCAACTAGATCCATATGAAGTAGTTGAAGAGGTCTATTAGTTGAAATTTCATTTTTAGATTTGAAGGATGATTTGGTTTGTTTTCCTTTTTGACAAGCATCACAAATCATGTCATTTTTAAAATGAAGTTTTGGAACACCAATAACCAAATCCTTTTTAAGTAATTTGTCAAGTTTGATCATGTTGACATGAGCTAATCGCTTGTGCCATAGCCAACTATCATCCAAATTACTAACAAAACATTTCTCAGAAACAAAACCATTTCTAGAGAGATTGAGTGTATAACAATTTCCTTCTCTAGGAGCTCTGAATAAAGCTTTTGATTTTAAATTTTCTAATGGGAGAATATCTTTACTTATAATCAAGCATTCCTCAGAATCAAAGATAACCAAGTTACCTTTATCAGTACTTTGGCTTACACTGAGTGTATAACATTGAGGATAGTGTTTGAATGTTATTGGCTATAAATCATGATGATCGTAGCATTCGAGGTTTTAGAATTAGGTTGATGAACCTAATAATCTGATTGATAATGAATTATTCTTTAGACATTTGATTGATCTGAATGCATTGAGGTGGTGGAGTATAGTACCCGTGTGTATAAGGTATCTGGAGGTTACTAGCTGCTAGGGAATGATTTTGATCTCATGATATTCCCTTAGCAAGAATGATTAAGAATAGAGACCTTGATAATATTGATTGATGTTGTTATTTGAGGTATGTTTGAGGATATTACCTATTTGATTGGGTATTTTGAGGCTGTTAGTTGATGTATTAGCATAGGGGAAGATCTTGAATATAGAATATTCCCTGAGAAGTGTTTGATTGAGAATTGGTTGATAGCTAGTACCTCAATAGCCATAGGTTTCGGTTCATGATTAGGATCGATAGCTATAGATATGATAGTGGCTAGTGGATTCCCAGAAAGATGTGGATTAAATACCTGTTAGAGGAAGTTGAATCTACGACTGTGCCTGGAGCTGGATTGTTATCGGAAGATCATATATGGAATGACCCCAAATGAGGATTATTTGATGCGATATCAAGGTATTGATATGGGGAGCTCCAGTGCTATGTGTATTATTGAGGCATGAATATTCAGTAGGTATGGAGACCTATTAGATTGGTATGATTTTTGGGGTGATTGAATTTGATACGTGTTTGATGAAAGGTCTAAGTCCTATGGGACTAGTATCTCCATGGGCTGATAGAAATTCATGACCTTTAAACCCTGAATACCGAGCAGAGTGTCGAAGAAGTTGTAAGCCTAAAAGCTACATGCATTGTATGTGGAATGATTGAACAAATGAAATGAATGGACTGAGTATTCTATGGACGGATTGAATGGCCAATATAAAGCATGAGATGTAAATGGAGATGATGACCTTCTATGTCAGTTGTCTGGTTCTTGGTATATGTGAAAATTGAATTTTGAACTTGCCAATGCACCTGCTATATTGTGAATTTTTGAAATCGAATTTTCTAAATGAGGTATTTTGAATGAAATGTTTTCAGTAGAATTTGAAACTAGTTCGAAATGTTTGTTTTGAAACTATGTTGTCTCATAGATAGGGTCCTGATGGAACCTAGATTTGAAATTGAATTGTGAACTACAGAGGGAGCAGTACGGAACTGGAAGAGGCCAGAAACTGTTGTAGAAGTACTCAGTTTACTGGATCTTGCCAAATGATTTTGAAAATGTTTCAAAATCGCTGGCCAGAGTTGAAAGTTCTTTCGAGGGGATTAGTTCTGAGAAGATGATACTCGCACCAGCAGTGCATGCACCCAATCTAAGTAGTTTCGCCTTTTAGGGGCGCATGATTTGCCTTGTCGGGCCGGCACCCACGCAGGCATTTGGAACAGAGCTCCTGGATGATGGTCCTTTGTCCCGGGTATGGGATTCCGGTGGGTAGCCTATTATTGTATGTGCCAGTGCAGACACTGGGTCCCGGGAAGGGACGGAAACTCTCCCATATTGGCCGGCAAGTGCGTTGCCACTTTGGTGGTTTGTGTACGAAAGGATTGGAATATGCCGCTGTATCGAAAGGTTAAAATGGTGGCGAGAGCTTTTGAATGCTGAATTTGTGTAATAAATAATCCCGCTCATTAATGTATGCCGATAGTAAATGTTTCCTAAAAATAGTCCGGCAGTAAATTGTTTTCATGAAAATTTGAACTGGCAGCGATTGAATTTGAAAATGTGAAAATACTGTCATGTATGATTATGAAAATGTACTGCGACCACTGAGATTTTCAAATATGTGAAAATTTGAAATTTGAAATGTTGAGTATGAGACAACATAGTAAGCAATGACATGACCGTCGTCGCTGTTGGACTGAAATGAAAAGCGATGCAGTTGGTTATTATGTTGATCTAGGAACATAAAAGAATATTATGACATGATTTTTCGGATTTACGTGCTTCATCTCTAACGGACATATTAGAGTCTCAACGGATATTTCTTCAAGCTTCTCTACGGACATAAATGAACTCATCTATAAATTCCTAAAGCTTTGAATTCTCAACTACTGAAACGCTGTGCATTCAACTTGAACTTATTGCAATTTGTTGTTTCAACTGTTTCATTAATATCTTCGGATATTCTACTGTACTTCAGTGATTAACATTTGTAAGACCTGGCTGAACCTAAGAGGGGGGTGAATTAGGTATTTGATAAAAAACTTGGAACTTTGAAAATCTTTTCGCGTCTTCTAAATCAACAGTTAGATATTCAAATAAACATATACTGGAAATATAAGAGATAAGAGAAGAGAATATGCAAACTAAGATTTATACTGGTTCGGCCAATCCTTGACCTACGTCCAGTCCCCAAGCTCCACTTGAGATTTTCAATCCACTATCCTCTTGTTTAATCCGGGCACAAGAGAAGGCTATACAATCCCACATGTTCACCCAGGCACTTGTAAAGCCAAAACTCTCACCGAGATACTTCTTTCAATCAGTTACACACTCTGTACTCGAAGTTATCCTCTCACTAGGATACACTCCCCCTTACAAGTTGTAAACTGATAACCCAATCTCCAAGTCCCACGACTTGAGATTCTTACAATTATTTAATAATCAGAAATGTTCTCTCTAAAAGAGTAAATGAATAAACACTGAAGTACAATACAAATAATCTTACTCTATAAGGTAAACTATATGATCATAGAGATAATCAGAGAGTAAGTAATATAGATGTCAGAGTATTTGCATTTTGACAATGAAACAGTAATCTCGTGTCTCCAAGCTCTTCTATCTTGAATGCTTCTCCTTTTATAGTTAGTTGCAATTTATGACCGTTGAGCAATTCCTCCAGTTTAGAATATGACCGTTGTAAGCTATATGACCGTTGGAAAATATTACTGTTGGAGCTTTTGACATAATCATCTGCTTTTCGTAATCCGATGTTAATCCTTCGTTTGATCATCTGAAACTTATACACAAATGATACAAATAATGTTAACAAGTAGTATAAGTTCTTTTGGAATTCATCCGAATGTTCTTGATGAGAATCTAAGATTTCAGACACGGTGATTTTCTGATGCAGGGATGATGACTCGAGTTATTCCATGTGACTCGAGTTGTTTTAAGTGCAAGATGCTTTCTAATTGGATTCTGACTCGAGTTGTCGTATGCGACTCGAGTTGCACAAATGTCATTTCTTCTCTGTCTGCGTGTAACTCGAGTTGCCCTTCGTGACTCGAGTTGCCAAAGTGCTCCAAAACAACTGATTGCTCTCTGTGTCCTTGAGTGACTCGAGTTGGTGGACTTGAGTTGACTTTGTCTCCAAACTTCTTGTTCCTTTCTATCTGAATGGTGACTCGAGTTGTCATGCTATGACTCGAGTTACCCGTTCTTCTGACAGTGGCTCACATGTGTTTGCTAGCATTGGCATTGATCCTCAATCTGAGCTTTTGATCATCTGAAACTTCCTCACAAAGATTATTAATAACATTAAAGAGTATAGCGAGTAGTAATCAATTGATAACATTAATTTCAGAATTCTCGGAGATGTTGTGGAACAGTGCTCTGCTACTTTGTTCGTTCGAGTTAAAATATCTTCCGAATATTCATTCTTCTCTGTCTGCCTCTCTGATTGACGTTGACTCAAGTTTCCAGTCCTAAACTTGAGTTTTCCAAGCCTACCTAGTTAACAACTCATTCCAAATTCATTGTATGTTGAGCGTTTTTGAACCATCTTGAACTTACTGTAAATTTAGAAGGCCATATCTCCATGGTCTGAACTCCATTTTGCTTGGTTCAAATCTTGATGGAAATAGTTTTGAGTTTTCTTTCATATTCCACCAATTTCAGCTCAATTGGATTTGTAGTTTGGGATTTACACTCAAGATACCAAAGATATGTCTGCACTGTGGCGTGAATTGTAGTGTCAATTTCCACAATTCATAGCTCCTTGATCTGAACTCCTTTGGGCTTGAAACTTATATCAAAATGACGCATTGGGAGTCTAGTTTAATATGCCACTATTTTTACCTCAATCCGATATCTGGTTTGGGAGATATCATCGAAATACCAGACCTCGCCAACTGAAACGTGAAACAGAGTATAACAGAGGTGCTGAAAAAGCACTGTTGACTCGAGTTATTAGAGATGACTCTAGTTACATAACTCGAGTTACTTAGCGACAACTCGAGTCATATCAGTCTAGAAACCCAGAAACACTGTAGCAAAGTGGTTAACTCGAGTTGCAACCTCATGACTCGAGTTTGATCATCCTGAAGCTCCCTTTTGCTCATTTTAACTCCGAATTGAGCCATTCCAACTTCTATTTGATCGTGGAGACTTCTAGAATCAATCTTGCAACTTGTATAATGATATTCTTATTACATTCATCAAGTTCTTCCTTCTTCCATCTCCTTCTTGATTAATCTCTAAAATTCAACTTGGATTAATCTACATTAAATACAACAGTTAGTCAATGTAGGAGATAACTATATTACTCAATCTTTTTGCTTTTAATAATGGCATCTATATAAGACATCATCAAAACTAATCATATCTAACATTCTCCCCCTTTTTTATGATGGCAAATACTCTCAGAAAAATATGTATGAATATGAAAATATATTAAATGCAACATATTTTTCTTGCCATTTCTCTCCCCCTTATTTGTCATTAGAAAAAAGTTGAAGCATAAAGAAGATATACTTAGAGAGACAAATATTAAACCAGATAAGAATGAGTCAAGGAACTGATTTTCTCTCCCCGATTGAAATTCTTTTCATTCTAAATATGAAGCAATTTGGAATGTTTTTATGAAAGCAAATTTGAAAGAATTTGAAGAAGTTTTCAAAACATCTTTCACAATTAAAGCATATAGATACCAAACATGTGCAGAATTTCTATTGAATATAAAGAGATAGAGATTAGAAATGCTCATGTAGGTTCAAGAAATTGTTGAATGATCGATGATGTCCATTGGCTTGCTTTGTTGTATGAGATCATATGAAGTGAGCTCAATAGAAGGATTATGAATATCCTTTGAGATGTGAAGATGAAAAGTACTGGCTTCTTGAGGGTTATCTCAACTGAATGATTATGACAGTACTCAGCTTCCATCTTTTGCCATTTCTTCATGGAGCTCTTATGTAAAACAATATCTCGACTTCAATGATGGATCGTGAAAGCATTATTCCTCAATTTGATAGTTTCTCCTTGTAATATGTTGAGGAGTATCCTTGCACAAAACGAAATCTCCTGCTATAATTGTAAAAAAAAATTCAAGAGAGAAATATGTTAGTTCATACCAAATGTAATTTCGTAGTGATACCTCTACCATGGCATTACATTGGTATCTCAGCCACTAATTTATGCATCGCCTCACGGCTTGTGCAACCTGCTATCAAAATATCCCTTTCTATACAATATTTTCAAGATAAGATATTTTCAATTATAAGATTAACTCATCATCAAAACTAATAAAAGATAATGAATGCAGATGAGTATGCTTGAAAGGGTTTTCTTTAAATAAAGGAGATGAGCTCTTTAAGATATAATATACATGAGAATGTGAAGCTCCCCCTTAATGAATGCATGACTAAAAGTATGAAGTTTCTTATAATGACACCAAATGTTATGAAGAAATCTCTTATGCTTTTTATGATGATAAAAATGGTTAAAGCATAAGGATCATTTTGAAAATGAGTGTTCTTAGGCTAAACTTCATATGATAAAATTTGAATGAATAAAATCAAGTTTGTCTAGCAATGATATGAAGTACGCAAAGTATAATCAATGAATTGCAGATTATGAAGAATGAAGAAATCAAATCGTGATACAAATAACTCGAGTCATTGGTGATGAGTTGAGTTACTCCAACTTGAGTTACATATAACCAACTCGAGTCAGTCATAATGCTTAAGATAGAAGACATTTGCAAATTCGATGACTCAAGTCATATCAGACCAACTCGAGTTATAATCGTAATTATTTTTCACACAAAAGCATTTGAAATATGATGACTCGAGTTATGCATGGTGACTCGAGTCATATCAGCAATTTATATTAGTTAAAGCTCTCTGTGACCCGCATAACTCGAGTTACGCATAAAACAAGTCGAGTTATATCAGATATCAGAAAATTGCCATCGAGAAGACATTTTCAAAAACTCAAGTACAATGCATGACTGGAGTTAAAAACATTATGACTGGAGTCATGACAGGAACATTTTGGTCAACTCCTGAAAAAGTAAACATATATGCTCTTTGGTACCCAATGTTTCTTAGGTCCACATAAGATTAAACGTAACACCTCTTATGCTCTTAAAGAATTAAATCATGATATTTGAGCAAAGAATAGAATAATCAGAGACCAAAGAACATAATTTTACCCAATCAAATAAATTCAAACCAATGAATCAGATAAAGTAATAGCTGAATGATTCCAAGAATGTTATTTCTCAATGACAATTTGGAAATACACTTTAAGTAGAGAAGATGTCATTGATATGAATCTCATGTAATCCATGGATGAGATTAAAATTTCAAAAATGATAATGAAACATGCAAATTGTTTCAAATATTGAATGTTCTTTCAAACCATGATAATGCATTATGAATTCAAAAATTTCCATGAATGAAAGATTCATTTTTGAAGCATGTTTGAAAAACAATGCACACGCTAAATATGATGGAAGTCAATAGGTTTAATGAATATATCAGTATACTTCAAATTTAGAGAACATGTTGAACATTTCCGTTAACATGTTGAAGAATTTTCTCAAAAGCAAAAGTCCTGAAGGTAGAGCATTATCGAAACATGCTTAGCACAATAGAAATATATGAGCACAATGACTTTGCTATTGACCAAGTGATAATCTTGCCTCTTAGGATTGAGTTTAGAAATATATGAATGGTCAAGGCAAGAATTTGAATATACAGATATAGTTACTCAAAATATGGTTAAAGACAAAGTTGATGTATTTGAGTAACAAAGTGAATACTAGAATTCCTGAATGATGAAACACATACTCATTAATCCAAATGACTAGAGTTCCATAACAGCATCCTAGTAAGTTATTCTACTAATGGTTAATGCATTAATATTCAATGCACTAATGAACATTTATAAAGCTTGGAATAACTCAGCCAACTAAGAATTTATGCTTAAGGCATAACAGATTCACAAATTGAATTCTTTTCTTGAAGATAGACTTAAAACTCATATGTGATCAACTTGTAGACATGAGGTCCAACTAGTTAGAAAAAGAGACTAGAGAGTTCAAGCATCACATAGAATTCCAAAGATCAATATGTGAATGATAGGGAAAACTTTAATGGACAGATTTGAAGCATATCTGACATCCAATATATTAACTTCCAATTTTGAAACACCAATTGAATGCAATCAAAGTATGAATCTTTTTCAAAACACTTGTTTGCATTTTTATAAAACAGAGTGAATTGGAATCTAAACAAATTTTAGAATTGTGCATTTTAAAAACATAAACTTAGAAAGTTATGCACAAATTCACTTACGGTCCATTTAGCAATCTAAAAACATTTTGAAAGCCATAAATGACAATTGCTAATGGAATGCAATGATGGACAAGTATTCATTACCCACAAATAAATTTCATATAATCACAGTATGGGGTAAGAATTAGATATCACCGTAATTCCTCTTGTCCTTGTGGTAGCTTGCTTGGTTAAGATGAATTGATGTAGATATCTCCTTTTTCGACATTCACCATCAACACCAACCATAGCTTGTTTAGCTTTCTCAACACTTGGATCATTCTTCTATGTTGCATTCTTGAGAAGCTTTTTATCATCCTTTGCCTTAGGTACTTAGAGGATTGACTTTACTAACCATTGGTTCTTCATATGTTTTCCCATGGGTATCTGTAAAGCTCTCTTAGAGGATATAGACTTCAATAGTCTTCTGTTTGATATTTGAGAGATTCTCCTATTCATGTTCTCCTCAAGATAATTGAATGGTACTCTATGGTAGTCCATTCTTGAGGCAGAATGTATTCTTCTTATGAGTGTCCATTGCTTCCTATTATTTGACTTTGTAATTCCAGCAATGGGTGCTCCGAGAGTTCTCCTATTTGATCTAGGCGCTATGATCCTTTTCATTGGTGCATGAGAAACTCTTGGCTTCCTCATCGTACCCTTATGTCCATTGCTTTTCAAATCATCCTGCACATATAGAGCACTAGATGGACATTTTGGTACCCACTTATACTTAAGTCATTGACTGTTAGTAGTGGACCTTACTTGTCCTTTCGAAACCCAAACATATTTGTTTCCCACATCAAAATTTTTCTTAATATATCATGTGTGAGAAATATGGCCAGACTTTCCACAATAATTGCAAACAACAGAATGATGCTTATTATGAACAGTTTTGCAAATATTGTACTAGTCGAGTGGATGCAATATCAAATAACTCATATTTGTAAATTCTTTCTTCCCACATGATTTTCCAGCATGATTTAAAACATTTTTCCTTTTCAAAATAGACTTAGTAATCAGTTGAAAGACAATTTTATGCAAATGTTCAAAATCATTTCCCTTAACTACACAAGAAGAATTGGAATTGTTTACCAAATGTGCATCTTGAGCTCCAGATAATGATTTACTATAATCATGCATGATGAGCTCCTCTTGGGAATCCTCATTCTCTTGTTCTTTCATGTTGACTGGATCATGGAAGTGTTCTAAGATTTCTACCTCTCCATTCTCAACTTCCAATTGTTCATCAATCATGGATAAGCACTTTATAGATTCAAATGAACTGTCAACACTGTCAACTTCAACACAGTTGTTAGAAGCATATATAGAATCAAGAGTATCCCAGATTTCTTTAGCACTAGAGCAAAATTTTATTTTATCGAAATCAATTTATGTCAAAGCACTATATAAAATTTTCATTGCTATAATGTTCAACGAAAACATTTTCTTTTCTTTCTCATCCCAATCCTTTCTTGGATTGAAATCAAAGACATTTATAAAAACATTTCACATATCAAAATCAAAACATTTTATAAACGATGTCATTCTAGCTTTTCAAAACCAAAAATCAATATATTTGAAAAATGGTGGAACGGTATAATCAAAACCTTCTGAAAGCAAGCAACACCCAAAATCAGCCATTTGAAGCTCTTGAGACGGTTAAGTCCTTTAAACAAGAGACCTGGCTCTGATACCAAATGTAAGACCTGGCTGAACTCAAGAGGGGGCTGAATTGGGAATTTGATAAAAAACTTGGAACTTTGAAAATCTTTGCGCATCTTCTAAATCAACAGTTAGATATTCAAATAAACATATACTGGAAATATAAGAGATAAGAGAAGAGAATATGCAAACTGAGATTTATACTGGTTCGGCCAATCCTTGACCTACGTCCAGTCCCCAAGCTCCACTTGAGATTTTCAATCCACTATCCTCTTGTTTAATCCGGGCACAAGAGAAGGCTATACAATCCCACATGTTCACCCAGGCACTTGTGAAGCCAAAACTCTCACCGAGATACTTCTTTCAATCAGTTACACACTCTGTACTCGAAGTTATCCTCTCACTAGGATACACTCCCCCTTACAAGTTGTAAACTGATAACCCAATCTCCAAGTCCCACGACTTGAGATTCTTACAATGATTTAATAATCAGAAATGTTCTCTCTAAAAGAGTAAATGAATAAACACTGAAGTACAATACAAATAATCGGAGAGTAAGTGATATAGATGTCAGAGTATTTGCATTTTGACAATGAAACAGTAATCTCATGTCTCCAACCTCTTCTATCTTGAATGCTTCTCCTTTTATAGTTAGTTGCAATTTATGACCATTGAGCAATTCCTCCAGTTTAGAATATGACCGTTGTAAGCTATATGACCGTTGGAAAATATTACCATTGGAGCTTCTGACATAATCATCTGCTTTTCGTAATCCGATGTTAATCCTTCGTTTGATCATCTGAAACTTATACACAAATGATATAAATAATGTTAAGAAGTAGTATAAGTTCTTTTGGAATTCATCCGGATGTTCTTGATGAGAATCTAAGATTTCGGACACGGTGATTTTCTGATGCAGGGATGATGACTCGAGTTGTTTTAAGTGCCAGATGCTTTCTATTTGGATTCTGACTCGAGTTGTCGTATGCGACTCGAGTTGCACAAATGTCATTTCCTCTCTGTCTGCGAGTAACTCGAGTTGCCAAGGTGCTAAAAAACAACTGATTGCTCTCTGTGTCCTTGAGTGACTCGAGTTGGTGGACTTGAGTTGCCTTAGTATGACTCGAGTTGACTTTGTCTCCAAACTTCTGGTTGCTTTCTGTCTGAATGGTGACTCGAGTTGTCATGCTATGACTCGAGTTACCCGTTCTTCTGACAATGGCTCACATGTGTTTGCTAGCATTGGCATTGATCCTCAATCCGAGCTTTTGATCATCTGAAACTTTCTCACAAAGATTATTACTAACATTAAAGATTATAGCAAGTAGTAATAAATTGATAACATTAATTTCAGAATTCTCGGAGACGTTGTGGAATAGTGCTCTGCTACTTTGTTCGTTCGAGTTAAAATATGATGAGGACATAGGAGGCGGCATGACCAAGGCAACAAACTTGGAGGACATACAAGGTCTTGGAGGCCCAATGACAAGAGCAAAAGCTAAAAAGGCTAAAGAGGCTCTAAATCTCTTGGTGACCACTTTACTTGAGACAAGCCCAAGTCTAAAGGAAGAAGGGACTGAAATGATACACTTAATTCAGATTGAAGACCTTGAAGAAAAAGCCTAAATCGATATGCATGAAGGCTTCATTTTACTTGGCCCAAATTCTGCACTTAGTTTTATTTTTCTTACATTTAGTTCAACTTTTGTAATAAGGCTTATTGGGCTTTCTTATTTTCCTTTGTGTGTAAGCAAATTTAGGTTAAACTCAAATGGATGTTGTCCACTATATAAGGGAACACCATAGCCTTTTTGACGGGAATTCAGAGTTAACCTTTTTGGTGAGAGACAAGCTTCTCTAGGGTTCTTTTGAGAATCTCTGAACTTATCAAAGGCATCAATCCTTGTGGCGTTCTTGGGCTTATCAATTCTTTGGAATTGTGGCACCTACCTATAATCCATAAATTTCAGTTTTCGTTCTATATTTCTTGGTATTGTATCTCCAGATTCCCTTATCCTTTTTCGGTGTTTCTTGAGGCAATATCGCGTTTCGGAAAGCCATCTTTTACCTCGTTTTGGAATCACTCAAATCCGAGGTCTGTAGCACGAGATACGTCTGTTCGTATCAGGACGTGTTGGAGGCTGAACTTTCAGCGTGAAATTCCATTCCTAGTTGATCCAATCATCCTTTTCTTTCGGGAATCATATCATTTGGTATCAGAGCTCGGTTCTAGGATTGGAATTGGGTTATCTTTTCTCCATTGTTTACATCCAATCTGGTAACACATTTGGTAACCCTAGTCCCTAAAATTTGTGTTTTTGATTTTGAATTGTGCAATTCTGATTTAGCCGTTGTTGTTTGTTCCTAATTTGTTCTTTCAATCTTTTGGTTGTTGTTTCGTTCAATTTCTTGTTCAGTTCGCATATTTCTGCACTTGGTTCTTGGTGTTCATCCCTTGTTCATCATCGTTCTTGAATTTTAATCCTTTCAATTCATGTTTCTTGAGTAGTATGTTGTTAGTGTGATAAGTAATAGCTCAGTTTGTGGGGAATTCTATCTAATTTAGTTCTGAATTAGTACAATTTCAAAGTTTGATTCCAAAATCACAAATTCCTTTGGTTGAAGAATCAGGTGTTATATATATATATATATATATATATATATAAAAGAGAGAGAAAAAAAAAACTATACAACACCTTGCTATTTTACACACACTACTACTTGAGAATCAAGTCCAAAGTGTTTTCCTTGAATAATTCCTCCAAATTGTTTTGGTTTTCTTTGTCTTGTCTTCTTTGACATCTCTTCCAATTTGTATTGTGAGTCACCACCAATTCTTGAGTTTGGGATTGTACTCTTGAGTGTTCTTGGAGATTCTGTTAAGAACTTAAAGAGAGCTATTGAGTGGTAAAAGGCAAGAGAGCACACTACACAAAAGCCTTATAGAGAGCAACAAACACGAGTGATACATTTTTAAGAGTGTAAACACGTGAGCGAGTGGTGAGGTCCTATTACTTTTATTCTTGTTCTTTTCCTTGAATTATGGTAGGTGCAGGTGGTGAAGATATTCCTCCTCCTATAGGAGATAATAGATTGCTAATTGAAGCCATTACAACTCAAATGCAAAGGATGATGAGGGAATACACAGAGGAGTTATATGAAAGAATTGAGAGAATAGAAAATCAAGGGAATCATGATGAAGATAGACAGAGAGGGAGGGATGAAAGAAGGAGAAGAAGAGATAATGAGAATGGTGCTAGAGAGGATAGAATTAAGGGAGTGAAGCTTAATATACAATCTTTTAAAGGAAAAAGTGATCCGGAGGCCTATTTAGAGTGGGAAATGAAGATTGAGCACTTATTTGCATGTCACAATTATACTGAAGAGAAGAAAATGAAGGTGGCAGCCATGGATTTTAGTGATTATGCTCTCATTTGGTGGGACCAATTGCAAAAGGAGAGGGTGAGATATGAAGAACCATTGGTGGATAGTTGGGTGGAGATGAAAAGGCTAATGAGAAGAAGATTTGTTCCTTCCCATTATCATCGAGACTTTCACAATAAACTTCAAAGGCTCACACAAGGTAACAAGAGTGTAGATGAGTATTATAAAGAGATGGAGGTGTCCTTGATTAGAGCAAATATTAGTGAAGAACGGGAGGCTACTATGGCACGTTTCTTGCATGGGCTGAATAGTGATATAAGAGATGTTGTGGAGTTGCAAAATTATGTGGAGTTGGAGGATTTAGTGCAACAAGCTAGTAAGGTAGAACAACAACTCAAGAGAAAGGGTGTCATGAGGAAAAACTCTTCAAATTTTAATTCTTCAATTTGGAAGGATAGAAATAAGAAGGAGGAGGTACTTCATCAAGCAATCCCTTTGCTACACCTCAAAGGACTCAAACTAAATCCAATGAGATCCCTAAAAAGACAAGGAGTAGTGAAATAAAATGCTTCAAGTGTTTGGGGAGAGGTCACATAGCTTCAGAATGTCCAACTAAGAAGACTATGCTACTTAAAGAGGATGGAGAGCTTACTAGTGAGTCTTCTTCAGATTCTACCTCACATGATGATGAAGATGAGTATATTGAAGAAATAATTCCAAAAGGGGATTTGTTTATGGTAAGAAGGATGTTGGGTAGCCAAGCAAAAGACATGGATGATAGTCAAAGAGAGAACATCTTTCATAGTAGATGCCTTATCCAAGGAAAGGTATGTTCTTTAATTATTGATGGAGGAGTTGTACCAATGTTGCAAGTGCTAGAATGGTGTCTAAATTGGGCATGGAAACCAAACCTCACCCGCTGCCATACAAGCTTCAATGGCTTAGTGAGGATGGTGAAGTGACGGTAAGCAAACAAGTGGAGGTGAACTTCTCCGTAGGAAAGTATGATGATACAGTTTTATGTGATGTGGTACCAATGGAGGCTTGTCATTTGCTTCTTGGGAGACCTTGGCAATACGATAAGAAAGTTATGCATGATGGTTACACCAACAAGTTCTCTTTTGTACATAAAGAACGCAAGACTATTCTTGCACCTTTGACACCAAGAGAAGTTAGTGAGGATGATTTAAAAATGAGAGAAAAAAGAAAGCAAGAGAGAAAAGAGAGTGGAAGAGAGCAAGAGAAAAAAAAGAGAGAAAGAGAGAAAAGCACCAAACTTGTTTATAAAGGAAAAAGAGGTGAAAAAGGCAATGCATTTGAAAAAGCCAATGCTCTTACTTTTGAGTAAAGAGAATAATTTTACAGATGCAAGTCCTACTAACTCTCTTCCAAATGAGGTTTCTAATTTTTTGCAGGAATTTAAAGATGTTTTTCCTAAAGAGGTACCTCACGGACTACCGCCTCTAAGAGGCATAGAACATCAAATTGATCTCATTCCAGGAGCTTCATTGCCTAACAGGCTAGCCTATAGGAGTAACCCCAAGATACCAAGGAGATTCAAAGACAAGTTGGAGACTTGATGCAAAAAGGGTGCGTGCAAGAAATCTTAAGTACATGTGCAGTTCCAGTCATTCTAGTACCTAAGAAAGATGGAACATGGAGGATGTGCACTGATTGTAGAGCCATCAATAACATCACGGTAAAGTATAGACATCACATTCCTAGATTGGATGATTTATTGGATGAATTGCATGGTGCTTGTTTCTTCTCTAAAATTGATTTAAAGAGTGGATACCATCAAATTAGGATTAGAGAAGGGGATGAATGGAAAACAGCTTTTAAAACTAAATATGGGCTGTATGAATGGTTGGTTATGCCATTTGGTTTAACTAATGCTCCTAGTACCTTCATGAGATTAATGAATCATGTGTTAAGGGAATTTTTAGGAAAGTTTGTTGTGGTGTATTTTGATGATATTTTGATTTATAGCAAATCCTATGATGATCATCTTGTGCATTTGAGGTGTGTTCTGGAAGCTCTTAGGCATGAGAAATTGTATGCTAACATGGAAAAATGTGTGTTATGCATAGACCATGTAGTTTTTCTTGGTTTTGTTGTTAGCTCACAAGGAGTGCAGGTTGATCAAGAGAAGGTAAAAGCTATTCAAGAGTGGCCAACTCCTAAGAATGTAAGTGAGGTAAGAAGCTTTCATGGCTTAGCTAGTTTCTATATGAGGTTTGTCAAAGACTTTAGTACATTAGCTGCACCTTTGAATGAAGTGATTAAAAGGCATGTTGGTTTTAAATGGGGGGAAAAACAAGAGCAAGCCTTTGCTGCCCTCAAGGAAGAATTAACCAATGCACCTATTCTTGCTTTGCCTAATTTTGCTAAGTCATTTGAAATTGAATGTGATGCATCCAATGTGGGGATAGGGGCTGTTTTGATGCAAGAAGGGCATCCCATTGCTTATTTTAGTGAAAAATTGAATGGGGCTGCTCTTAATTATTCCACATATGATAAGGAATTGTATGCATTAGTAAGGGCTTTGCAAACATGGCAACACTATCTCTTACCCAAAGAGTTTGTCATCAATAGTGACCATGAGTCGTTAAAGTATTTAAAAGGACAAGGCAAGCTTAACAAAAGGCATGCCAAATGGGTAGAGAGTTACATCAAGCAAGCGAACAAAGGAAGGAAAAAGGTAGTGTTTGAACCAGGTGATTGGGTTTGGGTTCATTTGAGGAAAGAGAGGTTTCCTACCCAAAGGAAATCTAAGCTTCAACAAAGGGGAGATGGTCCTTTCCAAGTGCTATCCAAGATTAATGATAATGCCTATAAAATAGATCTCCCTAGTGAGTATGGTGTAAGTGCTACTTTTAATGTGGCTGATTTGTCCCTTTATGATGCAGGAGAAGAGGATTACAATTTGAGGACAAATTCTTCTGAAGAAGGAGGGAATGATGAGGACATAGGAGGCGGCATGACCAAGGCAACAAACTTGGAGGACATACAAGGTCTTGGAGGCCCAATGACAAGAGCAAAAGCTAAAAAGGCTAAAGAGGCTCTAAATCTCTTGGTGACCACTTTACTTGAGACAAGCCCAAGTCTAAAGGAAGAAGAGACCAAAATGATACACTTAATTCAGCTTGAAGACCTTGAAGAAAAAGCCTAAATCGATATGCATGAAGGCTTCATTTTACTTGGCCCAAATTGTGCACTTAGTTTTATTTTTCTTACATTTAGTTCAACTTTTGTAATAAGGCTTATTGGGCTGGCTTATTGGGCTTTCTTATTTTCCTTTGTGTGTAAGCAAATTTAGGTTAAACTCAAATGGATGTTGTCCACTATATAAGGGAACACCATAGCCTTTTTGACGGGAATTCAAAGTTAACCTTTTTGGTGAGAGACAAGCTTCTCTAGGGTTCTTTTGAGAATCTCTGAACTTATCAAGGGCATCAATCCTTGTGGCATTCTTGGGCTTATCAATTCTTTGGAATTGTGGCGCCTACCTATAATCCATAAATTTCAGTTTTCGTTCTATATTTCTTGGTATTGTATCTCCAGATTCCCTTATCCTTTTTCGGTGTTTCTTGAGCCAAAATCTCGTTTCGGAAAGCCATCTTTCACTTCGTTTTGGAATCACTCAAATCCGAGGTCTGTAGCACGAGATACGTCTGTTCGTATCAGGACGTGTTGGAGGCTGAACTTTCAGCGCGAAATTCCATTCCTAGTTGATCCAATCATCCTTTTCTTTCGGGAATCATATCAAAATTGTTAGATATGATTAGTTTTGATGATATCTTATATAGATGTCATTCTTAAGAGCAAAAAGGTTGTATACTACATTTACATCATGCTTTGACTAATTCTTATATTGAATGTAGATGCAAAGTTTAGTAATGGAGATTGATCAAGGAAGTAGATTGAAGAAAGAAGTTCTTGCACACAATATAATAGGAATATCAACATTCAAGTTCTTATGATATTGGAAGTCTCTATGATAGAAGAAGTTGGAATGAAGCTTCATCACTTTATGGATATTGAAGAAGGTAGAAGCTGTAAAGAATGATGAGTCCAAGTTCAATGATGAAGAATGATCAAGATGGGAGATAGAAGATGGAAGAACTTGATAAAAGGAATGAGAATATCATTATACAAGTTCCAAGAATGATTCTAGAAGTCTCCATGATCAAATGGGAGTTGGAATAGGTCAATTTGGAGTTAAAATACGTAAAGGGAGCTTCGGGATGATCCAACTCGAGTCATGAGGTTGCAACTCGAGTTAACCACTTTGTTACGGTGTTTCTGTGTTTCGGACTGATATAACTCGAGTTATACTAAGTAACTCGAGTTGTGTAACTCGAGTTATCACTAAAAACTCGAGTTAAGGTGTATATCAGCAACTCTGTTCACCTCTGTTTCACGTTTCAGCTGAGCGAGGTCTGGTATTTCGATGATATCGCTCAAACCAGAGATCGGATTGAGGTAAAACCAGTGGCATATGCAACTAGACTTCCAATTCGTCATTTTGATATATAATCCAAGTCCAAAGGAGTTCGGATGAGAGAGCTATTATTTTTACAAGTTGGATCCTAAATTCGCGCCACACTGCTGACCAACCTTTGATGTTTTGAGTGTATCTCACAAAATACAAATCGGATTGAGCTGAAATTGGTGGCATATGAACGTAGACTCAAAGGGATTTCTACCAAGATTTGAACCAACTAAAACGGAGTTCAGAACATGGAGATATGGCCTTCGAAAGTTACTATCAGTTCAAGATGGTTCAAGAACGCTCAACATACAATGAGTTTGAAATGAGTTGTTAACTAGGCTTGGATAACTCAAGTTAGGACTGGAAACTTGAGTTAACATCAATCAAAGAGGCAGCAGAGAAGAATGGATATTGGGAAGAGATTTTACCTCGAACGAACAAAGTAGGGGCCTTTGTTCCACAACTCCTCCGAGAATTCTGAAATTAATGTTATCAATTGATTACTACTCGCTATACTCTTCAATGTTATTAATAATCTTTGTGAGGAAGTTTCAGATGATCAAAAGCTCGGATTGAGGATCAATGCCAATGCCAGCAAACATTGTGAGCCACTGTCAGATGAACGGGTAACTCGAGTTAGGCAAGATAACTCGAGTCATTCGAAGACAGAAAGGAAACGGAACGTTGGCACACAAAGATAACTCGAGTCACGAAGGATAACTCGAGTTAGGAAACTCGAGTCACATACAATAACTCGAGTTATAATCCAAACAGAAATCATCCGACACTTAAAACAACTCGAGTTTTATGGAATAACTCGAGTTAGCATATCTACTTCATAAAATCACCGTGTTCGAAAATCCAAAATCATTGTTTGTGATTTCATTAATCCTTACCATTACTCATTACTATTTCTAATCATCTTTAATCAGTTTGTTAATGAGTTTTCAGATGATTATGTGAAGGATTAACATCGGATTACGAAAAGCATATGATTATGTCAGAAAGCTCCAACGGTAATATTTTCCAACGGTCATATTCTAAGAAGCTCACCTGAAGAATTGCTCTAACGGTCAAATACTATTGGTTAGCTATAAAAGGAGAAGTATTCAAGATAGAAGATGAGGGAGACAAGAGCTTACACTGTCGAAATGCCAAATTTCTGAATCAAACATTTAGCTTACACGCTCTCTGTTCTCAATGATCATATAGTTTACCTTAGAGAGTGAGATTATTTTGTGAAGTGTTTATTCATTTACTCTTTTAGAGAGAACATTTCTGAGTATTAAATCATTGTAAGAATCTCAAGTCGTGGGACTTGGAGATTGGGTTATCAGTTTACAACTTGTAAGGGGGAGTGTATCCTAGTGAGAGGATAACTTCGAGTACAAAGTGTGTAACTGATTGAAAGGAGTATCTCGGTGAGAGATTCGGCTTCACAAGTGCCTGGGTGAACTTGTGCGTTTGTATAGGCTTCTCTTGTGCCCGGTTAAACAAGAGGATAGTGGATTGGAAATCTCAAGCGGAGCTTGGGACCGGACGTAGGTCAAGGATTGGGCCGAACCAGGATAAATCATAGTTTGCATATTCTCTTCCCTTATCTCTTATATTCTCAGCATATATGTTTGAATGATTGTTTATTGTTCTATAAATCATTACTGTCATACAAACTAATTTCACCAAGTTGCGAAAAGATTTTCAAAGTTATCTAAAGTTTTATCGGACACCCAATTCACCCCCCCTCTTGGGTGATAGCCAGGTCTAACAAAAATATCTTCCCAATATTCATTCTTCTCTGTCTGCCTCTCTGATTGACGTTGACTCAAGTTTCCAGTCCTAAACTTGAGTTATCCAAGCCTAGTTAACAACTCATTACAAACTCATTGTATGTTGAGCATTTTTGAACCATCTTGAAGTTACTGTAACTTTCGAAAGTCATATCTCCATGGTCTGAACTCCATTTTGCTTGGTTCAAATCTTGATGGAAATAATTTTGAGTCTTCTTTCATATGCCACCAATTTCAGCTCAATTAGATTTGTAGTTTGGGAGTTACACTCAAGATACCAAAGATATGTCTGCACTGTGGCGTGAATTGTAGTGTCAACTTCCACAATTCATAGCTCCTTGATCTGAACTCCTTTAGGCTTGAAATTTATATCAAAATGCCGCATTGGGAGTCTAGTTTCATATGCCACTATGTTTACCTCAATCCGATATCTGGTTTGGGAGATATCATCGAAATACCAGACCTCGCCAGCTGAAACGTGAAACAGAGTATAACAGAGGTGATGAAAAAGTACTGTTGACTCGAGTTACTTAGTGACAACTCGAGTCATATCAGTCCAGAAACCCAGAAACACTGTAGCAAAGTGGTTAACTCGAGTTGCAACCTCATGACTCGAGTTGGATCATCCTGAAGCTCCCTTTTGCTCATTTTAACTCCGAATTGAGCCATTCCAACTTCTATTTGATCGTAGAGACTTCTAGAATCAATCTTGGAACTTGTATAATGATATTCTTATTACATTCATCAAGTTCTTTCTTCTTCCATCTCCTTCTTGATTAATCTCTAAAATTCAACTTGGATTAATCTACATTAAATACAGCGGTTAGTCAATGTAGGAGATAACTATGTTACTCAATCTTTTTTCTTTTAATAATGGCATATATATAAGAAATCATCAAAACTAATCATATCTAAGGTTGTATTTAATTCTTTTAGTTGTCAAAATCTTAAGGTTGTGGAAGCTTAAGTGAGGGTGTATCAATTACAACATGTAAGGGAGAGTGAGTCCAAGAGTGAGAGGATCAACCTTCGTTTACGGAGTGTGTAATTATCTTTGGAAGATTAGTGGAAATCCCAAGGTGTGCTTGGGGACTGGATGTAGGTCGAAATATTAGACCGAACCAGTATAAATTGATCTGTGTCCATTTTCTCTTCTCACACTTGCATTTCTCTTCAGTTTGCAAAAATTTTTTTTAGTCACCTATTCACCCCCTTCTAGGTGATATTTCAATCTTCAGATCCCTTGCGTTTTGAGGAAATAGGAAGAGAAACGACACTGGAAAGTCATATGTCAAAAAGCAAGAGTCAGTGTAATGATTACATTGGGACACGTGTCATTTCAAGGGTAAAAGAGGAAAAGCAAGGGCAAAATTGTCAATTCATTGTCCTTTTAACATTGAACTTCATCCACCATGAGAGAGAAGAGAAAACCAAATGAGTTTAATCATATTTAGGCCCGAACACAAAATGCGGGTCCCATAGGCGAATGACCGGTAGAAAGGGATCGATAGGGACCAGTTAGGGGTTTCCTTTGGATCGAATGGGACAAGTGTGGGGCCACTCTGGGAAGTTAGGAGGGCGCCACATAGGAGTGTCTAATTAAGGGGGAATATCCAAAAAAAGATGAAGAAAAGTGCAGAGGGAAATACCCTGTTGACCATCGGGACCCACACGAACCGGTAGACCAAGAGCTGGACCGATAAAGTGGGAAAAAGGAATTAAACTTAGGGGATCAGATTTGTGGGCCCCATTAGGCGCCACATACCCCCCTTAATCATTAAAAGATTTGTCTTGGAGAGAAAGAAAAGAAAATCAGTGAAAAAGTCAAAGTGCAAGACCCACTTGCTGGAAAAAAGGGAATTAATCAGATTAATTAGGAAAAAAAATCATGGAATTTGAATTGAGTGGTCCAGAAGGCGCCACCTAGCCCTAGGAAGAGTCTAGAAAATTTGGGGAAAAGAAAAGAATTATAAAGAAGTTTCGGGCCAAAACTAGTAATATACATAAATTTCGGGCCAAAACAGGTAATTTTCTCCATTTAAAAGTAAAATCTTATTTAAATGACTAGGGATGCGCCACATGGCAGACCAGGGAAGCCTTTGGAACTTCTTGTAGAAAAATTCAAAAAGTCAGATGAATTCCATTAATTACTGGACAGGGTTTTACCACAGTTTTTCAGGACTGATCAGTTACTTTTACTATTCTAAAATACACATGTATTCTCTCTCCTAGACCAAGGGAGCACGAAATTTGTAGAAGAAAGAGAGAGTGTTCAACCAACCTCTATAACGAAGACCAAGGTCCAAGCTCCATAGATCATCAATTGAACTTCTGATTCAGGTAAACACTGAAAACCCGAAGCTTTGAACTTGAACTTGTGATTTTTGTCAAGGGGTTGGGGCATGATGTTGCAATCTGATTTTGGTGTTCTTGATGTTGGGATCCGTACACGCAACGGAATTAAAAAAAAAACTTTACGAATCCCAAGAAGAGGATCTATCAACGGCATTTAAATCAAAGTTCGTCAGAAAAACCGTACCTATGCGTAGGGTTGAGAGTTTCGTTCGATCCGGTCTGGTGTGCATCTCCTGCTTCGTGCGTCTCAACCGTCGTACGTCTTGAACGTGGTGCCATCTCGTTCGATCAAACAGAAGCATACTTTTCGAGTCTCCTTCCTCTACTGGTATCCACACCGAACAGCTCTCCAACACGTACGGCAGCGTGCTAGTGCCTTCTCTTTTGTGTCTCACGTTTTTCTACGATTTCTTTCGCGGCTTGTCTCTCAAAAAAATTTCAATTCGACTAAAGCTTTATTTATAGAGTTTCTCAAACCCTAAATGGGCCATATTAAAATGTTCAAGATTAATCTCATTAATCTTGAAATTCGAATTTTAGATTTAAATAGCATTAATCAAATCTGTCCAACAGATCTAATCTAATCTATTTATTTAATCCGAATTAAAAGCCTCCTAATTTAATTTATTTCTATAAATTAAATCTGAGATATGATATCTATCTATTTAATTAAATCTGAGATATTGTATCTCAATTCAAATTAAATTAGACATATGATATCTTTATTCGAAAATTAAATATGAGATACAATATCTCTATTTGTTTTAAACATTTAATTTATCAAATAAATTAAATACAAAAAAAATATTATATAATAATATCATTAAACAATATTATTATTATTTAATTTCGAAATTACATACATACATACATACATACATATATATATATATATATCCATCCTAGATTAAATATTGTATTCATTAGATCTTAGACACATCTAAGATTTAATGAATCTGGACACTATTGCTCGTGTTGGGCTATTCTTGTATGTGACCTTATAGGCCCACATGAGATTGGCAGTGGGTGAATACAGTACCAGCCCACAAGTTGCAATCGGCCTCTAACAAGACATTGCGACTACCCAATTCATATGGGGATCGATAATACGATACAACCTATCATACAACCATGTCACGTCCCTTTTGTCACGCGATAATTTGGTCATGGATAATGTCAACTTCCTGTTCTTGACCACTACTTTCTCGATTCTCGAGTAGTCTAATTGAAATGGAAACTTCTTTCCATCGTAGTATGGCCATATGTTTCTCAGACTCACTCATTGAGGGGCCCAGTATTATCTCTCTACAAATGTGAGGGACAAATTCCATCTTGACCATTCACATTCCTCTACATGAAAACCATTGATCCCGATACAAGCCTTTATCATCACCTGGTCAAAGGTGACTTTTGACTAGGTCAAAGGTCAATGACTCATCATGTAGGAATCCATGATGATCTCAGGTCAAAGGGCGTTGTGACGCGGTTATACATGAGATAAGCTTATGACTAAATCCATGCAGCTTTCTCATAGTGGGTTGGTCCAGCACCTTGTAGCCTTACAAGTGCCTATGACTTTGATTTGTATCTCCATACCTCATCAAAGTCACACTGGTCTTATTTTATCTTCGCTCCCGCGTAGATGACCGACCAGGGACATTTAGGATATTCTATAAGATATATCCAAGGATACAGTTATCACTATAAACATACAAATGAAATGATAACTAAAGGAGAATACTTTAAATAACATAAACGTTCAAAGTACAATGACTTTCCCCTAGGGCATAATTTCCAACACTTGGTGGTCTTAATGGGTTTAAAAATTGACTTTGTATGGGGTTAGGTTTAAGTTTAAGTTTCTGAACTCAAAATCACCGAAAAACACTAAGATCAAGCATATTTGGTGATTCTGGAATTTCTGGCAGCAGACCTTCAACTGAGTTCTAAAAATAGTAAGTGGAGTCGGTTTAATCTGAAATTTTTCATGAAGAAAATAGACATTCAGGGATTTATCTTGGGGTATAATGTTATGTCATTTGGAGTTTTCTACTAGGAATTAAAAATTGTTAAAGTTGGCTCTGGTTGCAACAGGGCGAAATCTGGCCAAGGCTTGGAAAATCAGCAACACGCCAAAATAAGTGTACGTTCAGGGTCTGGGTATATTTGTCCTGTAAAATATACATTTTAGTGGTTCAAATGGTGCTGGTTTCATGTGAAAATGATTTTGGTGGAATTTATTAAAAATCCTTGAAGTTGGAGTAGAAACACTGAATTTTTCTGGAAAATTACAAAGGGCTCGGTTTTAACTAAAAATGCAAGGGTATTTTTGGGAATACTAAAAATAAGGTGTTTTGGTGTTATATAGGGCAAGGGTATATCTGGAAAAGTGATCGGGCACATTAGAATACTAAAGACAGTAGATTCCCCACCACGTAGTAACCACTTTACTCCGGCACTTTTTTGTGTTTTGATGTATGTATTGTTGTGCCTATGTGTGTTTTTGTATTGTTTTGCCAAATATGCATACAGAACATGTTTGTGATTGTGTCCCTAGCACTGAGGGTGCCCGCCGAGGTATGCTTATGTGGTGACTCAACGGAAACGGGTATGTGATTCCGGTAATTCCGAGGCCTGTCTTGGTATGGCGGCCCGACGGTGCGAAGACGTGTTATTGTGTGTGCTTCTGTTTGCATATCGTGGTATTTGGAAAATTTATCTGTGTTTACATATCTAAATGGTTGCATGCATATGCATTACACATTTAGTGCATGAGTATTGATGGTTACTCTGGGGGCCATTATTGAACTCCAGATAGTTCTGTAGATGCAGGGGAACATGCTTGAAGATCAAGAACCTTTTTGGAGAGGTAGAGTATATCAGTGCTGATTGAAGAATGGGGAATACCCTATTATACCTTGTATTTATTTTGGGATAACTATACATATATATTTGTTTTTTATTTTTGATAATTGTACTTCAGGGACTTTTATTTTCTGATTATTTACTTTTATCAGTACAGTAGATTGTCTAAATCGGTTATATGCTCTGTTGCGTTCACTCTGATTCATGTTAAATGGACCTAATAATGAAGGAAAAGTAACTAAGTAAAGAAATCCCTCTAACCCGCTACCCGAAAGGGCGAGGCCGGTGGGGGGTGTAACAATGGACATCTCAAATTCTCCCTGCATATTCTTAGCAAACTCTTCACACATAACATCATTAGAGGCACCAAATATAATGTCATCTACATATATTTGAACAATTAAAATTTCACCAAGCTTATTACTCTTTATGAAGAGAGTTGTACCTGCTTTTCCTCTAACAAATCCTTGATCAAGAAGGAATTTGCTTAATCGCTCATACCAAGCTCTAGGAGCTTGCTTAAGGCCATAAAGGGCTTTCTTGAGGCAATAAACATGATCTGGATGATGATCACTTTGAAAACCAGGAGGTTGTTCAACATAAACTTCCTCCTGAGTAAAACCATTTAAGAACGCACTTTTTACATCCATTTGATAGAGCTTAAATATCAAAGTGGAGCTTAATCACCAAGAGGGGGTGAATTGGGGATTTTAAAATTCTTTTCAGATTGCTCTGTTTTCGAACACTAAAACAGAGCTAGACAGAGTATAAGGAAGAATAGCAAGACACAATAAACTTATACTGGTTCGGTCCAATCTCTTGACCTACGTCCAGTCCCTAGACACTCTGGGATTTCACTATCTCGATTGATTACACACTCTGTAACTCAAGAGTAAACTTACTCCCCCTTACAAGTTGCAATCAATATTCCAATCTCCAAGTCCCTTGACTTGAGATTCTTACAATGAAATGATTCACAATAAATGAACTCGAAGATCAATGTATCAAAAGATACTTTACAAGTGAAAACTGAAAGAGTAGTTGGCAAACTTGAATGCAATTCGTTTTCAGCAGATGTGTTATTGAGAAGAATTGAATGCTACTCTATTTATACTAAGACAGCATTAAATAGCCGTTGCTAACTCCATTATAACCGTTGGTGCACTAATCTGTTGTTGGAGGCACTTTGGTGTCTTTTCTCTCTACTCTTCAGTTAATTCCTTTTGTCCAGAGGATTAGTGTTGACTTTCCTTGTAATAGATCCGTTGGAAGAGCAGCTACTGCTTAGGGAAAGCAGACATTAATCCCTTTGCAACGTGTAGAGAATGATGGTACAAAAGGATGCAAGTTTCCTGAGCCTTGCATTTAATGTTCTGACATCACCTTTTGCTTTTGTTCAAATCTTCATTTAGTATTCTCTAAACCATCTGTAACTCACTAACAAACTGATTAAACATAGTTAAGAATAGTAGTGAATGATAATAGGAAGTATTAAGATCAAAAAACAAGGTTTCACAAATTCGTCAGCTTTGATTTTCAAACTCTGCGACTCATACTTGAGTTTGTTCTTCGATACTCGAGTTTGTCACTGTGCACTAATATCAATACTCGAGTATCCATAATCAAACTTGAGTTTCCTTCTTCCAGAGAGGAACGTCGTGATTTGAGCTTTGGACCATATCTTTGAATAGGAACAAAACTCGAGTTTCCAAATCCAAACTCGAGTTTTGGACTTTTGATATGAAAATAAGTTTAAGTCCAAAACCTCAATACTCGAGTATCCAAAGTAAACTGGAGTTTTGAAACCATTGAAAAATAGTGATGCATTCTGCTTGGACAAAACTCGAGTTTCCATAGCTAAACTTGAGTTTTCATTTAAAGATGAAAACCTTTGAAAGTCTATGTCAAAGTGAAAACTTGAGTTTCCATTTCAATACTTGAGTTTCCAAATCATTGAAAAATAGCAAAGCTCTCTGTATGGCCGAAACTCGAGTTTCCAAATACATACTCGAGTTTTCAGAGATTGGAAAAACTTTGAGAAATCTATGCCAAGTCAATACTTGAGTTTTCAAAACATGTGTAAAATTTGAAAACTTTCTGTCAATCCGATACTCGAGTTTCCAGTCCTATACTCGAGTTTTCTTAAGTTGAAAACTTTGGTGACTCTCTGTATGACCAAAACTTGAGTATGCAAACCGATACTCGAGTTTTGACTTCTTCAGGAAAATATAGAAGAGTCTCTGTATGATGCATACTCGAGTATGGCTCAGGGCGAAAAACTTGGAGTGCTCTCTGTAAGTTCAATACTCGAGTTTCCAATGGAAACTTGAGTTTTGCTTAGTTTAATAAAATTGAGCTACTCTCTGTCAAGTCAATACTCGAGTTTTGAAACCAATACTCGAGTTTGCCTTTGACAGTAAGTTTTTCAACTTACCAAAGAAAAACTTCAACTTGTGTTTACAATTGTCAGTTATCATCAAAACACATAAAGAACTAACATTCTCCCCTTTTTTGATGATGACAGTATTTTAACCTTCAAGACTTTTGGCAGAAGCAGCATTTCAGAATACTTGGGCATTTCAAAAATTGGTTTTGCACATTAGAGAACTCACAGCATTTTAATATATCAGAGATAAGCAACAGAAGCCATAGAATGTAATGCTATTAAAGTGAAAATTTTCATTAGTGCTAAGTCAGAAGGAAACACACACAATACTGAAAATGCAAAATGCAAACATCTTAACATTTCTCCTAAACTGTTCTCAAAAACTCAAACCTACTACTTAGTGTCTTTCTCTCCCCCTTTGTCATCTTCAAAAGAGGATGGAGCTGAGATAGTGGGGTCAAAGAGAGGAGTAGGAGGAGGTGATTGGGGGAGGACTTCAGTAGTGGGAGTGTGAGAGAGATGAAGAACCTCAGTGGATGGGGTAATTGGAGATGGAGAGGCTAGAATTTCAGTGGTAGGAGTGGAAGCAGGCATATGAGACGAGAAAATGGGAGTAGATGGTTCAGGTGATGAGGTAGGAACCTGAGGGCTAGTGAAGGTAAATGAAGGTAATGAGGAGGAAGGTTCAGAATCTGGCTTCATATCAGGACCTACAGAGGGACCAACACCAGAAGAGGAGCCAAGATGCTTCAAGATCTTGTCTAGCTTATCACTCAGATTCACATTGGACACCATTAAGGTAGTGAGCTTAGCATCATGATCCATCATATGTCCGGTGAGATCATCAACCTTTTCCTTGAGAACATCATTCTGACCAGAGACACCTTCAATTTGGACTTTCATGGCATCCTGAGCATCAACCATCTCATGGTTGCCTCTGGTTACCTCATGCACTAGCTTCCCAACTTCAAATTCAATCCTGATCGACATAGCAGCTATTGCAGCATCCACAATGCTTTTCACTCGAGCATCAAAATCAGAATGCAGAGATGACTGAGGAGGTGAAGTAGATTGAGCTTCCTGTGCTCTTGCCTGAGAAGCTCTAGCTTGGGATTTGGAAGGAGCCCGAGATTGGCCAGACCCCTCAACCTCAAAGTTTATCCTCATAAGATTCAATTGGGCTTTCCCAAAGTAAGGGGGATATTTCAGTTGATCAGCAGTACCAACATTCCAGATTTTGTGGGAGAAGAGAATAACTGAAATGAGGGATGGAAATGGTATGTGAGAAGGCCTTCTGGATGAAAATTTGAATTTGATCATCTCCTAGAAAATCTTGTGGCCAAGGTTTATAGGATTCTTTTTCCTAAAGGAAGTGAAGAGGGGATAATCTTTCTGGGAAAAATGTGTGAAGATCCCTCCCTTCTGGATGAAGTTCCTGGAATAGATATACCAGAGAACCTGGTTGATAGGAGACATTGACCCTGGGTTGAAAGAAAGCAATTGTTGTTGGCTTTCAGGAAAGGGCTTGTTTGGTCTAAGTGTTGTGAAAATCTCTTGGTTACTATAATTTGGTGAGGAAACAGGAGGAGGGTTGTCAATTTTCAAGATGGTATTAAGAATTGAAGAAGACAAGGTGAATTTGACACCCTTGACAATGGTAGTCACTCATTCCTCAACCAACTCACCATCCGAATTTAGGATATTGTCAGATTCCATATGGAAGTAAAATAGCCTAACTAAATTGGGAGTATAAGGAGCATAAATGGATATGAACCTGTCATAAGGTTCGAGCCAAGGGGATAAATTGACACTACAATCTTGTTGGAGTTGAACTAAATCCACTGCAACAACATGACAAAATTCTTTCTTCATATATGACTCTTTAAACTTAGCATTATGTTCAGAAACGAGAGTTGCAGAAGCAATGGTAAAACCTTGAGGAGGAGTAGGATGGCGGTAGATGTCTTCCATAGCATTGGCCATAACAGGAGGTATTTCTAGGTTCTGAGTATTAGCAGTTGTTGGCTTTGATGACGTTTGGCCTTTCTCAGAACTTTGAGGCCCATAGACAGTAGCCCTCTTCTTCCTCAGAGGCTTAGAGGACTGATCTATATTCTTCTTGCCTTTGCCTTCTGGTTCAGGCTCCTTTTTATTCTTTAAGGGAGACCCAGAGGGTTCCTTGAAGGAAACCCCTTTCGACTTGGGTTTAGGAGATTGTTCAGACGCCCCCTTCGATTGGGGCGAAGAATCAGGGATATTCTTGCTCATTCCCCTTATTGAACGATCGACGCCATAGTGGAAGCGTCTGGGAACACTTTTCATTCTTCTTGGTCGCTAAGGAGGAGGAGGAGGAGACCATGATTTTGACCCTTCTTGGTCAGAACTCGTGTCGTGAATCTCCTGGGGAGTTGATTTGGAGGCCATTTAGGGTTTCTGAGACAGGGGTTTGATCGAGAGTCGAGAGAATCAGAGAGGGAAGAGAGAACGACTAGGGAAAAACTTGAGTTTTGAGGCGAGTCTTGGAGAACATGAATAGTGACCCATATATATATACGCGACCATACTCGAGTATTCATTACAAGACTTGAGTGTTGATGAATGGTTACTAACCTGGACTTCAAAGATATAAGGTGAAACGTTGAACTTTCGTGACAATACTCGAGTATTCACTTACCAAACTCGAGTATACACCATTCTTCAAAACATGGTTGTTCTCTGTCTGATGGAAACTCGAGTTTCCCACTTACATACTCGAGTTTTCATCTTCTCCAAAAATCAAGGTTGCTCTCTGACCCCTACAAACTCGAGTATTGTTTCCAATACTCGAGTTTGCTTCTTTCGACAGCAAACACCAGTATTTCAAGCATCCTACATAAAATGTAACTAGATACTCCGATGCTTAAATTAGTTTCTAACAATCATTAAAACCATAACTAACATTTGAGAGAGAGAGAGATGCTTACAATTCATTGGGATTTACCATTCCCAATTCTCTCCTTATGAAATTAAATTGTTCTTTGGCTAATGGTTTGGTGAAGATGTCAGCAAGTTGAAGATGAGTTGGGATGAACATGACTTTGACATCCTTCTCTGAACATGATCCCTTATGAAATGATGTCTCACATCAATATGCTTGGTCTGAGTATGTTGCACTGGATTCTTGGCCAAGCTTATTGTGCTTGTGTTGTCACACAATATTGGGATCTCCTTCAGCTTGATTCCCAAGTCAGATAGTTGTTGCTTGAGCCAAAGGACTTGAGCACAACAGCTTGAGGCAGCTACTTATTCAGCTTCAGTAGAGGATATAGCCACACTTGTTTGCTTCTTGCTGAACTAGGAGACAAGTGAGCCACCAAGAAATTCGCATTGGCTACTTATGCTCTTTCTATCTGTCTTATACCCTGCATGGTCTGAATCTGAATATGCCACCAAGTGTTCAGGTTGACCTTTGGGAAACCATAAGCCAAGGGTCTTTGTGTCAGCAAGGTATATGAAGATTCGCTTTACATTCTCGACATGAGACTCCTTGGGAGCAGATTGGGACCTTGCACACATCCCCACACTGAATTGGATGTCTGGACTGCTTGCTGTGAGGTAGAGCAATGAACCAATCATTCCTCTATACCTTGTGATATTGAAGTCTTTGCCCTTTTCATCAGCATCCAAGGCAGTGGTTGAGCTCATTGGACTATCAGGTCCATTGCATTGGTCCATCCCAAACTTCTTCAGCAAATCATTGAGATACTTGGTCTGAGATATGAAGATTCCATCTTTCCTTTGCTTGATTTGTAGACCAAGGAAGTAATTGAGTTCTCCCTTCATGGACATCTCAAATTCTCCCTGTATATTCTTAGCAAACTCTTCACACAAAGCATCATTAGAAGCACAAAAAATAATGTCATCAACATATATTTGAACAATTAAAATTTCACCAAGCTTATTACTCTTTATGAAGAGAATTGTATCTGCTTTTTCTCTAATAAATCCTTGATCAAGAAGGAATTTGCTTAATCGCTCATACCAAGCTCTAGGAGCTTGCTTAAGACCATAAAGGGCCTTTTTGAGACGATAAACATGATCTGGATGATGATCACATTGAAAGCCAAGAGGTTGTTCAACATAAACTTCCTCTTGAATAAAACCATTTTGAAAAGCACTTTTTACATCCATTTGATAGAGCTTGAATCCTTTGACTCAAGCAAAGGCTAGAAGAACTCTTATGGCTTCTAATCTTGCCACTGGAGCATAAGTTTCTTCATAATCAATTCCTTCTTCTTGATTATAGCCTTTAACAACCAATCTTGCCTTGTTACGGACAATGATTGCTGATTCATCTCATTCTTTCTTGAATACGCATTTAGTCCCAATGATCGGATGGTCCTTAGGTCTAGGTACCAAATCCCAAACTTGATTTCTAACAAATTGGTGTAACTCCTCTTGTATAGCTATCACCCAATCATTGTCTGAAAGGGCTTCATCTATCTTAGAGGGTTCAATATGTGATATAAAGGCTAAAAAGGTTACTTCATTCAAAGTACTATTTCTAGTTCTTACTCCTTGTTTCACATCACCAATTACTTGGTCCAAAGGATGATTCCTAATGAACTTCCAAGCTCTAGGCTGAGATTGATCAGGGTTTTCTAAATTATTTTGAGGATCAGCCTCAAAAACATTTTCAGGATTTTCAATAGAGGCAGGAGTAGTTTTCGAGAAGAATTGATTTTTGAAAGTATTTTCCTCATCATCATCTAAGGACTTATTAGATTTGGATTCACATAATACAACATGTATAGACTCTTCAACATCACGAGTACGAGTATTAAAGACTCTATAAGCTTTACTCCTATTTGAATAACCCAAAAATATACCTTCATCTGCTTTGGGATCAAACTTTCCCAAATTGTCCTTACCATTATTATGGATGAAGCACTTACATCCGAAAACATGCAGATGAGCCAAGTTTGGCTTTCTTCCCCTGTACCTCATAGGGAGTTTTGCTCAACTTCTTCCGGAGATATGCCCGATTCGAGATGTAGCAAGCTGTACTCATTGCATCAGCCCAGAATACTTGGGAAGTATTGTTCTCATTTAGCATCACCCTTGCCATCTCGGTGAGAACTCGATTCTTCCTCTCCACAACACCATTTTGTTGAGGTGTCCTCGGGGACGAGAAATTGTGATCAATTCCCATGTTGTCATAAAATTCTGCAAATGCATATCAAAGGTTTTGGACTTTTGATATGAAAATAAGTTTAAGTCCAAAACCTCAATAGTCGAGTATCCAAAGTAAACTGGAGTTTTGAAACCATTGAAAAATAGTGATGCATTCTGCCTGGACAAAACTCGAGTTTCCATAGCTAAACTCGAGTTTTCATTTAAAGATGAAAACCTTTGAAAGTCTATGTCAAAGTGAAAACTTGAGTTTCCATTTCAATACTTGAGTTTCCAAATCATTGAAAAATAGCAAAGCTCTCGTATGGCCGAAACTCGAGTTTCCAAATACATGTGTACTCAAGTTTTCAGAGATTGTGAAAACTTTGAGAAATCTATGCCAAGTCAATACTTGAGTTTTCAAATCGATACTTGAGTTTTCAAAACATGTGTAAAACTTGAAAACTTTCTGTCAATCCGATACTCGAGTTTCCAGTTCTATACTCGAGTTTTCTTAAGTTGAAACTTTGGTGACTCTCTGTATGACCAAAACTTGAGTATGCAAACCGATACTCGAGTTTTGACTTCTTCAGGAAAATATAGAAGAGTCTTTGTATGATGCATACTCGAGTATGGCTCAGGGTGAAAAACTTGGAGCGCTCTCTATAAGTTCAATACTCGAGTTTCCAATGGAAAGTTGAGTTTTTCTTAGTTTAATAAAATTGAGCTACTCTCTGTCAAGTCAATACTCAAGTTTTGAAACCAATACTCGAGTTTGCCTTTGACAGTAAGTTTTTCAACTTACCAAAGACAAACTTCAACTTGTGTTTACAATTGTTAGATATCATCAAAACACATAGAGAACTAACAAAATCCTTTGACATAAGCAAATGCTAGAAGAACTCTTATAGCTTCCAATCTTGCCACTGGAGCATAAGTTTCTTCATAATCAATTCTTTTTTCTTGATTATAGCCTTTAGCAACCAATCTTGCCTTGTTACCGACTCATCTCGTTTGTTCTTGAATACCCATTTGGTAGCAATGACCGGATGGTCATTAGGCCTAGGTACCAAATCCCAAACTTGATTTCTATAAAAAAGGATGTAACTCCTCTTGCATTGCTATCACCCAATCATTGTCTAAAAGGGCTTCATCAATCTTAGAGGAGAGGGTTCAATCTCCCGATATAAAGGTAGAAAAAGTCACTTCATTCATAGTACTACATCTAGTCCTTACACTTTGATTTACATCACCTATAACTTGGTCCAAATGATGATTCCTAATGAACCTCCAAGCTCTAGGCTGAGATTGATCGGGGTTTTCAAGAGTATTTTGAGGATCAGCCTCGAAAACATTTTCAGGATTTTTAATAGAGGGAGGAGTAGTTTTCGAAAAGAATTGATTTCTGAAAACATTTTCCTCATCATCTTCCAAGGATTTATCAGTTTTGGATTCACAGAAAACAACATGCATTGAGTCTTCAACAATATGAGTACGAGTATTAAAGACTCTATAAGCTTTACTCCTATTTGAATAACCCAAAAATATACCTTCATCCACTTTGGGATCGAACTTTCCCAAATTGTCCTTACCATTATTGTGGATGAAGCACTTACAACCGAAAACATGAAGATGAGCTAAATTTGGTTTTCTTCCCTTGTACAGCTTATAGGGAGTTTTTGCTCAACTTCTTCCAAAGAAATGCCCGATTCGAGATTAGCAAGTCGTACTCATAGCATCAGCCCAAAACACTTAGGAGGTAGAGTTCTCATTCATCATAGCTCTTGCCATCTCGGTGAGGACTCAATTCTTTCTCTCCACAACATCATTTTGTTGAGGAGTCCTCGGGGCTGAGAAGTTGTGATCAATGCCCATATTATCACAAAACTCACTAAAGGCATGGTTTTCGAATTCTCCACCATGATCAGTTCTAATTCCTGCCATAGACACACCTTTCTCGTTTTGGACCATCTTGGCAAAAATAGCAAACTGATCAAATGTTTCATCTTTAGAAGATAAGAATATAGTCCAAGCAAATCTAGAGAAATCATCAACTATGACCAAAGTATAAAGATTGCCACCAAGGATTTTTACTCTAGCTGGTCCAACTAGATCCATATGGAGTAGTTGAAGAGGTCTATTAGTTGAAATTTCATTTTTAGATTTGAAAGATGATTTAGTTTGCTTACCTTTTTGACAAGCATCACAAATCATGTCATTTTTAAAACGAATTTTTAGTAAACCAATGATCAAATCCTTTTTCAGCAACTTGTCAAGTTGACTCATTTTGACATGAGCTAATCGCTTGTGCCATAGCCAACTTTCATCCAAGTTACCAATAAAGCATTTTTCAAAAGCAAGACCATTTCTAGAGAGATTGAGAGTATAACAATTACCTTCTCTAGGGGCCCTAAATAAGGCTTTCGATTTCACATTGTCTAATGAGAGAATATCTTTGCTTACGCTCAAGCATTCCTCATAATCAAAGATAACTAGGTTATCTTTATCGGTACTTTGGCTTACACTGAGGAGATTATGGTATAGTCATTTGACGAGGTAGACATCTTTGATTTGTTGTCCTTCGTTGCTTCCAACTTCACCAATACCAGCAATCCTTCCGGATTGATTCCCACCAAAGGTCACCTTGCCACTAATCTTAGGTTTGATTGAAGCAAATTTGGATTGGTCTCCCGTCATGTGTGTGGTAAGCTCAGTGTAGAATGGTTGAAGTTCCTTTCTCACATAGCTCGAGTGGTTGCTCATGTGATGTCCATGACTCTGTCGTCATCACTTGTAGTTCTCACGAAAGGACCTTACATGCTTATCTTCCCAGTTCGAACTTAACTTGTTAGTTTGAACTTAACATCCCAGTTCGAACTTAACTTCTCAGTTTGAACTTAACATCCCAGTTTGAACTTAAAGTTATTTTCCTTTTACCTTAGGGCATCTTATCTTGAAGTTACAACTTTGTAACTTCAAATTACACAATATTGGTTGAATTAACTCGAGGCACAAGGATCAGCAAATGGAGTCATTCTTTACTCTGTTAGCCTCTGTTTTTCATCTTCTAAACAGAGTCCTGCAGAACAATAATATATGCTCTTTGGTACCCTATGTTACTTGGGTCCACATAAGATTAGACGTAGCAACTCTTAAACTCGCTCTTACATAATTGAAATATATTATATTTGAGAAAAGAGTAGAACAGTCAAAGATCAAAACATAATTTTACCCAATCAAATAAGTTCAATCCAATGAATCATAAGGGGTAACAGCTAAATGATTCCAAGAAAGTTATTCCTTAATGGCAATTTGGAAATACACTTTAAGTAGAAAAGTATGTCATTGATATGCATCTCAATAATCCATGGATAAAAAATTTCAAAAATGATCATGAAACATGCAAATTGTTTCAAATCTTGAATATTCTTTCAAACATTGATGATGTATTAAGAAATTATATGAAAAATTCATTTTTGAAATATGTTTAAAATCGATGCACACGCTAAATATGGTGGAAATCAACTTGTCAAAGAACATGTCAGAGTGCTTCAATATTTGGAGGACATGTCAAACATTGAAGTTTATATGTTGAAGAATTTTCCCAAAAGCAAAAGATAATCTTGCCTCTTAAAAAAATCTTGAAAATATATGAACATTCAAGGCAAGAATATGAATATACAGATATAGTTACTAAAAATATGGATGAAAACAAATGCTGATGTATTTGAGTAACAAAATGAATACTAGGATTCATGGATGATGAAGCACAAACTCATTAGTCCAAATGACTAGAGTTCCATAATATTATCCTAGTAAGTTATTCCATATAATGGTTAATGCATTAACATTTAATGCATTAATGAACATTCATAATGCTTGGAATAACTTGGCCAATAAGGATTTATCCAATAAGCATAAGATTTTCACAAATTGAATTCTTTTCTGGAGTTAAGCTTGAAACTCATATAGATAATCAACTTGATTGAGAATAAAGAATGAGAAATTCAAGCATCATATTGAATATCAAAGATCAATATATGAATAATAGGGAAAAATCAACTAGACAAATTTGAAGCATAACCAACATTCAGTATGCAATATGAACTTCCAATTTTGAAACATTATTTGAATGCAATTAAAGTATGGATATATTTTCAAAACATTTGTATGCATTTTCACAAACAAAGAAGAATTCCAAATAAGCTGACTGGAGTCACAGTTTAGAGGTTTAAAGACAGAAAGAATTCTTCATTTACAATAACTCGAGTTGTATCAGTTGACTCGAGTCATAGTATGGCCATTTTCAAACAGAGGAGAATTGTAGAAAATATGACTTGAGTTATCCTCAATAACTTGAGTTACATTAGTCCTTTTCCATCTGAGAGCAAAATAAAAATAGGATGACTCGAGTTATGCAGAGTGACTCGAGTCATATCAGTTGAAGATCTCTGTTTCACGCATGACTCGAGTTATGGACAAAATGACTTGAGTCATATCAGTTTGAGAAAAAGCCGATGTCGTGATGTATCATTTGAAAAACTGAAGTACAATTCATGACTCGAGTGTTTAAGTGACTAACTCGAGTCATACACGCTTTTTAGAAACTGATTTTCAAAAGCTGTAACTTGAGTCATACATCTATAATTGGAGTTTGGCTTTGACAGTAAAATTTCTTATTGGAATTGAATAAGTTTCAAAAACTTTTAACTTAACCAAAGACAAACCAAAATGAAATTTATATAATCATAGTATGAGGCAAGAATTGGATATCACCGTAATTCCTTTTGTCCTCATTAAAGCTTGCTAGTTGAGTTGGATTGATGTAGATACCTCATTTTCCGACTTTCACCATCAACATCAAGCATAGCTTCTTTAGATTCTCAAGACTTGAAACATTTCTCTGTTGCATTCTTGAGAGGCTTTCTTTGATCCTACAAAGACATATAAACCTTTTTCTCCAGGTATCCAACCTTACTTGGATCCAATCATTGTTAGCTTGTAGGAACCAAAATTCACATGCTCTTATGAATATAATTATTTCAAAACAATTGAGCACAATGAATTAAACATGACTTTATGGATAAAAGAAATACTTTCTTTTCAAATCACCATGTATGCATAAAGAATTAAACTATTGAACATTGCAATCCCTTTATAAATTTATCAAGTAGATCTTTAAGGGATGTAAAAAAAACAATTTCAAAATAGTTTGCAATGCTCATTCCTAAGGTTACAAATTATAAAACCTTAATGAATATTTCAGATGATAGCATAGGAGGTTTTACCATTGTATACCTTTGCTTATGTACTTGGAGGATTGACTTTACTTACCCACTGCCTCTTCCTATCATATTGACTCTTCATATGTCTTTCCATGGGTGTCTGCAAAGATCTGTCAAAGGATATAGACTTCAAGAGTCTTCTGTTTGATACTTGATAGAATCTCCTTTTCTTGTTCTCCTCAAGATAGTTGAGTGGTACTATGTAGTAGTCCATTCTTGAGGCAGAATGTGTTCTTCTTACGGGTGTCAATTGCTTCCTATGATTTGACTTTGTAATTCCAGCAATGGATGCTCTGAGAGTTCTCTTGCTTGATATAGATGCTATGATCTTCTTTATTGATGCATGAGAAACTCTTGGCTTCTTCTTCCTCTTCTCCGTACCTTGATGTCCATTGATATTCAAATCATCCTGCACACATGGAGTACTAGATGGACATTTTGGTACCCACTTATACTTGGGTCCTTGAAGGTTAGTATTGGACCTTACTTGTCCTTTAGGAACCCAAACAAATTTATTTCTCACATTAGAATTTCTCCTAATATAGCATGTATGAGAAATATGACCAGTTTTACCACAAAAATTGCAAATAATAGAATGATACTTATTATGAACATTTTTGCAAGAATTGTGCTGGTCGAGTAGATGAAATGTCAAATAACCTATATTTGTATATTTTTCCTTCCCACATGATTTTCCAGCATGATTGAAAACATTTTTGTTTTTCAAAATAGAATCAGTAAGTGGTTGAAAAACAATTTTATGTAAACTGTTAAAAACATTTTTCTTATCTGCACAAGAAGAGTTAGAATTGTTTACCACATGTGCATCTTGAGCTCCAGATAATGATTTACCATAATCGTGCATGATGAGCTCTTCCTAGGAATCGTCTTCCTCTTGTTTTGTGCTAACTGGATTGTGAAGGTATTCTATGATTTCTCCTTCTTCAATATCCCGTTGTTCATCAGATGTAAATGTAAAACTTAAAATCTCAGATGAACTGTCAACACTTTCAATTTCAACACAGTTGTTAGAGGCAAGTATCCCAGGTTTCTTTAGCACTAGAGCAAGACTTGATTTTCTCAAAATCATTTTCGGTTAAAGCATTGTATAAAATTTTCATTGCTCTAATGTTCAACGAAAACATTTTCTTTTCTTTTTCTGTCCAATCCTTTCTTGGTTTGAAATCAAAGACATTTATAAAAACTTTCCACATATCAAAATCTGTTGCTTTGATAAAACTAGTCATTCTAGCATTCCAAAACAAAAAATCAATATCTTTGAAAAATGGTGGAACAGTATAATCAAAACCTTTTGAAAACAAGCAACACCCAAAATCAGCCATTTATAACTCTTGAGATAGTTAAGTCCTTTAAACAAGAGACCTGGCTCTGATACCAAATGAAATTCCGGCTGAACCCAAGAGGGGGGTGAATTGGGTGAAGATTAAAAACTTGAAACTTTGAAAATATTTTCACGTCTTCTAAATCAACTGTTAGAAATTCAAATAAGTATATACTGGAAATATAAGAGATAAGGGAAGAGAATATGCAAACTGTGATTTATACTGGTTCGGCCCAATCCTTGACCTATGTCCAGTCCCCAAGCTCCACTTGAGATTTTCAATCCACTATCCTCTTGTTTAACCGGGCACAAGAGAAGCCTATACAAACGCACAAGTTCACCCAGGCACTTGTGAAGCCAAATCTCTCACTGAGATACTCTTTTCAATTAGTTACATACTCTGTACTCGAAGTTATCCTCTCACTAGGATACACTCCCCTTTACAAGTTGTAAACTGATAACCCAATCTCTAAGTCCCACAACTTGAGATTCTTACAATGATTTAATAATCAGAAATGTTCTCTATAAAAGAGTAAATGAATAAACACTGAAGTACAATACAAATAATCTCACTCTCTAAGGTAAACTATATGATCATAGAGATAATTGGAGAGTAAGTGATATAGATGTGAGTGTATTTGCATTTTGACAATGAAACAGTAATCTCATGTCTCCGACCTCTTCTATCTTGAATGCTTCTCCTTTTATAGTTAGTTGCAATTTATGACCGTTGAGCAATTCCTCCAGTTTAGAATATGACCGTTGTAAGCATATATGACCGTTGGAAAATATTACCGTTGGAGCTTCTGACATAATCATCTGCTTTTCGTAATCCGATGTTAATCCTTCGTTTGATCATCTGAAACTTATACACAAATGATATAAATAATGTTAAGAAGTAGTATAAGTTCTTTTGGAATTCATCTGGATGTTCTTGATGAGAATCTAAGATTTCAGACACGGTGATTTTCTGATGCAGGGATGATGACTCGAGTTATTCCATGTGACTCGAGTTGTTTTAAGTGCTAGATGCTTTCTGTTTGGATTCTGACTGAATGGTGACTCGAGTTGTCATGCTATGATTTGAGCTACCCGTTCTTCTGACAGTGGCCCACATGTGTTTCTAGCATTGGCATTGATCCTCAATCCGAGCTTTTGATCATCTGAAACTTCCTCACAAAGATTATTAATAACATTAAAGAGTATAGCGAGTAGTAATCAATTGATAACATTAATTTCCGAATTCTCGGAGACGTTGTGGAACAGTGCTCGCTACTTTGTTCATTCGAGTTAAAATCTCTTCCCAATATTCATTCTTTCTGTCTCCCGCTCTCTCGATTGACGTTGACTCAAGTTTCCAATCCTAAACTTGAGTTATCCAAGCCTAGTTCATAACTCATTCCAAACTCATTGTATGTTGAGCGTTTTTGAACCATCTTGAACTTACTGTAACTTTCGAAGGCCATATCTCCATGGTCTGAACTCCGTTTCACTTGGTTCAAATCTTGGTGGAAATCATTTTGAGTATTCTTTCATATGCCACCAATTTCAGCTCAATTGGATTTGTAGTTTGTGAGATACACTCAAAATACCAAAGCTTGGTGAGCAGTGTGGCGTGAATTGGAGTTCCAACTTCTACAATTCATATCTCCTTGATCTGAACTCCTTTGTACTTGAATTGTATATCAAAATGACGCATTGGGAGTCTAGTTTCATATTCCACTGTTTTCATCTCAATCCAATTTTTGGTTTGGGAGATATCATCAAAATACCAGACCTCGCCAGCTGAAACGTGAAACAGAGTATAAAGAGGTGCTGAAAAAGCACTATCAACTTGAGCTATTAAGTGATAACTCGAGTTACACGACTCGAGTTACTCATACATGACTCGAGTTAACTCATTCCAGAAAAGGGAAAACACTGAAGCAACTTTATTAACTCGAGTTGTGAGTTCATAACTTGAGTTATATCATCCTGAAGCTTCCTTTTGCTTATTTTAACTCCGAATTGAGCCATTCCAACTCCCATTTGATCATAGAGACTTCTAGAATCAATTTTGGAACTTGTATAATGATATTATCATTCCATTCATCAAGTTCTTCCTTCTTCCATCTCTCATCTTGATCATTCTTCGTGATTTAACTTAGACTCATCATTCTCTGCAACTTCAATATCTCCTTCTTGATTAATCTCTATAATTCAACTTGGATTAATCTACATTAAATACAACAGTTAGTCAATGTAGGAGGTAACTATGTTACTCAATCCTTTTGCTTTTAATAATGGCATCTGTATAAGACATCATCAAAACTAATCATATCTAACAATGTGTCTAGAGCATCCACTATCAATGTACCACTTGTTGGATTTCAATGCTCTTAGACAAACCTGCAAAACACCAAAGATCAGGTTTTAGGTACCCACCTTTTCTTGGGTCCTTTGTGTTGGAAAGTATGCCCTAGGGGCAAGTCATTGTACTTTAAACGTTAATGTCATTTAAAATATTCTTCATTTAGTTATCATTTCATTTGCATGTTTATAGTGATAACTGTATCCCTGGATATATCTTATCAATTATCCTAAATGTCTCTGGTCGGTCATCTATGCGGGAGTGAAGATGAAATAAGACCAGTATGACTTTGATGAGGTATGGAGATACGAATCAAAGTCATGGGCACTTGTAAGAGTACAAGGTGCTGGACCGACCTACTATGAGAAAGCTGCATGGATTAAGTCATAAGCTTTTCTTAAATTGCACAAATTTGTGAAATCTTCATGTTTAATCTTAATACTTCTTATCATCACTCATTACTATTCCTAACTATGTTTAATCAGTTTGTTAGTGATTTTCAGATGATTTAGAGCATATTAACTGAAGTTTCGAACAAAAGCAAAAAGTGACGTCATCACATTAAATGCAATGTCTAGAAAGCTTGCATCCTTTTGGACAATCATTCTTCACACGTTGCAAAGGGATTAATGTTTCCTTTCCTCATCCAGTAGCTGCTCTTCCAACGGATTAATATTCAAAAAGTCAACCATGAACTTATGTGCAACTGGATTAACCAAAGAGTAGAGAGAGAAGACCAAAGCTTAACCTAATTCTTCCTTAATGCTGGCAACGGTCACATTGAAGATTACAACGGTCATTTAATGCTCTCTCCATATAAATAGAGCTGCATTCAATTCTTCTCAACAACCAATCTGCAGAAAATGAAAATCATTCAAGTTTTCAACTACTCTTTGAGTTTTCTTGTGTAAAGTATCTTTTGATACATTTGTACTTCAGTGATTATCATTATCCACTCTTAGAGAGAGTATCATTTATTAAAATCATTCATTGTAAGAATCTCAAGTCGTGGGACTTGGAGATTGAGATATTTGATTACAACTTGTAAGGGGGAGTAATTTCTACTGAGAGAATTACTCTGAGAGTTACACAGTGTGTAATTATTTGAGTTAGTGAAATCCCAGAGTGTCTGGGGATTGGACGTAGGCCAAGAGGTTGGACCGAACCAGTATAAATTCCTTGTGTCTTGCTCTTTCTCCCACTACTTTGTTCTACTCTGTTTTAATATTTAAAAATAGAGTTCTTTGAAAATAATTTTAAAATCCCCAATTCACCCCCCTCTTGGTGATTTGCTCCACTTTCATTTGGTATTAGAGCAAGGTCTTCTCTAAAGTGCTTAACATCTCGAGAAGGATCAATATGGACGGTATTCTACCCAAGGGAGCTTCGATCAACAGACCACCTGGTTTCAATGGAGAGCACGACTCCTTCTGAAAAGCCAAATTCAAAGTCTTTGTACTAGCCTCTGAATATGGTCTTTGGAGGGTGTTCGAAAGAGGAGATTATACTCCTGCAACTGTTGAAGATGGTGTTAGAACACCTAAGCTTGAAGAAGAATATGATGAAAACGACAAGAACCTGATCACTCTCAACAGTAAAGCTGTCCTCATGCTGCAAAGTGCTCTAAGTCAACCGGAGTACTTTCGTATTTGTACTCTATCCTCTACTAAAGCCATGTGGGATGCTTTGGAGATAGCACATGAAGGAACTATGGGAATCAAGGAGAATAGAGTCAATACCCTCATGACAAAGTTCGATCTTCTCTGTATGAAGTCTGGGGAATCCATTGGTGAATCCCAACTTAGATTCACTCATCTGATCAACCAACTTGTTGCATTAAGAAAAGTTTATGAACAACCTGTTCAAGTTAGAAAAATCTTGAACATTCTCAGCAAGGAATGGGAAGCCAAGGTTACTGCAATCGAAGAGGCTCGTGGAGAGTCAATGGCATCTGTAGCGGCCTTGTTTGGCAGCCTGTCTGAGTATGAAGGCAAGATCAAGTTTAGAAAGGGACTTGATGAGATCAATGGGAAGAGAAAAGTCGTTACTCTTAAGGTTGTCAAAGAAGCTAAGGAATCAGATGATGATGAAGAAGAAGACGAAGATGGAGAGTTAGGCATGATGGTCCGAAGATTAAAGAGATTCTACAAGAAGGACCAAGGATACAAAAAGTTTCACAAAGGTAGCTCCAGCACTGAGGCAAAGAAGCCAATCATCTGCTACGAATGTGAAAAGCCTGGCCACATCAAGTCAGAATGCCCCCAACTGAAGAACAAAGACAAAGAGAAGAAGAAATTCAATAAGTTCAAGAAGAAAGCTTATGTCTCAGCAATATGGGGAGACAGCTCATCCGATGAAACTGAAGAAGAGTATAAAGCCAACATATGCCTCGTGGCTCAAGTAGAAGAGCAATTTGAAAACATGGATGAGGTATATGATTCACAATCTTCATATGATGAGTTATTCGTTGAATACAATATTTTACAATCTGAATTTGAAAAACTTGCTGAAAAATATATTGCCTTGAAAAAGAAGAATATAACTCTTGAACAGTAAATAAAAAATTCTTCTTGTGAAAACAATGTTTGTGAAGATTGCATTGATTTAGAGAAAAAATAATCTATATCTCCCAAAAACACTTGAGAAGTTCACTCAAGGTAGTGAAATGCTCAATGTCATTTTAAAACAGCAAAGGATAACAAATGATATTGGTTATAAACCTGATTTTGATAAGAAGAAAGGCAAAAAGAAATTTGGAGAAAAATCTTATATGTACTATTTTAGAAAAACTGTTCATTCTTCAAACCCTTTTGCTCATTGCAATTATTGCAATCGTAAAGGTCATACTACTTCTTCCTGTTTTCATAAAAATGAAAGAAAGAGTAAACCTGTAGGAAATTACCAATGGGTGCCTAAGGGATCCCGCAAGGTTCCAAAGACACAAACTAACCCCAAAGTGTTGGGATCCGTACACGCAGCGGAAGGATTCTCATCCATTAAAACTTACGGATCCCTTGAGAGGATCCATCAACGGCGTTTAGATCAAGGTTCGTTAGAAACAATACCTATGCAACATTCGTGAGCGTCCTACGTTCGATTTGATCTGGTGGGCTACCTACTCGATCAACAGGAGCAAACTCTGGGAATCTCCTCCCTCTACCGGTATCTACACGAATAGCCTCCAACACCATGGCAACGTGCTAGCGCCTTCAGTATTTTTGCGTCTCTCTCTTTTCACTCTAGGGTTTCTCGCGGCTTTTCTAATACGTCTGACAAAATGTCCCGTAGGTTTTCAAAACTCATTAGACGTATTATATATTCAAAATTAATCCTTATTAATTCTGAAATTTTAATTTGGATTAAAATAATATATTAATTAAATTTATCAAATACATCTAATCTAATATATTTATTTAATCCGAATTAAAAGCCTTCGATTTAATTTATCTCTATAAATTAAATCGAGATATGATATCTAGCTATTTAATTAAATCGAGATACTATATCTCAATTTAAATTAAATCAGATATATGATATCTTTATTCGAAAATTAAATATGAGATACAATATCTCTATTGATTTTAGATATTTAATTTATCAAATAAATTAAATACAAAACAAATATTATAATCTCCATTAAATAATATTATTTTATTATTTTCGAATTTAATATATATATATCCATCCTAGATTAAAGTTGTATTCATTAAATCTTAGACATATCTAAGATTCAATGAATCTCGACACTATTGCTCGTGTTGGGCTATTCTTGTGTGCGACCCTGCAGGCCTACATGAGATTGGCAGCAGGTCAATACTATACCAGCCCACAAGTTGCAAGCGACCTCTAGCAAGACATTGCGACTACCCAATTCATATGGGGATCGATGATACGATACAAACTATCGTACAACCATGTCACGTCCCCTTTGTCACGCGATAATTTGGTCAAGGATGAGGCATGGATAATGTCAACTTCCTGTTCTTGACCATTACTTTCTCGATTCTTGAGTAGTCTAACAATTGAAATGGAAACTCCTTTCCATCGTAGTATGTCCATACATTTCTCAGACTCACTCATCGAGGGGCCCAGTATTATCTCTCTACGAATGTGAGGGACAAATTCCATCTTGACCATTCACATTCCTCTACATGAAAACCACTGATCCTAATCGAAGCCTTTATCATCACCCGGTCAAAGGTGACTTTTGACTAGGTCAAAGATCAGCGACCCTCATGTAGGAATCCATGATGATCTCAGGTCAAAGGGCGTGGAAACACGGTTATACATGAGAAACTTATGACTTAATCCATACAGCTTTCTCATAGTAGGTCGGTCCAGCACCTTGTACTCTTACAAGTGCCCATGACTTTGATTCGTATCTCCATACCTCATCAAAGTCATACTGGTCTTATTTCATCTTCGCTCCCGCGTAGATGACCGACCAGGGAAATTTAGGATAATCTAAAAGATATATCCAGGGATACAGCTATCACTATAAACATGAAAATGAGATGATAACTAAATGGAGAATACTTTAAATGACATTAACGTTTAAAGTACAATGACTTGCCCCTAGGGCATAATTTCCAACAAACTCCCACTTGCACTAGGTGCAATCATTAATTACTCTAATTCCCATTGCCCTAACATGACCCTCATGTTTTACTTGTGCAAGCGGCTTAGTAAGAGGATCAGCATCATTGTCTTCTCCTGGTACTTTGCATATTTTTATATCACCTCTATCATTGATTTCTCTGATAAGATGAAATCGCCTAAGTATATGCTTGGTCCTTTGATGTGACCTAGGCTCCTTGGTCTGCGCAATAGCGCTGCAATTGTCACTGAACAAATCTATTGGATTTGAGATGGTAGGAACCACCCCTAGTTCATTGATGAACTTTCTAATCCAAAAGGCCTCCTTAGCTGCATCCGATGCTACTTTATACTCAGCTTCTATTGCAGAATCAGCTACAGTGCTCTGCTTAGAGCACTTCCAACTTACTGCTCCACCATTCAAAACGAATACTTATCCAGATTGTGATCTTAAATTATCTTGGTTAGTTTGGAAACTCGCATCTATGTAACCATTCACACAGAGTTCTGAAGATTGGAATATCACCTAGAGGGGGGTGAATAAGTGATAAAAAAACTTTTCGTAAGCTGAAGAGAAATGTAAGTAAGATAAAGTGTGAGAAGAGTAGATGGACACAGAGCAATTTATACTGGTTCGGTCTGAAAGTGGAACTTAATCCCCAAGAGGGGGGTGAATTGGGGATTTTAAAATTCTTTCAAAATTGCTCTGTTTTTTAACACTAAAAACAAAGCTGGACAGAGGATAGGGAAGAATAGCAAGACACAAGAAACTTATACTGGTTTGGTCCAATCTCTTGACATACGTCCAGTCCCCAGACACTCTGGGATTTCACTATCACGATTGATTACACACTCTGTAACTCAAGAGTAATTCTCTCACTAGAACTTACTTCCCCTTACAAGTTGCAATCAATATCCCAATCTCCAAGTCCCCAGACTTGAAATTCTTTACAATAAATGATTTACATTCAGTGAACTCTCTCTAAGAGTAGATAATATAAACACTGAAGCTTGATGTATCAGAAGATACTTTACAAGTGAAAACTGAAAGAGTAGTTGTAAAACTTGAATGTATTTCATTTTCAGCAGGTGTGTTGTTGAGAAGAATTGAATGCTACTCTATTTATACTAAGAGAGCATTAAATGACCGTTGCTAACTTCATTATATCCGTTGAAGCATTAAACTAGCTGTTGGAGGCACTTTGGTGTCTTCTCTTTCTACTCTTCAGTTAATTCCTTTTGTCCAGAGGATTAGTGTTGACTTTCCTTGCAATATATCCGTTGGAAGAGCAGCTACTCCTTAGGGAAAGCAGACATTAATATCTTTGCAACGTGTAGAGAATGATGGTACAAAAGGATGCAAGTTTCAGGACTTTGCATTTAATGTTCTGACATTGCTTTTTGCTTTTGTTCAAATCTTCATTTAATGTCCTCTAAACAATCTGAAACTCACTAACAAACTCATTAAACAAAGTTAAGAATAGTAGTGAATGTAGAGAAGAAGTATTGAGATCAAACAAGAAGATTTTACAAATTCGTCAGATTTGATTTTCAAACTATGCGACCTATACTCGAGTGTGTTCTTCAATACTCGAGTTTGGCACTGTGCACTTATATCAATACTTGAGTATCTAAGATGATACTCGAGTATTCCTCTTCCAAAGAGGAATGTCGTGATTTGAGCTTTGGGCCATATCTTTGAAATAGGAACAATACTCGAGTTTTGGACTTTTGATATGAAAACAAGTTTAAGTTCAAAACCTCAATACTTGGGTATTCATTTCAATACTTGAGTTTTCAAATATTTGGAAAAAAACCAAAGCTCTTTGTATGCCTGATACTCGAGTGTCTAACTCAATACTCGAGTATTCAGAGATTTTTGAAAACCTTGAGAAATCTTATCCAAAGACAATACTTGAGTATTCAAAACATATGTAAAAGCTTGAAAACTTTTTGTTACTCCGTTACTCGAGTATTTATACCCATACTCGAGTGTTCACAAGTTGAAAGATTTTGGTGACTCTCTGTATGACCAATACTTGAGTTTTGTAATGGACACTTGAGTTTTGAAGGACATGTGTAAAACTTGAAAACTTTCTGTCAATCCGATACTCAAGTATTCATACCAATACTCGAGTATTCTCAAGTTTGAAAACTTTGGTGACTCTCTGTAAGACCAATACTTGAGTATCCAAATGGATACTTGAGTTTTGAAAACTCTAGGGAATATTCAAAGAGTCTTTGTATGATCCATACTCGAGTATTCAAACCAATCCTCGAGTTTGGCTCAGGGTGAAAAACTTGGAGTGCTCTCTGTAAGTTCAATACTTGAGTTTCCAAATGGAAACTTGAGAATTGCTTTGTTTAATAAAATTGAGCTACTCTTTGTCAGGTCAATACTTGAGTTTGCCTTTGACAGTAAGTTTTTCAACTTACCAAAGACAAACTTCAACTTGTGTTTACAATTGTCAGTTATCATCAAAACACATAGAGAACTAACACGGTCTAATACTTCGACCTACATCAAGTCCCCAAGCACACTTGGGATTTCCACTAATCTTCCAAAGATAATTACACACTCTGTAAACGAAGGATGATCCTCTCACTCTTGGACTCACTCCCCCTTACAAGTTGTAATTGATACACCCACACTTAAGGTTCCACACCCTTAAGATTTTGACAACTAAAGAATTAAATTGTGTTTGAGAACTCCTCACTTAGTAAATATTGATAAACACTGAAGTACAGCAAAATATCCGAGGATACTAATGAAACAGTTGAAACAGCAGATTGTAGTAAATTCAAATTGAATGTGCAACGTTTCGATAGTTGAGAATTCAAGGGTTCAGGAATTTATAGATGTTGTATTTAATGACCGTTGATGAAGCTTGAAATTAGCCGTTGGGTTTTCTTCAATATGTCCGTTGGAATTGAAGCGTGAAAGCTCTGTCTACAATCCAGACATCCTAGCTGTAATATTTGTTAATTCCTTTTGTTGCTGCAATTATGACCATTGAGGTCGAGCAAAAGGAATGAAACCATCTTGCCCAAAAACGTCTTTCGAATGCCCATGGGTTTGTCTGTTGGATAAAATCTCGAATAGGCAACCGCATTTAATGCGTTCTGACACAATTGCTTTATTCAAAATCTTGAGATAATCTGAGTTCTAATCAACTGAAACTCACTAACAAACCTATTAAAACAAGTTAAGAACATCAATACAAGATGACATGATAAAAGCATAATCATAATAATTATAATCAGCGAGCTTACAATTTTAGATAAGCATTTGCTAAAACAGAGACGGGCCAGGCTCGAGGCAACAGTCTCACAAGCTCAAGTCAGAGAAGCGGGAAAGACAGAAGGAATATTAGAAAAGCATATTTGACTCGAGGCACACAATACCTTGGCTCGAGTCTGGTCACAAACTCGAGGCACCTTCTTCCAGGCTCGAGTCGATCATAGGATTTAACCAGCAACAATGAAGAACGTAGACTTGAGGTAAATTGTTTAGCTCGAGTTAGCTTCTAAACTCGAGACAGTGAAGTAGGCTCGAGTCAGCCATTTTAAGATTTCAAAAAAGCATTGTGTGAGTTTTAAGCTTTAGGCTTGAGACTCTGAAGATGCTGGCTCGAGTCTGGACCAAGACTCGAAGCACATTTTTTACAACCTCGAGTTCGATTGATCCTTAGTTTGAAGAGCCTTTTATGATCAACCTTTGGCTCGAGTCTTCAAATGGTTAGACTCAAGGCAAGACCTAGACTCGAGGCGGTTAATTGGCAGGCTCGAGTTGATACATCATTCTGGCGATAAATACATAGAGATTTGGCTCGAGTCTGCAACATTGGCTCGAGCCAATGTGACAACAAAGTGAGACCACTGATAAAACATGATTTTAACGAAGTCAAGAGCATTTTCTTTATCTTCCTTGTTCATACACTCATTCTCCCCCTTTTTGATGATGACAAGATTTGTGAAAGAAGGAAGCCATCATAATTTTAAACTTTCAAAAAGAATTTTCATAGATACAGTTTAAAGAGAACATATGCAAGTGGTACTAAAAAAAACAGAGCCATTGGAATAAATAGCTTAATTAATTATAAGAAGCAATAACCACAGAATACTTTAGCAAAGGTCATTCAATATCAAGCGGAAATCCTAGAGAATAAATAATAAGCAAGGATTAAACATTAAATACATCAAGAACTTGCAACAAAATAACTCTTGGGTACACCAAAATAATTCTTGACTTCTTCATTCTTTTTCACAGATCCTCTCCCCTTTTGGCATCCATCAAAAAATGGGGATTACAGAGAAGGCTTCTGATATTGAGAAGAAAAGGGATGATAAGAGTTAGGAAAAGGGAGAGGAGAGTATGGAATGATAGAGAGGATAGGAGAGGTGGATATGAGAGTATCTATGTCATCTTCTCCAAACAACTCTGCTGTGGAGGACCCAGAGTAGGTGATCTTTACAGGAGTGGAGGTTGATGGAGGAATAGGACAGTGATTGGAGCAGAAGCAGGAGGAGATGTGATGATAGGGGTGGTCAAAAGAGGTGTGGAGTGAAAAGAAAATGATGGTGAAGGAGATGGAGGGGAAGTTGGTTTGATAATTGGTGAGGGAATGCTAGAACCTGCCTGATACTGAGATAGGAGCTTGTCAAGTTTGCTTGAGACTAGCCAGACTGTGTCGTGCAGGTTGATGATTGATTGTTTGTGATCATTCAGATGACCATGTAGGTTCACAACCTCTTCCTGTAGTTCTTCCTGATTTTCCTCAATATGAGAGGCCCTTTGCATCAGTTTGCCAATTTCAAACTCTAATTTGACAGATAGTGAGTTCTGAGCAGCCATGGATATGTGCAGTGGGTCTAAGCTATCTGAGATGGCCTTGATATGAGCCCCATAGAGAAAGGGCTAGGCTGAGAGGTTTGTTCTGGACTAGGCTCAGGTTGATCGTGATGACCCGAAGCAAGAGTTCTTTGCTTGGAAGCTCTGGATCTAGAAGGAGCTGGAGCTCGAGATTGACCAGAACCTTCTTTAAAGTTTATCTTCATCAGGTTGAGAATGTGTTGCCCAAATTCATCAGGCTTCTTGGCTATCTCATCCTTTTCTAAATACCATATCTTCTCATGAAATAGGATGACAGACACTAGACTAGGAAATGGAATTGTGGAGTTTATATTTCTTCATTTCCCCAAAAATCCAGTGACCAAGGTTATGAGGAACCTGGGCCACAATGGAAGAAAACATGGTATAGTCTCTCTGGGTGAAATGAGTAAAGTTTTTTCCTTTCTGAACAAAGTTCCTTGAGTAAATATACCACAAGGCCCTATGTCTAGGTGGCATGTGAACAGGGTTAAAGGTAAGTGCTCCTACTGGTTCACTCAATGTCTCATCTAGACGAAGGATTTGAAAGATTTGTTCATTATCATAATGAACCTGAGGGACAGGAGGTGGATTTGGAATTTGCAACAGATCATTCAAATAATCAGGGGTAATCACAATTATCTTTCCTCTCACAAAAGTAAAAATTCTTTCTTTAGCAATGTGATTATGCTTGTCCAAAAGAGTGTTCACAGACATGTTGAAATAGAAAACTCTAACTAGGGTTGGACTATATGAAGCATGAATACTCAGAAATGATGCATAATTCTTAAACCATGGGTAAAGGTCAAGATTACACCCGAATTTTAGTTTATCTAAGTCTACGGACACAACAGGGTAGAAATTTCTCAGAGCATAATCTTTACTAAATTTCTTTCCATCCTCTGAGGAAAATAAAATAGGCTCACAAGCAAAGTCCACTAGAGGGTGAGCCGTAGGGGCATGATATATGGCTACAATAGATGGTATTTCGAATACCTTAGAACCAGATTGTTGAACCGAACCTTTAGAAACAGAGACTGATGCTCTGGAGGCAGAGGCAGTGGTCTTGGATGCTTTTGATGCAAATACAGATGCTGCTTGGCTTTTGGAAGTCCCTCGAAAGTCAGAAGAGGCAATGGCGAACTTCTTCTTTGTAGATGAGGGACTGAAGACAACCACTTCTTTTTGTTTTTGGACCGGAGCCTCCTTATCGACAGATTTCTTTAGAGGAATTACTGGAGATTCCTCAACCTTCAGTTTCTTAGATTCTCCTTCTTCAAACGAAACCTTTGAGCGATACCTCTTTGGCGGCATTTTTGTTCGCTTTGGTCGTTCTGACCGAGGAGAGGAAGGTGAATCAGAAACCACAAAATTTGGGTCTGGGTTTTTTATTTTGGATTTAGATGGAGACATAGGATTTTTTGTTTTGGGAGGCATTGAGGAAGAGTTAGGGTTAGGGTTCTTGGAGAGAGATGAAGGACAGAGATACGAGAGAGAGAGAGAGAGATGAGGAGACGTATGAAGAGATGCGGGAGAAATGAGGAGCGAAGCGACACAGGAAGGCATATAGTCAGAATTTTAAACCTTAACTCGAGGCTAGTGTGTTTGACTCGAGGTACCAAACTCGAGGTTTCACTTACTAACTCGAGGTGAAGAAGAACATGTACTAACCTGGATAGCGAGGATCCCAATTTGACTCGAGGTGTGCATTACCCACTCGAGGCAAAAAGTGCTCTGCATTCTTCCAACTTTTTGGTTGTCATTTAACTCGAGGTAAAATATGTGGCTCGAGGTAAAAATCCTTCTCAAATTGTCTAACTCTCTGCCTTCACTTAGACTCGAGATTACTCTTCAGGCTCGAGGCACGTTGCTTTGTTTTTGATTTCTCTGAGCTTGGTTTGAACAGAGACTCGAGGCATCTCCTTGGTTGGCTCGAGGTAACGACTTTTCTGATTAACTCTGCTTTTTTCGTATCATAACAGAGTCTTGCAACAATATTAGCTAGATACTCCGATGCTAAAGTTAGTTTTCGTTAATAATCAAAACACAAGTAAATCTTTTGAGCTAGCATTACTTACAATTCATTGGGATTTACCATTCCCAATTCTCTTAGGATAAAGTTGAATTGTTCTTTTGCCAATGATTTGGTGAAGATGTCAGCTAATTGGAGATGTGTGGGAATGAACATCACTTTGATATCTTTCTTCTGCACATGATCTCTGATAAAGTGATGTCTCACATCAATGTGCTTGGTTCTTGTATGTTGAACAGGATTCTTTGCCAAACTTATTGTGCTGGTGTTGTCACATAGAATTGGAATCTCTTTCAGATGGACTCCCAAGTCAGATAATTGTTGCTTTAGCCAAAGAACTTGAGCACAGCAACTTGAGGCAGCAACATATTCAGCTTCGGTGGACGATACAACCACAGTGGTTTGTTTCTTGCTAAACCATGATACAAGTGAACCTCCAAGAAACTCACATTGTCTACTTGTACTCTTTCTATCAGTCTTGTATCCAGCATGATCAGAGTCTGAGTATGCCACCAGGAATTCTTGTTGACCTTTTGGAAACCAGAAACCTAACTCCTTTGTATCCGAGAGATATCAAAAGATTCTCTTGACATGTTCAACATGTGATTCTTTTGGAGCGGATTGGAATCTTGCACACATTCCCACACTGAATTGAATATCAGGCCGACTCACAGTTAAATATAGTAACAATCCAATCATTCCCCGATATTTGGTTATGTTGAAGTCCTTGCCTTTCTCTTCATCTGCATCCAAAGAAGCAGTTGAACTCATCGGAGTGTCGGCTCCGTTGCAATTTTCCAGACCAAACTTCTTGAGCAAATCATGGAGGTATTTTGTTTGTGAAAAGAATATTCCATCCTTCCGTTGTTTGATTTGTAAGCCAAGAAAGTAGTTCAACTCTCCCATCATGGACATCTCGAATTCTCCCTGCATTTTCTTGGAAAATTCTTCACAAAGAGAATCATTAGTAGCACCAAATATTATGTCATCTACATATATTTGTACGACTAGGATTTCATTAAACTTATTGGTTTTGATAAACAATGTTGTATCTGCTTTTCCTCTAACAAAGCCTTGATCTAAAAGAAATTTACTTAAACGTTCATACCAAGCTCTAGGAGCTTGTTTAAGACCATACAAAGCTTTCTTAAGACGAAAAACATTATCTGGATGATGTTCATTTTTTAAACCGGGAGGTTGTTCAACATATACTTCCTCCTGAATGAAACCATTTAGAAAAGCACTCTTAACATCCATTTGATAGAGTTTAAATCCTTTGATACACGCAAAAGCTAAGAGTACGCGTATAGCTTCCAATCTAGCCACTGGAGCATACGTTTCCTCATAATCAATGCCTTCTTCCTGATTATAGCCTTTGGCAACCAATCTAGCCTTGTTACGGACTATAATTGCAGATTCATCACGTTTGTTTTTTAATACCCATTTAGTGCCAATGACTGGATGGTCTTTAGGCCTGGGTACCAAGTCCCAAACTTGATTTCTATCAAATTGATGTAGTTCCTCTTGCATTGCTATCACCCAATCATTGTCTAAAAGGGCTTCGTCAATTTTAGAGGGTTCAATGTGAGAAATAAACGCAGAGAAGGTTACTTCATTCAAAGTACTTTTTCTGGTTCTTACTCCTTGATTTATGTCACCTATCACTTGGTCTATAGGATGATTCCTAATAAACCTCCAAGCCTTAGGTTGAGATTGAGCATTGTTTTCACAATCATTTTCAGAAGGAGTTTCAAAAACATCTTCAGGATTTTCAAGGGAGGCAGGAGTGGTTTTTGAGAAGAACTGATTTTTAGATGAAACTTCCTCATCATCATCCAGAGATTTATCAACTTGGGATTCACAGAACATAACATGGATTGATTCTTCCACTAAACGAGTTCGCTTATTGAAAATTCTATATGCTCTACTTCTATTAGAGTAGCCAAGAAATATACCTTCATCAGATTCGGGATCGAACTTACCCAAATTGTCCTTACCATTGTTGTGAACGAAGCATTTGCATCCAAAGATATGAAGATGAGCCAAATTTGGCTTTCTTCCCTTGAAGAGCTCATATGGAGTTTTGTTGAGTTTCTTTCTCAGGTAGGCTCGGTTTGATATATAGCTGGCCGTGCTCATTGCATCTGCCCAGAAGACTTGTGAAGTCTGATTTTCATTCAACATTGCACGAGCCATTTCTGTGAGCACTCGGTTCTTTCTTTCGACCACTCCATTTTGTTGGGGAGTCCTTGGTGCTGAAAAATTGTGGTCAATTCCATGTGCATCACAAAACTCTCCGAAGGCTTGATTTTCAAATTCACCTCCATGATCAATTCGAATAGCTGAAATGCAAATACCTCTCTCATTTTGCACCTTCTTGGCAAACAAAACAAATACATCAAATGTTTCATCCTTCGATGATAAAAAAAAATAGTCCATGTAAATCGAGAGAAATCATCGACAATGACCAGAGTATACAAATTGCCACCAAGGCTCTTTACTCTCGTCGGTCCAACTAAATCCATATGAAGTAGTTGAAGAGGTCGATTGGTCGAGATTTCGGGCTTGTTTTTAAAGGAAGATTTAGTTTGTTTACCCTTTTGACAAGAATCACAAAGCATGTCATTTTTAAAATGTAATTTGGGTAGACCTAGAACTAAATCCTTTCTTACCAACTTATCCAGTTGTAGCATATTGACATGAGCTAGTCTTTTATTCCACAGCCAACTTTCATCTAAGTTGCTAACAAAACATTTTTCAGAGTTGATTTTGGGTAAGTCCAAAGTATAGCAATTTCCTTCGCGAGGAGCTTTGAACAATACCTTCAGTTTACCTTTATCAATTGGGAGATCATCTTTGTTGACAATGAGACATTCTTCTGAGTCAAAGATAATCCAGTTGTTCTTATCAGCACTTTGACTCACACTCAGGAGGTTATGACAGAGACCTTCAACAAGATACACGTCTTTGATTAGGGGCCCACTCTTGCCACCAATCTTACCAATCCCAGTGATCTTTCCGGATTGGTCCCCTCCAAAGGTGACTTTGCCACCATCTCTTGATCTCATTGCAACAAATTTTTCCGCATCCCCTGCCATGTGTTTTGATCATCCACTGTCAATATACTGTTAGTTCTCTATGTGTTTTGATGATAACTGACAATTGTAAACACAAGTTAAAGTTTGTCTTGGTAAAGTAGAAAAACTTACTGTCAAGAGAATACTCGAGTATTGGTTTCAATACTCAAGTATTGAGTTGACAGAGAATGGTTCATTTTCATAAAGATAAGTAATACTCGAGTATTCCTCTGAATACTCAAGTATTGAAGTTACAGAGAGCATTCCAAGTTTTTCACTATGAGTCAATACTCAAGTATTGGTATGAATACTCGAGTATTGACCATACAGAGACTCTTTAACTCAAAGGCAAAATTGTCAATACTCAAGTATCCATTTGGATACTCAAGTATTGGTTATACAGAGAGTCACCAAAGTATTCCAACATGTGAATACTCGAGTATTGGTTTGAATACTCGAGTATTGGACTATCAAAAGTTTTTCAAACTTTACACATGTTTATGAATACTCAAGTATTGAAAAGAAAACTCAAGTATTGATTTGGCAGAAACTTTTCCAAGTTTTTGAAAACATCTGAATACTCGAGTATTGAGTTGATTACTCGAGTATTGGCCATACAGAAAGGCTTGCTATTCACAAGTAATTTGAATACTCAAGTATTGAGTTGGAAAAGATTTCACAAAGTTTTCAAACAATTTGATTACTCGAGTATTGAGATGAATACTTGAGTATTGGGCATACAGAGAGCTTGGCTCCTTTTTCAAATGTTTTGAAAACTTAAGTATTGATTTAAATACTCAAGTATTGAGGTTTTGGACTTAAACTTATTTTCACATAAAAGGTTCAAAACTCGAGTATTGGTTCCAATACTCGAGTATTGGTCTTATTCAAAGAAATGGTCCAAAGCTCAAATCATGAAGTGTCTCTCTGGAAGATGAATACTCGAGTATTGACGTGTATACTCGAGTATTGAAGAACATACTCAAGTATTGGTCGCGGGTTTTGAAAATCAAGTTGAACGAATTTATGAAAACCTCTTTGTTTAATCTCAATACTTGTCATTATTATTCTCTGATATTCCCAGCCACTTTGTTAGTGAGTTTCAGATAAATTAGAGAATACTTATTGAAGGTTTAAAGCAAAAGCAAAAAGCATGTCAGAACATTAAATGCTAAACCCAGAAAGTTGCATACTTTTGGGTAATCCTCTTGCACACGCTTAGCAAAGAATTAAAGAATGTTTCTACATCCAACAGTTGCCATTCCAGCGGATTTATTTTCAAGAAGCCAACTCTGAACTTCTGCACAGCTGGATTAAGTGAAGATCAGTGAGAGAAGACACCAAAACTGCCTCCAACAGCTAGATTAACACTTCAACGGATATATGGAGTTAGCAACGGTCATTTAATGCACTCTTAGTATAAATAGAGTAGCATTCAATTTCTCTCAACAACCAAGACTGCAGAAAACGAAAATCATTCAAAGTTTCCAACTACTCTAGAGTTTTTCTGTGTAAAGTATCTGTTGATACATTAAGCTTCAGTGTTTAACATTATCCACTCTTAGAGAGAGTTTCTTACTTGAAAATCATTTATTGTAAAGAATCACAAGTCAGGGGACTTGCTGATTGGGTTCATTGATTGCAACTTGTAAGGGGGAGTAAGTTCTAGTGAGAGAATTACTCTTGAGTACAGAGTGTGTAATCAATCGTGATAGTGAAATCCCAGAGTGTCTTGGGACTGGATGTAGGTCAAGATATTGGACCGAACCAGTATAAATCCTTGTGTCTTGCTCTTCTACTCTCATCTTAGTTCATCTCTGTTTTTAGTGTTAAAAAATAGAGCAAGCAGAAAAGTTTTTTTTTTAAAAATCCCCAATTCACCCCCCTCTTGGTGATTAAGCTCCACTTTCATATACCACTTGTTGATCCTTGATGCTCTCAAACACACCTATAGGTCAAAAGAGATCAAGCCTTAGGTACCCATTTTTTCTTGGGTCCTTTGGGATTAGTTCGGGCCTTAGGAGTATAAGTTCCCTTTGGTACCCACTTATAGTTGCCAACTGGTTTGTCTCTTCTATCTTTCTTATGGAAAAATGATGAAGTATTATGCCCCTTTCGATTACAGTAACTACAATGAGCAAAGGGATTGGAAGAGTGGACAGTTTTTTGAAAATAGTTTAAATAAGATTTTCCACCACTTTTCTTTCTCCATTTCTTTTTGTCAAAATAGGATTGTAACCAATGCCTGATCGATCATTTGTAAATTTTTTTGCTTTTAAAATAACATTGAGCATTTCACTTCCTTTAGTGAATTTCTCAAGTGTTTTTGTGAGAGATAAATTTCTTTTCTCGAAATCCAGGCAATCATCACAAACTAAATTTCCACAAGAAAGATTTTCAACTTATAGTTTAAGAGTCATGTTTTCCCTTTTCAAGGTTATACATTCCTCAACTACTTTTTCAAACTCAGCTTGTATTTCATTGTACTCATCGAATAATTCATCATAGGTGGGTTGTGATTCAAATACCTCTCTGTCATTATCCGGTTGTTCTTCTTCTGCTACTAGGCAAACATTTGCAGTTTCTTTTTCTTCTTCTGAGGAACTATCACCCCATATGGCTGATACATAGGCTTTCTTCTTGAAGTGGTTGAACCTCTTCTTCTTCTCTTTACCATTATCTTTCAGCTGGGGGCATTCTGATTTATAGTGTCCTTGCTTCTCGCATTCGTAACAGACGACTTGATCTTTATCTTTGAAATCTCGTCTGTTATTGGAACCACCTTTCTGGAATCTATTCCTGAAACCCTGGTCTTTTCTGTAGAACTTCTTGAATCTTCTTACGAACAAGCCCATCTCATCATCGTCATCATCTTCGTCTTTGTCTTCTTTTTCTTTTACAGCATTAAGAGCAATACCTTTGCTCCGAGTAGGATTGACTTCGTCCAGGTCCTTCTTGAATTTCAGCTTGCTTTCATATTCAGATAAACTTCTGAATAAAGCAGCAACTGAAGTCATTGATTCTACACGAGTCTCCTTTATTGCTGTAACCTTTGCTTCCCAATCTTTTGTTAGAACGTTGAGAATTTTTCTGACTTGAGGACCTTGATCATATGTTTTGCCCAAGGCCGCCAGTTGAACGAAGTTGAAACTCAGCAATAGTTTCTCCGGTCTTCATTCGAAGAAGATCATATTCAGTGGTCAGAGTACTAATCTGGTTTTCCTTAATGCCGGTGGTTCCTTCATATGCTACCTCCAGAGCCTTCCACATTTCTTTTGTAGTCGACAAATTCCATATTCGAAAATACTCCTTCTGACTGAGAGCGCTTTGTAACATCAGAATAGCTTTACTATTGAGAGTGATGTTTTTCTTGTCGTTCTCATCGAACTTAGCTTCTGTCTTTGGAACAGCGATTCCTCCTTTGATCCTTGTAGGAACGTAATCACTAGTCTCTATTACTCGCTAGAGACCATACTTCGTAGCTAGCACAAACACTCTGAATTTTGCTTTCCAGAATGAGTAATGTTCACCATTGAAGCCTGGAGGACGATTAATCGAATCACCGTCAGGTAATATTCCTTCCATGATCTATCTCGGGATGTTAAGCCCAACTAAGAAACCAGGCTCTGATACCAAATGAAGATTGGAATATCACCTAGAAGGGGGTGAATAGGTGATCAAAAAAAAACTTTGCGTAAGTTGAAGAGAAATGTAAGTAAGATAAAGTGTGAGAAGAGTAAATGGACACATAGCAATTTATACTGGTTCGGTCTAATACTTCGACCTACATCCAGTCCCCAAGCACACTTGGGATTTCCACTAATCTTCCAAAGATAATTCACACTCTGTAAATGAAGGATGATCCTCTCACTCTTGGACTCACTCCCCCTTACAAGTTGTAATTGATACACCCACACTTAAGGTTCCACAGCCTTAAGATTTTGACAACTAAAGAATTAAATTGTGTTTGAGAACTCCTCACTGAGTAAATATTGATAAACACTGAAGTACAGCAAAATATTCGAGGATATTAACGAAACAGTTGAAACAACAGATTGTAGTAAATTCAAATTGAATGTGCAGCGTTTCGGTAGTTGAGAATTCAAGGCTTCAGGAATTTATAGATGTTGTATTTAATGACCGTTGATGAAGCTTGAAATTAGCCGTTGGGTTTTCTTCAATATGTCCGTTGGAATTGAAGCGCGAAAGCTCTATCTACAATCCAGATATCCTAGTTGCAATATTTGTTACTTCCTAGGATGTAAGTGGCTTCGCCTAAATCTTTCATTGAGAAAGACTTTCCTAACCAAGACTTGACACTCTGCAAGGTAGGAAGGTCATTTCCAATGAGTAGGATGTCATCAACATAAAGCACTAGAAATACAATTGTGCTCCCACTAACTTTCTTGTAAACACAAGGTTCATCAATGTTTTGAATGAATCCAAACTCTTTGACTACTTCATCAAAATGATCATTCCAGCTTTGAGATGCTTGCTTCAATCCATAAATGGATCTTTGAAGCTTGCAAAATTTACCAGATTCCTCAGGACGCACAAAGCCTTCAGGTTGTGTCATGTACACATCCTCAAGGACCATTCCGTTAAGGACGGTTGTTTTGACGTCCATCTGCCATATTTCATAGTCATAATATGATGCAATGGCAAGAAGGATTCTGATTGATTTGGCCATTGCAACTGGGGAAAAGGTTTCATCATAGTCTACACTATGAGTTTGAGTGAATCCTTTTGCAACCAGTCGTGCCTTGAAGACATTTACTTTGCCATCCATGTCAGTTTTCTCCTTGAAAACCTACTTGCACCCAACGATTTTTACGCCTTCAAGTGGATCGACTAAGGTCCATACCTTATTGTCGTACATGGATTGCATTTCAGACTTCATGGCATGAAACCATCTTTCGGAGTTTGGTCCCACCACGGCCTCTCGATAGGTAGTTGGCTCATTTTGCTCAATGAGCAAAACATCACGACTTCCAGTAATCAAAAATCCATATCTCTGAGGCTGCAGCCGTGATCTATCGGACCTTCATGGGCCTTGTGTTACTTGAGTAAGCTCAACAACATGTTGTGAGTCTTCTCCATTTTCCATCTATGGTTCTATGTCGTCTTGTGGCTCTCGAACTTCTTCGAGGTACATCTTACTCCCACTGGCTCTTTTAAAGATGAACTCTTTCTCCAGAAAGACACCATTCCAGATAACAAACACTTTGTGATTAGTAAGACTGTAGACATAGTATCCTTTAGTTTCCTTAAGATACCCCACAAAAAGGCATTTTGAGGATCTGGATGATAATTTATTAGAGGCTTGGTGTTTAACGTAAACCTCATATCCCCAAATTTTAAGAAAGGACAAACTGGGTTTCTTCCCAGTCCATATCTCATATGGTGTCTTTTCAACTGCCTTTAACGGAACTCGATTTAGTGTGAATGTAGCTGTTTCTAGGGCATGGCCCCAAAAGGAAGGTGGAAGATCTATTTGACTCATCATAGATCGAATCATATCTAATAGAGTTCGATTCCTTCGCTCAGAAACACCATTCCATTGAGGTGTTCCTGGAGGAGTAAGTTGTGAGATGACCTCACAACTCCTAAGATGGTTAATGAACTCTTGGCTCAAATATTCACCACCCCGATCAGATCAAGTGCCTTAATTGTTTTTCCAAGGTGGTTTTGCACTTCATTTTGGAATATTTTGAACATTTCAAAATATTCAGACTTATGTTTCATTGGATAGATATACCCATATCTACTAAAATCATCTATGAATTTAATGAAGTACAAATGACCTCCTATGGCAGATGTATTCATTGGTCTACACACATCAGTATGTATGAGGCCCAATAAATCGGTGGCTCTCTCACTATGCCCAGTAAAAGGTGCATTTGTCATCTTTCCCAATAAACAAGACTCACATGTATCAAATGATCCAAAATCAAATGAGTTAAGAAATCCATCTTGATGGAATTTCGAAATGTGTTTCTCATTTATATGGCCTAGATGACAATGCCATAGGTAGGTTGGATTCAAATCATTTGACTTGATCCTTTTAGTAGTTATGTTATAAATATGTCTATTCAATTTTCTACTGTCCATGCGACCCTACACATTTATACAAATGTGAGATCCACATGCAGTATCTAATACCCATGTAGAGGAAGTAGAAAAGTGAATGTCTATGACATAGATACCTGAAGTGATAGCCCCGTTATCCTTCTTGTTCTTTTCCAGATCTTCAAGGTAGAGTCTGCAATTCCTCTTCTAATGATTGATTTCATTGCAGAAGAAGCAGACCCCATCCTTTGGAGGTTTTGCCTTCTTGGATTTTTGTTTCATACCCCTTCCTTTCTGAACGGACAAAACAATACTGGGCCTCTTCTCAAGGCTCTATTCGAAAACAAAGTTCTTTGAAAAGAATTTTTAAAATCCCCAATTCACCCCCTCTTGTGATTTGCTCCACTTTCATTTGGTATCAGAGCAAGGTCTTCTCTAAAGAACTTAACATCTCGAGAAGGATCAATATGGACGGTATTCTACCCGAGGGAGCTTCGATCAACAGACCACCTGGTTTCAATGGAGAGCACGACTCCTTCTGAAAAGCCAAATTCAAAGTCTTTGTACCTCTGAATATGGTCTTTGGAGGGTGTTTGAAAGAGGAGATTATGCTCCTGCAACTGTTGAAGATGGTGTTAGAACACCTAAGCTTGAAGAGGAATATGATGAAAACGACAAGAAGTTGGTCACTCAACAGTAAAGCTGTCCTCATGCTGCAAAGTTCTCTAAGTCAACAGGAGTACTTTCGCATGTATACTCTATCCTCTGCTAAGGCCATGTGGGATGCTTTGGAGATAGCACATGAAGGAACTATGGGAATCAAGGAGAATAGAGTCAATACCCTTATGACAGAGTACGATTTCTTCGTATGAAGTCTGGGGAATCCATTGGTGAATTCCAACTTAGATTCACTCATCTGATCAACCAACTTGCTGCATTGGGAAAAGTTTATGAACAACCTGTTCAAGTTAGAAAAATCATAAACATTCTCAGCAAGGAATGGGAAGCCAAGGTTACTGCAATCGAAGAGGCTCGTGGAGAGTCGATGGCGTCTGTAGCAGCCTTGTTTGGCAGCCTGTCTGAGTATGAAGGCAAGATTAACTTCAGAAAGGGACTTGATGAGATCAATGGGAAGAGCAAAGGCATTGCTCTTAAGGTTGTCAAAAAAGCTAAGGAGTCAGATGTTGATGAAGAAGAAGACGAAGATGGAGAGCTAGGCATGATGGTCCTGAGATTCAAGAGATTCTACAAGGACCAAGGATACAAAAAGTTTCACAAAGGTAGCTCCAGGACCGAGGCAAAGAAGCCAATCATCTGCTACGAATGTGAAAAGCCTGGCCACATCAAGTCAGAATGCCCCTAGTTGAAGAACAAAGACAAAGAGAATAAGAAATTCAATAAGTTCAAGAAGAAAGCTTATGTCTCAGCAATATGGGGAGACAGCTCATCCGATGAAGATGAAGCTGAAGAAGAGGATAAAGCTAACATATGCCTTGTGGCTCAAGAAGAAGAGCAATTTGAAAACATTGATGAGGTATATGATTCACAACCTTCATATGATGAGTTATTTGCTGAATACAATATTTTGCAATTTGAATTTGAAAAGGTTGCTGAAAAGTATATTGCTTTGAAAAAGAAAAATATAACTCTTGAACAAGTCAAAAAATTTTCTTGTGAAAACACTGTCTATGAAGATTGCATTGATTTAAAGAAAAAGAATGTATATCTCACAAAAGCACTTGAGAAATTCACTAAAGGGAGTGAAATGCTCAATATCATTTTGAAACAGAAAACATTCCAAATGGCAGATCAGGAATTGGCTATAAACTTATTTTTTATATTAAGAAAGGCAAAAAGAGATTTGGAGAAAAATCTTATATGAACTATTTTATAAAATATGTTCATTCTTCAAACCCTTTTGCTCATTGCAATTAATGCAATCGTAAAGGTCATAGTACTTCTTCCTGTTTTCATAAAATGGACAGAAAGAGTAAACCTACATGAAATTATCAATGGGTGCCTAAGGGATCTTACAAGGTTCCTAAGAGACAAACTAACCCCAAAGGACCCAAGAAAAGGTGGGTACCTAAAACCTTATCTTTTGTGTTTTGCAGGTTCGTCTATGAGCATCGAAATCCAACAAGTGGTACATTGATAGTGGATGCTCTAGACACATGACGGGAGACCAATCCAAATTTGCTTCAATCATGACTAAGATTGGTGGCAAGGTGACCTTTGGTGGGAATCAATCCGGAAGGATTGCTGGTATTGGTGAAGTTGGAAGCAACGAAGGACCACAAATTAAGATGTCTACCTCGTCGAATGACTATGTCACAATCTCCTTAGTGTAAGCCAAAAGCACTGATAAAGGTAACCTAGTTATGTTCGATTCTGAGGAGTGCTTGATTGTAAGCAAGGATATTCTCTCGTTAGATAATGTGAAATCTAAAGCCTTATTCAGGGCCCCTAGAGAAGGTAATTGTTACACTCTCAATCTCTCTAGAAATGGTCTTGTTTCTGAAAAATGTTTTATTGGTAACTTGGATGAAAGTTGGCCTTGGCACAAGCGATTAGCTCATGTCAATATGTTTCAACTTGACAAGTTACTAAAAAAGGATTTGATCATTGGATTACCAAAACTTCGTTTTAAAAATGACATGATTTGTGATGCTTGTCAAAAAGGTAAACAAACCAAATCATCTTTCAAATCTAAAAATTAGATTTCAACTAATAGACCTCTTCAACTACTTCATATGGATCTAGTTGGACCAGCTAGAGTAAAAAGCCTTGGTGGCAATCTTTATACTTTGGTCATAGTTGATTATTTCTCTATATTTGCTTGGACTATATTCTTATCTTCTAAAGATGAAACATTTGATCAGTTTGTTATTTTTGCTAAGAAGGTCCAAAACGAGAAAGGTGTGTCTATTGCAGGAATAAGAACTGATCGTGATGGAGAATTCGAAAACCATGCCTTTAGTGAGTTTTGTGATAATATGGGCATTGATCACAACTTCTCAGCCCCAAGGACTCCTCAACAAAATGGTGTTGTGGAGAGAAAGAATCGAGTCCTCACCAAGATGGCAAGAGCTATGCTCAATGAGAACTCTACCTCCCAAGTGTTTTGGGCTGATGCTATGAGTATGGTTTGCTACATCTCGAATCGGGCATACCTCCGGAAGATGTTGAGCAAAACTCCCTATGAGCTGTACAAAGGAAGAAATCCCAATTTGGCTCATCTGCATGTTTTCGGCTGTAAGTGCTTCATCCATAATAATGGTAAGGACAATCTGGGAAAGTTTAACCCCAAGGCGGATGAAAGTATATTTTTAGGTTATTCAAATAGAAGTACAGCTTATAGAGACTTTAGTACTCGTACTCGCATTGTTGAAGAGTCTATGCATGTTGTTTTCTGTGAATCCAAAACTGATAAATCCTTGGATGATGATGAGGAAAATGTTTTTAGAAATCAATTCTTTTCGAAAACTACTCCTGCCTCTATTGAAAATCCTGAAAATGTTTTCGAGGATGATCCTCAAAATACTCTTGAAAACCCCGATCAATCTCAGCCTAGAGCTTGGAAGTTCATTAGGAATCATCATTTGGACCAAGTAATAGGTGATGTAAATCAAGGTGTAAGGACTAGAAATAGTACTTTGAATGAAGTGACTTTTTCTGCCTTTATATCGGAGATTGAATCCTCTAAGGTTGATGAAGCCCTTTTAGACAATGATTGGGTGATAGCAATGCAAGAGGAGTTACATCAATTTGATAGAAATCAAGTTTGAGATTTGGTACCTAGGCCTAATGACCATCCAGTCATTGGCACCAAATGGGTATTCAAGAACAAACAAGATGAATCGGCCATCATTGAAAGACCTGGCTATCACCCAAGAGGGGGGTGAATTGGGTGTTTGATAAAACTTTAGGAACTTTGAAATTCTTTTCGCAACTTATTGAAAGTAGTTTGAATGACAATAATAATTGATAAAGTAATAGTCAGTCATTCAAACATGTATGGACATTCAGATATATATGCTGGAAATACAAGAGATAAGGGAAGAGAATATGCAAACTGATTTATACTGGTTCGGCCCAATCCTTGAACTACGTCCAGTCCCCAAGCTCCGCTTGAGATTTTCAATCCACTATCTTCTTTCAACTTGATTACACGTTCTGTACTTGAAGTAATCCTCTCACTAGGATTCACTCCCCCTTACAAACTGTAATCAATACACTTGCTTGATTACACACTCTGTACTCGAAGTAATTCTCTCACTAGGATTCACTCCCCTTACAAGCTGTAATCAACACAATGTGTTTCCCACTCAAGATCACCCAATCTTGAGTAACTCTCAGATAGTATGGTAGGATGTTTACAATAAATCTTCTCTCTCAGAAGTGAATGAATAAACACTGAAGTACAATACAAATTATCTCACTCTCTATGATAAACTATGTAAACATTTGAAAAACAGAGAGTAAATAATATGAAGATTAGGGTTTGAGCATTTTGAAGATGTAGGCTCTGTGTCTTGCTGCTTCTGTCTTGAATCTGTCTTCTTTTATAGGTAGAGATCAATATATGACCGTTGGATAAAGAAATATAGCTGTTAGACTCAGATGGAAACTAGCCGTTAGAACTTCGTTTTTTGAACCAGTGATGTAAACTCGAGTTTTCATTTGAAACTCAAGTTTTGAGGTTGTTGCGATATTCTAGGTTCCTCTCTGTCTGATCAAAACTCGAGTTTTGCAAGTCCTTGAATTAACCGTCCACTTTTGAGGGTCATATCTCCCTGGTCTAAACTTGGTTTTGGTTCTTTCAACTCTTAATGGAAAGCTCTATGAGCGCCACCACTTTCAGCTCAATCCGATGTGTAGTTTGTGATTTATACTCAAAACATTGAAGCTTGGTTTGCTGTGTGGCGTGGATTTCATTGTCAACTTCCACAATTCATAGCTCCTTGATCTGAACTCGTTTGGGCTTGAATTTTATATCAAAATGACGCATTGGAAGTCTAGTTTCATATTCCACTAGTTTCACCTAATCCAATTTCTGGTTTAAGAGATATCATCGAATTACCAGACGTCGCCCATGCTGAACGTGAAACAGAGTGGAGTTGAAGAGCTGATGACCGCTGGAAACTCGAGTTTTGACTGAAAACTCAAGTTTTGCTAGTCCAGAGACGCCAGAGATGCTGAAGACACTTGATAACTTGAGTTTTGATGGCTGACTCGAGTTTTCCTTGTCCAGTTTTCCTAAACTCGAGTTTTGAGTTCCAAAACTAGAGTTTTCTCATACCAGAGGAGCAAATCATTGTAGCGAAGTAGGAAACTCGAGTTTTCTCATCCTGAAACAGATTTTTGCTAACTTTAACTCTGAATTGAGCCATTCCAACTTTCCATATGATCTTGCAGACTTCTAGCATCAATATAAGAACTTGAATAATGATATCTTCATTCCATTCAACAAGTTCTTCCTTTTTCCATCTCCCAACTTGATCATTCATCATCATTTAACTTCACATCTTCTTTGATTCAATTTCTTTCTCTAATTCAGTACTTCTTTATTGATCTTCTTGTTGAACGTTCTCCGTCATTCAACTTGGACTCATCATTCTCTGCAAGTTCTTCCTTCTTCAATATTCCCTCTTCTTCTTGATTATTCCCAAAATCCTTTGATAACTTCTTGCTTCCTTGACATTCTGATATTCCAATTATATTGTGTGCAAGAACTTCTTCCTTCAATCTACTTTCTTGATCATTCTTTAATATTGAACTTCACATCTACATTAAATATAAAGACTTATTCAAAGTAGAAGATAAATGTAGTATGCAAACTTTTTGCTCTAAAGAATGAAATTTGAGTATATAAAGTAACTATGTGGGGTATTAAACGATGAAAATATGTACGTATAATACAAACAAATTATGAGTTCATTAAAATAAAATTAATTCTAAAAAAATGTCGTCAAAATGGATCAAAGTATATGTGGAAGTAGAACAAAAGTTAAAAAATAGACGTAATCCAACCGTAAAATAACAAAAGTTAGTATGAACGGGGTAGAAGGAAAATGAAATATTTCGATAAACATTAGATTTGATCCGGTTGAATGGAACTTACCCTCTTCAAACACGTAACCTCTGTGAGAAAACGTAAAAATATGAGAGAAGACCTCAGAAAACCTGTGTTGAAAAGGATATTGAAGCATAGTAAATGAGGTTTGTTGGGGGTATTTATTTTGATATCTGCGCATAAGTTTGTAGCGGTTTACTATTCGCTTTTTTGTTGCGGTTGTTGTTAGTCGCGGTTAAAGATGCCTAGTTGTAGCGGTTATATTTTATTTTGTAGCGGTTTTTAACCGCTACAAAATAAAAAATGTTTTTTTTTTAAATAAAATAAAAACAACATTACAGATTATCGTTGGCATAATTTTTTCTCTCAATCTTCGTCACCATCCCTACAAAGAAAGTTTGTATAAAATGTTAGGTGTGAGTTGAATATGTTTGCACACAAATAAAACATATGTTAATTAAATGTTATTATTCCATAAAGCGTATATTAAAAAACGTACCGAACTATAGGTAAATTGTCATCACCGTCTGGAAAGAAGTTTTCGAAGCTGGCGGGCCGGAACGGCTCACTCTCGTAGGCGATGTTATCACCATCGCCCATGTCGTAAAGGTCCTGAGGCTTTAGGTGAACCATCATATTCCAATCTCTATGCCTCTCATCGAGGACATAGTAAACCTGATGGGCCTCTGAGGCAAGAATATACGGCTCGTCATCTTCAGACGAACCAGTGTGAATAGGCTGGGAGAAATTCACCGATGTGATGCCTAAGTCGTCAGTCGTGAGTCCCCGGGACGTTGTCGTATTTGCCCACAAACACTTGAACAGTGTCACGGCGAAAAGGCCTTGGTAAGTGATCTTGACCACATCAAGAAGCTTCCCATAAATACGGGACGTCACCGAACTGCATGTTCCCGTCACTGCTGCTCGCATAACTCCTCGTCCCAAACATGCCATATACACCGGAGTTTTGGGTCAGCAATCCCTGATCTCGTGAAACGGTGCAAAACTTGAAACCATTGACATTGTATGCCGTAAATCTTTGGGCGTAATCAAGGGGGCCGAGTGCGAGAGCTCTGAATTCTGGTGAGTGCGGTTGTGGTCATTCATTATTCTCCTCCTAAACCAACTCCGGAATTCTCTGTGCACCTTTCTATCAATTTTGGATGATGTCTGTGTACGGATCCTCAGCTGACGCTTGACATGACTCATGAATTCCCTGCAATTAAACATGCGAAGACGACCAAGAAATGTGTGTATAACATGTAAGGAAATATATAGTGTAAGATATTTCTGTGTGCAATCCTTACAAAAGGTACGGTTCAACTTTAGTGCAATTAATCAAAACATGTCTATGTGCTTGAAACTTCTCAAGCGCCGTCAGTTTGAAGTTCTCAGTTCCGCCAACTGGTTTACCAACTCGAGGGATTAACAACTCTGTTGCTAATAGCTTTGGCTCAGGAGAATCGTCTACACGAGGCGGTCAGTTGAATGACGTCTCAATGTCATCAAAGTACCTGGAACAAAAATATAAGACCTCATCCCCAATATAACCTTCTGCTATTGAACCTTCAGGCCACGCCTTATTCCTCACGTAAGACTTCAGTTTCCCAAGAAACCTATGAAGTAATGAAGGGAAAATGTCGATACATCAATGGTTAGACGTGGGACTAGGGAGGAATGCTGAAGTAATTAATTTTAAATGAGTACCTTTCAATATGATATATCCATCGGTATTGAACTGGGCCAGCAAGCTTTGTTTCATGAACAAGGTGTACTGTCAGGTGAACCATGACCGTGAAAAATGAGGGAGGAAAGATCTTCTCCAAATGACACAGCGTAAGAATAAGTTTCTGTTGCAGCTGGTCGAGCTCCTCCATGATCAAAACTTTGGAACACAACTTCCTGAAGAATGAACACAGCTCGACCAAAACGATCGACACATCGAGAGGCAGCGTTTTTTTATGGCCAGCGGAAGGAACTGTTGCATAAGCACATATGAGTCGTGGCTCTTAAACCCAGCAACCTTTCGAGCCTGCACGTCAAGACATCGTGAAATGTTGCTTGAATACCCGTCCGGAACTTTTATAGCCTTCAATGTTGCGAGGAAGATTTCCTTATTTGGTTTTGTCAGGGTGAATTTTCTCGGTTGAAATCTGTCATGCTCGTCCGGCCACGCATCTCCACAAACTCCCATCTCCCGTAAATCTTTCCTCGCTTGAAGATGATCTTTTGACTTGCCTGGTTCATTCAGAATCGTGTACAACATATTGTCGCACACATTCTTTTCAATGTGCATGACATCCAGACTGTGTCGGAGCAAATTATCTTTCCAATACGGAAGAGTGAAGAAGACGTTTATCTTCTGCCATTGCGGGGCGCAGAACCAGACGCCCTGGTAGTCTTTGTCCCGACCTTTGCTGGATCGTCTTTTTTCCCATACTCAAATTCAACATCCACAAGCTGCTCTATGATTTCTGCACCGGATAAATGCCTAGGAGGTCCTTTTTTCTTGTTGCCCATTGAAATGATTGGTTGCAACCTAAACCTGTGCGTACCATCGAGAAACCTCCGATGACCCATGACACACCACTTACGACTATGAGGAAGACGAACTGAGTCAGAGTCAAAATTGCAAGCCAGACACGCAAGGCCGGTATGCACATTCCACCCGGATAATGTGCCCAGTCCAGGAAAGTCACTGATAGTCCACATCAATGCCGCATGCAAGTTGAACAGTGTCTTCTCGTGCGCGTCATACGTCTCGACGCCTACATTCCACAGTTCCACCAACTCCTTGATAAGCGGTTGGAGATACACATCGATGTCATTTCCTGGTGCCTTTTTGCCTGGAATGATCATGGACATAATGAATGAGCTTTGTTTCATACACATCTAAGGGGGCAAGTTGTAGGGTATCAACATAACTGGCCATATACTATAGCTGGTGCTAAGATTTCCAAAAGGATTAAAACCATCGGTCGCCAAAGCAAGACGAACATTTCTAGGGTCCGCCGCGAAATCAGGAAAGTCTGAGTCAAACGCTTTCCACGCTTCAGCATCCCGTGGATTTCTAAGTCTACCATCTTCGTTCTTGTCAGCTTCATGCCACCTCATATGCTCAGCTGTCTTAGACGACATAAACAGTCTTTGTAAGCGAGGTTTTAAAGGAAAGTACCTTAAAATCTTTGCGGGTTTCTTCTTCTACTTATTTCCCTTCTGAACTGTCCTGAACCTCGAAGTGTGACACTTCTTACAAGTCTCCCTCCGAGCATCCTCTCCCCAATAAAGCATACAAATCGTTGGGGCGGTGCATCGATTTTCTCGTAGTTCAAGCCTAATCGTTAATTACCTTCTTGGCCTCGTAAAGGTTGTGGGAATGTCCGCGTCAGGGAAAGCATCCCGTAGCAATTCAAGCAACATCGACATTGCCTTATCAGTGATCCCACACAAGCACTTGATATGGTACAATTTGATCAGAAAAGATAATTTTGAGTATTTCTAACAACCGCGATACAAAGGACGATCACTCTCGTCCATGAGGCTGAAAAATTCCCGAGCTGCATCATTCCTGAAGAAAACAGGTTCTACGCCTTGAACTTCTTCCGTGAAGTTGTCGTCTTGATAACCAAAAGCATCGCGAACAGCTTCATTAACCGGATCATCTTGATTTACTTGATTTGCTACTTGTGAGCTTCGAGGACGATGAACCCCATATCTCATACCACGTGTCTCACCATGAACTTCCCAGAATGTATATGCTTCCAGAAATTGCTTCTGAAGAAGATGTTCCATAGCACCTTCTTGTGTTTGCCACTTCTTAAACTTGCACCGACAACACGGACACTTGATCTTGCCATTAATGCTGGCATGAGTGAAGGCGAAATCTAAGAAAGCTTTCAATCCTGCTAAATATACAGGAGAATTTCACGGCAACTTGATCCAAGACTTATCCATATGTAGTAAACAAATGTAAGATAGGATACAAATGAAAAGAGAATGTTTAATTAGCTTCAATGCAAGCTTCGACATCTTTAAATGCAACATCCAGCGTATTTGTAGCGGTTTAAAACCACGACAAGTATACAAAACATTTAGTAGCGGTTTTGAACTGCCACAAGAACCGCGACACAAAATGGCGCCTTTTTCCAATTTGAAATTCAGATTTGTCACGGTTATTGGATAACCGTGACAAAAATCGACACAAATTTGGAAGAAAATTACCGCCCAAAATTTGTAGCGGTCACTATCCGCCACAACAACCGCGACAAACCTTGGCGCCTTTTTCCATTTGAAATTCAGATTTGTCACGATTATTTGAAAACCACTACAGATGGCGCCTGTTTTTTAAGTTGAATTTTAATTTTTTTTATTCACTAATTGCTAACTCCATTTATTATTTTACAATATCGAATTAAATTTTAATTATAGATAACAATAATTAATGACCTTATATAAATGTATAAGTATTCAAATACTACTCCAATATCAAGAACCGACTAAAATAAAAGATACCATTTAATTTAAATAAATAAAATCGTTAACAAACTAAATAACATAGTCTGTGCAAAGGGGGAGGCGGGGATGAGCAAATAAAAACTAACTATTAGGAGCCTGATGATCAAGTCCTGTCTCAGGGGGGCTCGTGCACGACCAGAGGTAGCTTTGTCCTCATCATATGCAGCAGGAGGACGCCGAATTTGAGATGCCGGAGGGGGAGGGGGAGGTGGGGGGAATCCTCGTAGCTGAACTCTGGGGGAGGCTCGGGAGCTGGAAACCGTCTGCCAGGCATCAACTCAGTCAAGGCATCGTGAACAGCATCCCACGTATGCCTCTGACTCAAGTACCAACGGTCATATCTCTCTTGCCAACGCCTTCTCTTGGCATCATTCGCGGCCTGCTGTGCAGCAATCTGCTCGGCAACCTGCGTAGCAACCTTCGCGGCAATGATCGCATCAACCTCCGCCGGTGGTGGCCTTCTCGAGCCAGAGGTGCCGGCCTCAGAGCAGGAGGCCTTGCCGTACACCATGCTAGGCCTTGCGCCTAGCCCCATACCCCAAACGCATCCAGGATGCACGACTGGGCCCACAGCAGCTTTCAATGGGGCCGTAGGATCCACACCCCCGTGACTCGGAGGCCGCGACGCTCGCAGATCCGCCCGACTCTTCTCAATCCGGCCCGACGCTTACGTTTTTCATAAAACATTAATAAAACAATTAGTTAACTTTAAATGTATTAAGTAAAAAGTAATTAATTTTTTTGTAGCTTACTATTATCTCCTCTGCCGAATCCGAGGTCGGCGTCCCATCACGGTGTATATGCGTGCGTGTGAACAGATCCCCATAGTCCGTCTGACAGTTTTCCTGTCGAGCCTTCTCTTGCTGAAACAATTAAAAGAATATAAACTTTGTTATTTCAAAAATAAAACAATCATCATTTAAACCAGAAATTAATTTAACTTGCAACATATCATCTCACTGTAGGTCACAACAAACGTCTTTGTTCATGCCGTGTGATTGACCCTCTGCTGTTGCCTGCTTCTAGTGTTCCTCTACGACAGCGCCTGCAAGGAGGAGCAAACAAAATGTAAAGTTTAAACTATATTTAAACTACAAAGTAATTTCAACTATATCTAAACTATAATTAAAAAACTTACCTATCCCCTCGGACTCCTCCTATAATGGACAAAAGCCGCTCAGTCGTTTGGCTCCACGCCGTCTGGAGGGCTATCGATCAACTACTTCAGAGGCATCGTCCCATCTCCATTTTGTGCGTCATAGAGACGACCCCTCCGGCTCTTCCACCCTTCCCCTATTTTCATGAGGACGTATCTCTTCGCGGAGGCTCGCACTTTAAACTTTTTCTGTATCATGATTTAATTAGTAATTAATTAATTAATAATTAATAAATCAATAAATAAATCACAAATCATAACTATTATAAAGTACAATTTAATTAAGCACCATAACTTACCTGCACAATGTCAGCGAACGCTTTGTCCTTATTCGGAACCTTCCTCCAATCCTCGCAGTAGATCCCACCATGCCCAATTCCCCCCAAATTCTGACAGGAACCAGTTCAGTAGGTGACCACCATTGCCGATCGGCTGGTCCATGTCCTAGTTAAAGGCGACTATGACACGGTAATCTTCTAGATAAGTCACCCCAGAAACATCCAGCATCCTCCTGCTGATGTTCCTATGTGTATCTGCATGCACAATAATAAAAAACATGTTTGTGTTGCGTTTAAATTAAATTAAATTAAACGTAACAAATTTAACTTTAACTTTTCTCAAAAAACAAATTACATTTACCTTCTACGTCCACCACAAATCCGGTAGACCGCGAAGACGACGGTCGGGGGTTCCCTTGGTCCCGCTCGTTCTCCCCTTCCAAAAAGCGCTCCGCTTCGGATATGGGAATGTCTAAATTGATCTGCTCATTTTCGTCGAGGTCGCTGAATGACAGGCTTGCGCCTCCTTCTCCCCCTACGGTGTCTATGCCTAGGATTGGCTCATCCGTGAAGAGTTGATCAAACTCGTTCCACTCCTGATTGGGTGGAGGGATAGATAGAGCCCCATGCCCTCTCGTACAGCCTCGGCCTCTACTACTACTGCCTCTAATAGGCACTCTAGATTTTCCTTTTCCGTTATTGTTAGAATCCATAATGTTGAAAATGTAACCGCAACTAAAGTGAAAAAGTGAAAGGTGAAATATAAACCGCTACAATTTGTAGCGGTTATTCATATAACCACGGCAAAAACCGCGACAAGATTCCCTCATTATTCATGATTTTCTGTAGCGGTTAACTGACAATATGTTTGTAGCGGTTCATTTCTATAACCGTTACAGAATGTAAAAGGTCTGTCATTTTGTAGCGTCTAGTTAACAGCTACAAAGTTAATAATTTTTTTTTTTAAAAAAAAACTCTAAACTAATTAGTTTATTACTCAAACTAATTAGTTTAGACTTATTTTAAAATTTAGAAGGCTCTTAAATAATTTATTTAATTTCAAAGTCAACCGTAATAAATTTAGAATAATAAATTAACTAACATTAGTCTAACATGCCCGTGAAGATTCAGCTTCAATATAGCCACCAATCTCCCAAGAAAAACTCATTGACTCATTTTGATCAGAAATATTTTTCAGAGAGAATGGTGGCTATAATGGAACCAAATCTTCGGCTGCATGTTAGACTATCTTCAGAAGAGTAGAAGTCTTTCCGTCAAAGAAAGAATTAAATCTGGATTGTCATTTGAAGGAACTGTCTCGGCTATAAGGATGAGAGACGCAAATATCTGCCGCTCTCATCTCCCGAGATAAGAGATTAGAGCTGCAGATATCTGCATGTCTTCGACTACCAAGCTGAGATAGTTCATTCAGTTACAAGTCGAGATTTAAAAATTTCTTAAAGAATTGATAGTTATATGTGTACAGAAAAATCACTTATATATAGGCTAAGCTTTTGTCGCGGTTATTGTGTTAACCGCTACAAAGTGTAGCATTTTGTCTCGGTTAAGGTGTCGTTTAGCATTAACTGCGACAAATTGGTGACGTTTCAATTATTTGTAGCGGTTACTTTGAATTAACCGCAACAAATTCCACGCCACAAACTTTCCCGCCATTACGCGCCAAGCTCCCGCCACATTTATCGCGGTTTATTATATGTAAATCGCTACAAATGTCGATGTACACAAGCCCGCGCATTGGCGCCAAGATTCCGTTACTAATTTGTTGCGGGTTCTCAATAAACCGCTTAAAATACATGATTTTGTAGCGGTTATGTACGACCGCTACAGAAAAACCGCGACAAATCATAGTTTTTTTTTGTAGTGTACCTTTCTATAGGATATTTTCAAATCAAGCTAATGAAAGGAAAATATAAGATATTTTCAAATATGAAATTAACTCATCATCAAAACTAATAGAAGATAGTGAATACAGATGAGTATGCTTAAAAGGGTTTTCATCAAATAAAGGAGATAAGCTTTTAAAGTGTAAAACACATTTGAATGTGAAGCTCCCCCTTAATAAATGCATGATTAAAACAAAATTGAAGCTCCCTTTAATGATACCAAATAATAATGTGACACCTAATGTTATGAGGTCTAGAGTTCCTCCAACTCCAATGGACATAACATGATATCTCAAAATTAAGAACTTCCAAGTTCATATGGGTGGACTTGAAATTTGTATATAAAGAAATCACTTATGATTTTTATGATGATAAAAGGGTTTAAAGCATAAGGATCATTTTTTTTAAAAAAAATGATTTTTCTCAAGCTAAACTTCATGAGATAAAGTATGAATGAATAAAATCAAATTAGCCTGAAGAGTTATGCGAGAGCAGAGAAATGATTATGATATATGAACATTATTTCAAAATACAATACCTCACTCAAGTAATATCGTAATTACTTGAGTCATAATCATCTGAAATCCATAGATGCATCCATTATTTGATAATGTGATCAATACTGAGGCTCTCCTAGATGTGAATAAGCTTTGGGAGGATGAGTCTCTATAACCACCAATTGTTCTGAATGCATCTTAGATGCAGAAATCCCAAATAAGCTTTGAATAGGATCTCAAAATTAGTTTCTGCTCATAGCTTCTCGTCAAGCTAGTATGCTCCTTATCATCTTGGTCTAATCTTCTTGCTAGTAATGGAATGTCACTCAAGTGATGTCACAGAATTTGCAGACATAGCCACTGAAATGGTCTATTCTGTTTGCCTATGTTCTTTGTATTTGACAACAGAACATTTTGGTCAACTCCTGCAAAAATATGTGTCCTTTGGTACTCAATGGTTCTTGAGTCCACACAGGATTGGACATGATAACTCTTAAGCTCTTACATAATTTAACAATATGATATTGGAGCAAAGAGTATAACAATCAAAGATCAAAAACATAGTTTTACCCAATCAAATACGTTCAAGCCAATGAATCAAATAGGGTAACAATCATGTCAAGAATATTATTTCTCAATGACAGTTTGTAAATATACTTTATGGTAAAAAGATGTCATTGATAAAATATATGTAAGTTTGAGCATAGAAAATCTTATCCATAAAGATAATATGCAGATAGTTTCAAATCTCAAATGTTCTTTCAAACATTGATGATGCATTATGAAATTGTATGAAAGATTCATTTTTGAAATATGTTTAAAAATTGATGCTCACTCTAAACATGGTGGAAGTCAACATGTTAAAGATTAAGAGAACATGTGAAACATTGAAGTTTACATGTAGAAGAATTTTCCCAAGAGCAAAAGTCATAAAGGTAATGCATTATCGAAACATGCTTTGCACAATAGAAATATATGAGCACAATGACTTTGCTATTGACCAAGAGATAATCTTACTTCTTAGAATAGAGTCTTGAAAAGATAAGAACATTCAAGGCAAGAATATGAGTATACAGAAATAGTTACTCAAAATATGGATGTAGATAAATTTGATGAATTTGAGTAACAAAATGACTACTAGGATACATAGATAATGAAACACAAACTCATTAGTCCAAATGACTAGAATTCCATAATGTTATCCTAGTAAGTTATTCCATATAATGGTTAATGCACTAACATTTAATGCATTAATGAAGATTCATAAAGCTTGGAATATCTTGATCAATAAGGATTTATGCAATAGGCATAAGATTTTCACAAATTGAACACTTTTCTGGAGATAAGCTTGAAACTCATAGATGATAAACTTGTTAGACATGAAGTCCAACTAGTTAGGAAATGAGAATAAGGAGTTCAAGCAACACATTGAATTCCAAAGATCAATATGTGAAAGGTAAGGAAAACTTAACTGAACAAATTTGAAGCATATCCAACATTCAGTACACAATATTAACTTCCAATTTTGAAACATCATTTGAATGTAATCAAAGTATGAATATTTTCCAAAACATGTGTATGCATTTTCATAAAACAGAGTGAATTGAAATCCAAACAAATTTTAGACTTGTGCATTTCAAAAACATAAACTCATAAAATTATGCACAAATTCACTTGTTTGATCATCAAAAACTCACTAACAAATTGATTAAACATAGTTAGGAATGTTAGTGATTGATGATATGAAGTATATATATCATATATGAAGATTTCGCAAACTTGGAAAAACTGATTTTCAAACAGAGCGCTGAAAAACTGGAGTTTTGAAACACAAACTGGAGTTTGCAACTATTCCTGAAAAGCAAAACTGGAGTTTCCACTCCAAACTTGAGTTTTGGACTTTTGCCATGTAAAATGAGTTTTAGTCCAAAACGTCAAAACTGGAGTTTTCATCCAAAACTGGAGTTTTGAAAACATTGAAAAAGATCAAACTCTCTGCTTGGCCAAAACTCGAGTTTTCATTTAAATATGAAAACTTGAGGAAATCGTGCCAAGTCAAAACCAGAGGTTTTGGAGGAAACTTGCAGTTTTCAAAAACTAAGAAAAACATGCCTAAAGTCTACAATAATAGGTCAAGCCTTGTACCATCCTGCCTAGCAATCACTGCTTCTCATATGTCTAACCCTGACTCCTTCTCAGTATGACGAGGCCACTGATCTAGTCCCTAGCTCTCGCTAATAGACAAGAAATTGAAGTACTGATAAGCAACCAAATATATTAAATTAAGAACTAGCAACTGGGTTCATTCTATACTCAGAAAATCATCCTCGTTCAACCTTAGGAAATTAGTTCATGACTGACGAGGAAATCACAAAACAGAGTACTACTGAATAGCCCATGATAATAGATTGACTGGAATACAAATAAAGAAACAAGAAACAAAAGCTTGAAGGATGTTTCGACGGCATGGAAAAAGCCCTGTCACGTTACAACTCCACGTCTTCTTCACTCCGTCTCACTCATATAAAGGATGCTGGGTTCTCTTTAGGGTCCTCGTGCTTCGTGACTTCCCTCACTCTTCTTTCGAGTCAGGCCATATATGATTTAGACTCCTTACTCTCGACGATTTCCGACCCATTTTTAGGATTGGCGTTGTTTCCTTATATAGTCTGGTGTACTTGTAGTGTATGTTCATCAATCTGGGCCTTTCCTACTCTGTCGAGGTCCAATCGCATCTATCCTCCAATTCTCGGTATATTGATTCTGCTGATCTTGCGGGATTCTTCAAATCGTTTAGTTCCAATCCTTCGCATCTTCTATTTCAATACGTCAGCAATCTAACCGTTATCCTCGACCTGCTCTATATTTCCTGAAATAATCTTGACAAAAGATCATGATATATGCCGCATAGCACTGCGTCACTTACAATGCTATAGCTTCAGGGATGCATTGTATTGCAATTCAATGAAGCTGTCCTGATGCTACAGCACATCATTGGCTATGTTATGTGACTTTCTCATAAAACCTCAAAACTTACTTGTTTCTTAGCACATGTTTAGGATGTAAACAGAATTCATCCTAAAGTTCCATGTACAATCAATTAACACCTTTTTACTCAAATTAAATGCAGTTACGATCATATTCACTCTACAATTTAGTCATAAAATACAAAAAAACATGGCTTAAATCATGCTCATCAGCGGCCATGACCGGTGTGGATGGGTTGATCGCCTAGGATGGCAGATTCGGAGGTGGGACCGGTGCTGGCGGAGGGTTGGATGTCGTGGGTGGAGTTGGTCAGTTTTCCATAAGGGGCCAATCGGTAGCCAGGCGGGATACCAGAAAGCGGCGCCACTCAGGATCGACGGGAAGGTCTTCAGGGGAAAGCAACATGGGGGGTATCGGAAGAGAACGGGGTAGGGGAATAAGGGGTGAAACAGGGGTTTGATGGCGGATGGGCATAGGGAGTGTGCGTTGGTAACGGCGGTTGCAGGTTGGAGGTCATGGTCGGAGGGGAAAACGACCACGCGGGGGTATGGTAATGGAGTGGACCATCCTCAGTGGACATTGGGGTGTAAGTTGGGTAGATACGGAGAAATGGTAGGGCCGGTCATATATAAAGAAATGGCTGGCTCGTGCGGGCAGTCAGAAGGGAGAGTGGCAAAGATTAAGGAAACAGAACGACACACGAGGTGGGGTAGGCCGCTCTATGTGGGCCGCAGGGCAAACCAAAAAGTATATGACCGTACAAAAATTGTGGTATACCTGGGCCGGGTGAGGTGGCGGCAATCATGCAGCAAAATATGCTTTGGCATGATCTTGCCGGATTGTTGCTGCTAATATTCGAAGAGAATCCTACGAGCGAGAGTAAAGAAAAATTATGGAAACATAAAACAAAGACAGTATTTGGGCTGCCTCCCTGTAGCGCTTGGTTTATAGTCATCAGCCAAACAAAGTACGTGGTACTTAGGGTGACATGAGGTCAATGGTTGTCTTGTCTCTCGGGACTAGTCCCGACCAGTAGTGCTTAACTCTCTGACCGTTGACTCTGAATATGTCCCCGGTTGCTGGGTTTCTGAGGTCGATAGCACCATGTGCTTTGAGGGCGTGGATCACAAAGGGTCCTGACCACCTGGATTTCAGTTTACCTGGAAACAATTTTAGACGAGAGTTATACAGTAATACTTGTTAGCCAACCTCGAATGTGCGCAGAAGCAGACGCTTGTCATGCAATTGCTTAACTTTTTTCCTTATAGAGCTTGGCATTTTCATATGCGTGCAAGAAATATTCTTCCAGTTCATGCATTTGTAACAGTTGTTTGTCGCATGCTGCGGAGGCGTCCACATTTAGCTGGAAGATGACAAGCTTTTCCAAACACCAGTTGGTATGGGGAAACTCCTAATGGCGTTTTGAATGCAGTGTGGTATGCCCACAAGGAGTCGTCTAGCTTTTCCGACCAATCCTTACAGTTGGGGTGAACTACCTTTCCCAGTATACATTTTACCTCTCTGTTCGAAACCTCCGCTTGGCCATTGGATTGGGGGTGATAGGCAGTGGCAATTCGATGTTTAACTCCATACTTAGCAAGCAGGGCTTCAATTTGGCAGCTGCAGAAATGAGATCCTTCATCATTGATTATGGCTCTAAGGGTGCCAAATTTCGTGAATATTTGCTTCTTTAAAAATTTTCTGACGACCCGTGAGTCATTTGTTGGTGGGGCGGCCGCCTCAACCCATTTGGAGACATAGTTGTTGGTCGATTTTCCTTAATGGCAAGTGAACCAGTCGAACAAGTTATAAAGTGTAAGTAGAGTATCGTCCCACAGAGACTGAGATACCGGGAAGTGACGCTCAATTGCTAAGATAGTTGTGAGAAACAGAAAATAGATTAATTGGGTTGAGAGGTTGTTGTGGTTACGCTAAGTAACAAACAAAAGAAAACAAAGTTTCGTAGTCGTGAGAAGATATTAGTAGGAAATTAGGCTGAACTTCGAATCATCCTTAAGCATCTCAATCCCCCAGTTGCTTTACCCATTGTTATAGCATCTATACTGCACAACTTCCGCAATGCTACAGCATAGCTACCACCTACAAAGCTATTCAGTTAACCCACTATTATAGTCTATCAAAGCTTCCGCGTCCGATACTTCTAACGCTAACTTTACTCCTTCCATATGCCTATGGCAATTTTCTAGTTAGATTAAATTACAAACGGGGTGTAGTAGTTATGAATGGTACACCCATTCATGAAGCCTACAATAATAGGTCAAGCCTTGCACCAGCCTGCCTAGCAATCACTATTTCTCAGAGGTCTAACCTCGCCTCCTTGCCAGTAAGCTGAGGCCAAAAATCTTGCCCTTAGCTTCCGTTAATCGACAAAGTAATGAAATCACTGATAAGCAAACTGAATTTATTGAATTAAAAACTAGCAACTGGGTTCATTCAAAACTAAAGGATTCATCCTCGTTCAGCCATATGGAATTTAGTTCATGACTGATGAGGGAAACACAAAACAGAGAACAACAAGATGACCCATGTCACGTCACGTCACCACTCCACGTCTTCTTTTCTCCGTCTTATTGCAAGGAAAGATGCTGGGTTCTTTTGGAGTTCTCGTGCCTCGTGGATTCTCTCTCTCTTCTTTCGAGTCTGACCGGATGTGGAATCCGTTTTGGCTCTTTTCTGCTCTCCCTTTAGGGTTGGCTTGCTGTTTCCTTATATAGTCAGGCTTTCTTGTGGCATAAGTTTCAGCGAGCTGGGCTTTCCAAATCTGTCGAGATCTATCGTTTCTTTCAATCATAGTAATTTGATTCTACTGATCCTGCAGGATTCTTCAAATCTTTTAATTTCGATCCTCTGTATCTTCTATTCCGTTACGTCAGCAATCTACCTGTCTATTCTTGACCTTCGCAATATTTCCTGAAACAATATTGGCAAAATATTAGAACATATGCCACATAGCATCATGTCCTTTACTTTGCTATAGCTTCATAAATGCTTTGTATTGCACTTTGATATGCTGTTAGAATGCTATAGCCTATTATCAGCTTTGCTATACGTTCTTCTCATAAAACCTTGTAACTTGTTCTTCTTTTGGCACATGTTTAGGATGTGCATGGTTTTTATCCTTCAGTTCCCTATATTCATAAATTAATGCCTTTTTCCTTAGATTGATTGCAATTAAGCTTGTATTTACCATACAATTCAGTCATAATATATAGGGAAAACATGGCATAAATTGTGCTCATCAATAGTCAACAGCAACTAATATGTATTGGTTACCCTTTGATGGAGGAAAAGGGCCCATGAAGTCGGTGCCCTAGACATCGAACAGCTCCACTTTGAGAATAGGTGTTAAAGGCATTTTGTGACGGCGAGATATGTTCCAAGTTCTCTGGCATTTGTCACATTTTGACACATATTGATGTGCATCCTTGAAAAGGGATGGCCAATAGAAACCGGATTGAAGTACCTTCTTGGCTACTGTGTGAACGCCTCTGTAGTGCCCTCCGTAGGGGGATGAGTGGCAGTGTCTCAAAATGTCTTCTGACTCGTCATCTAGTATGCAACGTCGAAGCATCTGATCAGGGCTTTGTTTAAACAAGTAGGGCTCATCCCAGAAGAATTTCCTGCTGTCTTATAGAAATTTTCTTTTTTGGTGATATGTGAGATCCACAAGAAGTACGATAGTGACCAAGAAGTTTGCAATATCAGCATACCAAGGGGTGTGGATGCAGGCAATGGCGTAAAGTTGTTCATCTGGGAAAAATTCCTGAATTGGGATTCCTGGTTGGTCTAAAGAGGGCCCCTCCAATCTCGACAGATGATCTGCCACTTGGTTTTCTGTCCCCTTTTTGTCTCGAATTTCCAAGTTGGATTCTTGAAGTAGTATAACCCATCTAATGAGTCTTGGTTTAGCATCCTTTCTTGCTAGTAGGTATTTTATGGCAGAGTTGTCCGTGAATACTATTACTCTAGTGCCCACTAAGTAGGATCGAAATTTTTCAAATGCAAATACCACTGCTAAAAGCTCTTTTTCTGTAGTGGTTTAATTTACCTGGGCACTAGATAGAGTCTTGCTCGCATAGTAAATGGAGTGAAACATTTTGTCATGCCGTTGACTAAGTACTGCTCCAACTGCTGAATCATTGGCATTGCACATGAGCTCGAAGGGTAAATTCCAGTCAGGGGCCAGTATGATCGGAGCGGTAGTGAGCTTCTTTTGGAGGGTTTGGAATGCCTCAAGACATGCTGCATCAAAATTGAATGGGGTATCGAGTTCAAGCATTGCACATAGTGGTTTTGTGATTTTGGAGAAGTCTTTAATGAAGCGACGGTAGAATCCGGCATGTCCCAATAAACTTTTGATCCCCTTTATGGTAGTAGGTGGCGGTAACCGTTCAATGACAGTCACTTTTACACGATTGACTTCAATTCCTCTTTTGAGATCTTATGCCCCAACACTATTCCTTCTGTTACCATGAAGTGGCATTTCTTCCAATTTAGCACTAGATTGGTTTTCTCACAGCATTGTAGGGCCTTTTCAAGGTTCTGCAAGCAGTCGTCATATGATTGGCCGAAAACTAAAATGTTATCCATGAAAATTTCTATGGATTTTTATACCATATCTGAGAATATTGTCATCATACATCGTTGAAATATTGCGGGCGCATTGCATGATCCAAAAGGCATGTCGGAATGCGAAGGTACCATATGGACAGGTGAACATGGTCTTATGTTGATCTTGTGATTCTACAGCAATTTGATTATATCCGGAGTATCCATCCAAGAAATAGTAGTACTCTTTGCCAGCTAGCCTATCCAACATTTGATCGATGAATGACAGTGGGAAGTGATCCTTTAGTGTGGATTTATTAAGTTTTCAGTAATCCATACATATTCTCCAACCAGTGATCGTGTGTGTAGGGATTAGTTTGTTCTTGTCGTTTCTTACAACGGTGATTCCTCTTTTCTTGGGCATGCATCGTACTAGACTAACCCACTCACTGTCAAAAATAGAGTAGATAATTCCGGCATCTAACCATTTAATAATTTCCTTTTGCACTACTTCTTTCATGATGGGGTTTAGCCTTCGTTGTTGCTCAACTGAGTTTCGGCATCCCTCCTCGAGGCGTATTTTATGCATGCATATAGATGGCTGATTCCTTTAATATCAGCAATGGTCCAACCAAAAGCCCTCTTGAATTTAGTGAGTACCGCCAGGAGTTTGGTCTCTTGGTCTCTGGTGAGGTGAGCAAAGACAATAACTGGTAATGTTTGATTATCCCCCAAGTAAGTATATTTCAAATTGTTAGGCAAAGGCTTGAGGTCTAATGTTGGTGGCTCCTCTATGGATGGTTTTCCTGTGTGCTTCCGGTATTGGTCAACCTCTGATGAGTCAAACATTGTTTTCATTGCTATGTTGAGGTTGCGGTTGTCCATAAAATTTAAGACAGCTGCCTGGTTGGTAATTTCATTACCTGGTGCTAGTTCTATCTCTCCGAGCGCCTGTGTATACGATTCTTGTAAGGTCTCCTGTATTACTTCATCCATGGTATCCATCGCGGATCATGTTTCCATGTCGTCGATGTATTGCATTACTTTAAATAGGTTGAATTCGACCTTCTCGTCATCCACTTTTAGTGTGAGCTCCCCTTCATGCACGCCCATCAACGCTTGTTCGATAGCCAAGAATGGACTTCCCAGAACGACTGGAGTTTCATGTCCATCTTCCTGATCATGTATGATGAAGTCTATTGGGAAAACAATTTTGCCTATTTTCACCAAGACGTCGTCGTGAATTTCACCTTCTGGATGGATGATGGTTCTGTCCGTCAGCTGTAATAGCTTGTTCGTCGCCAGATGTCAGTCTATGGAACACTAATTTTGACATTAAATTTATTTCAGATTCCGGATCGTATAGCCTTTACTGGGGTGTGACTGTCTGTTGAGCATGAGATTTCAAGATGGCTAACTTTCTTTGGTTTGAGCGGCATTCCTGTTGGGAACAAAATATTACAATTCTTAGTTAAAGGTATGGTCTCAAGTCCTACCAACCTTCTCTTTTTGGACAGAGTGTCTTTTAGGAATTTTACATAGCTGGGAATTTGTTCCAAAGCTGTTGCTGGAGTAAAGTGAATGTGAAGCTGTTGTGCTAAATCTATAAACCCTTGAAATTGCTTGCTGAGGTTTTGTGTTAGCAATCGATGTTGGGTTGGCACCTGAGATTGTACTGTCGCAAGATTTTGTTGTGATGATGTTGGGTCAATTTCCTTGATGGCAAGTGAACCAGTCGAACAAGTAATAAAGAGTAAGTCAAGTATCGTCCCACAGAGACGGGGATACCGAAAGAAGACCATTGCAGAATTAGTTGTACTAAAAATAGAAAATAACTTTGATTGGTTGAGAGTTTTGATAGCTATACTAATAAACAGGAAAGTAACTAAATGATCCTAGTCGTAAGAAGATATCAGTCAAAAGATAGACTGAACTCGGAATCCTTTCTAAGCATAGCATTCCCCCAACTGCTTATACGCAATGCTATAGCATTCCTACTGTACAGCTCTCGTAAATGCTACAACATAAACACCCTATGCAAAGTTATTCAGTTAACCACACCACGCTAATCTACCGAAGCTCTCGTGTCCGATACATACAATCCAAGTATGTACTTCTCCTATATGTCTGTGGCGATTTTTCTAGCCGGATTATCAATACAAATCAAGGTGTTATGGTTATGATCGGTAGACCCATTCTCGAAGTCTACAATAATAGGTCAAACCTTGCACCAGCCTGCCTAGCAATCACTGCTTCTCAAATGTCTAACCCCGACTTCTTCTCGGTAAGCCGAGGCCACTAATCTAGTCCCTAGCTCTCGCTAATAGACAAGAAATTGAATTACTGATAAGCAACCAATATATTAAATTAAGAACTAGCAACTGGGTTCATTCTATACTCAGAAAATCATCCTCGTTCAGCCTCAAGAAATTAGTTCATGACTGACGAGGAAATCACAAAATAGAGTACTACAGAATAGCCCATGATAATAGATTGACTGGAATACAAATAAAGAAACAAGAAACAAAAGCTTGACGGATGTTCCGACAGCGTGGAAAAAGCCCTGTCACGTCACAACTCCACGTCTTCTTCAGTCCGTCTCACTCGTAGAAAGGATGATGGGTTCTCTTTAGGGTCCTCGTGCTTCGTGACTTCCCTCACTCTTCTTTCAAGTCAGGCGGTATATGATTTAGACTCCTTTCTCTCGACGACTTCCGATCCCTTTTTAGGGTTGGCTGTTGTTTCCTTATATAGACTGGTGTACTTGTAGTGTACGTTCATCAATCTGGGCCTTTCCTAATCTGTCGAGGTCCAATCGCATCTATCCTCCAATTCTCGATAGATTGATTCTGCTGATCCTGCGGGATTCTTCAAAACTTTTAGTTCCGATCCTCCGCATCTTCTATTTCAATACATCAGCAATCTAACCGTTATCCTCGACCTGCACTATATTTCCTGAAATAATCTTGACAAAATATTAGGATATATGTCGCATAGCACTGGGTCACCTACTATGCTATAGCTTCAGGGATGCATTGTATTGCACTTCGATGAAGCTGTCCTGATGCTATCGCACAACATCGGCTATGTTATGCGACTTTATCATAAAACCTCAAAACTTACATCTTTCTTAGCACATGTTTAGGATGTAAACAGAATTCATCCTAAAGTTCCATGTACAATGAATTAATGCCTTTTTCCTCAGATTAAATGCAGTTACGATCATATTCACAATACAATTCAGTCATAAAATACAGGAAAAACATGGCATAAATCTTGCTCATCAGATGATCCTGCTGTAGCATTCCCTTGTAATGTCGGTGTATAGTCATCTATCATGACAAATGGGGAAAATGTTGTAGCGTCAACCACCAATTCCGATTGCTGTGGCATTGTCTCTTGTTCGTTTCTTTTGATACTTAGACCTGCCCTGCTGTCTAATAGGGGTTCTGGGGTCTCTCAGCAAGTATTGCTGTAAGCTGTCCGAGTTGATTCTCGAGCTTTCGAAGGGTCAGTTGCTGACTTTGAATTATTGAGTTATTTCTTGCCATTTGTTCCCTTAAGAGGTCTGTCTTGGGATCTTTCGGATCTGAGTCCTTGCTTGGCTGCCCGGCTTGTTGGGAAAATTCTCGTGGGTTTGGTGGTCTAGTTGAGTCAAGGTCCTTGATGTTCCAGCCCCTGTGGTGACCGTTATCATGGCCGATAGAATTGAGGTTCTTGGGCTGCTGAGAATATGGGTAGTTTCCATTGCAGTAGGCTTAAGCTGGTTGTAACATCCCGAATTTTGGTCCCTGAACATTGAGAGTAAGTCTAAAAAAAAGGCAAACGACTAAGCCTAGTTTGGGGAGAGTTCCAAGAATGTCGAGAGTTAGGAAGCCTCTCTGGGACTAAATAACTCGGTCATACGGGTCAGTGGACCAGTATGAATAAGCCATGGAATTAAAGTGCCAATGAAAAAGGGGCACAGAAGGCCTATACGGTGTAAATCTGGTGGAAAAGATGCGACCTAACTATGTCTTGAGGTATAAGACAGTTAGTTGAGCGAAAATATGCCGATATAAGTAAGTATATGGCTTTTTCAGGGCAGTCATGGGTGTCCTTCGTTTTTGAAGGAAATAACAGGGGAAGAGAGAGAGAGAATGTGTATCTGGACCAAGTGTAGGAGGAAAAGTCAATAGTAGTGTTGATTCATCGGACACGTGGCGTTTTAGGGTCAGAAGTTGGATTTCAGGTAGCACGTAGTACGAGGAGGTTAGGAGATACTGAAATATAGGTTTCTTGCTCCCCAAGGCACCATATTTCAATTTGTGTGGTCAGGGGGAAAAAACTGTTAATCCGGACCCACACAAGTCCAACTGAATGGCACGAGTTACGAGGAGAAGTGTAACCGGCAAAAAGGAGTTAAGCGGGCCGGTTAGGGTTTTCCATAGTCGGGCCCAGACCCTTGGACACAGAGGAGGGACGAATTTGGGTGGGCCCAGAGGAGACAGAAAGTGATTTGGAGAAAAATAAAAAGGTCACATCATGTAATTATGAAGAGAGAGAAAATAAAATAATCTGGATTAATCTGGACCACATATTTGAATCTAATGTGACAGGGTGAATGACATGTAATTATGACCTCACATGGACATTAATGATAGAATCTTGGGCAGATTTAGTGGGTCCCACTGACTTGGAGGAAAAGCAGTACAAAATGACAATTTTACCCCTGAAGTATTATTTTAATTACTGGACAAAAACCTACCCCTAGTAACTTCGAAAACTAGCATCAAGGATAATCTGGGAATCTGATTTTTAGGGGCATAAATGGTGTCACATATCTGCCAAGAATTCTATAGAATTCGTGAGAAATAAGTCAAAGAATTATATTTTAATCCGAGACATCCTTTCGACCACTGGGTAATAACCGAAATAGGACAAAAGCCCTAACCTTTGGAGCCTATATAAGGACACCTCCTCCCCTCATTTCCACCTGACCAAGGACGTGCTCAAGGTGTAAGAGGAGAGTGCCCGGCTGAAGTCTTGGTTGAAGAAGGAGAGGAGGTCATACGCAACCGAAATTCCAAGGTAAGCATCTCATCGACAAACTAGAAATTCTTGCTTCTTCCCTATAGTGTTTTTCATGGAGTTGCAGTAGGATTTTGGTATTTTTTAGGTCACCATTGAGTCCAAAATGTGATTTTGTGTGGGGATAAGTCAAGGTTACTTTTTCCAAACCCGAAAAGCTTAAGTCTTGAAACTACGTAAATTTGTCGATTCTGGTGTTTTCTGGGCAGCGTATGAAAATAGGTGGTTTTAAAATAGTAAATGAATTATGTTTGCTCTGAAATTTTACATTGTGAAATTAGACATCTTGAGGATGATTCTGATATAATATTTTGTTTCCTTTTGGTTTTCCAACCGAGAGTTCTTTAAGGTTGAAAATGACCTAAAAACATAAACGTTGTCTCAGACCAGTGGCTATAGTTTGGAAATCAGAGAATGATTCGAACCCATATGACTTTGGGAATTATTTTTATAGTAAACTAGACATTCTAAGGGTTTAATTGCCACTTATTTTATGTCAATATGATTTTTCTAAAATGTATTAAAAATCCTTGAAGTTGGATCACCGATTCTGGAATTTTTGACAAAGGGGCGAATTTCATCTTTTGGAAAAGGGAACCTATATAAGTATTGTAATAGGTTATGTTTTGCTGTATTTAGGGAGATAGCTTGTGTGGAACGTATCTCTAACGACAAGGGAAGAGTTCACTATTTTGCGAGGCGTGCCAGGTAGTGACTGTTAACTCATGTTAACTCATGTTTTCTATGTTGCTGTTGTATGTCTGTTTTCCATGATTGCGGATGTGAGGCTGAAGGGCCTAGTGGACTGTGTGTCCATAGGTTGCTACTGAGCTTGAGATGCATTCAGGGTAGTTGGGGTTAAACTCCTTAGCTACTGTGTTGATCCTAGTACTGAGGATGGGTGTATCCGGGGTCGGTCTTGAGTGACGACTCGATGGCACGCAGGCGTCCGGGATTTGCCTTGTGGGGTGACTCGACGGCACGTAGGCGTCCAGGGCTTGCCTTAGTAAGGTAGCTCGACGGCACGTGGGCGTCTGGGGTTTTCGTTGGTAAGGCAGTTCGACGGCACGTCATTGTGATTGTGATATGATTCTGAATGTATTTGTGATATGTGATTTGATTTCCTGATTATGGTTACTTGCATGCACTGTACTCATATTGTACTTGAGTTTAACAGTTACCCTGGGGTTCAATTTTGAACTCCAGATTGGTTTCAAAGATACAGGTGTAAGGCGGTAGGCCGGTTGGACTGTGGAAAAGATAAGGGTAAAAGCGATGAAGTTGAAGATTGAAGACGTATGGAATGCCTTATCTCATTTTGTATGTTTTTATTTTGATGACTGTATGATGTATACTTGCTGTACAATATTTATTTTGGACGATTGTACCCTTAACCCTACGGGGACTACTTTATGTTCTTGTTTGTACCTTTACCAGTATATTGTAAGTTGTCCAAACCGATTATATGCTCTTTCGCGCACACTCTAATATATGATTAAAGTGACTAATTAGCAAAGAAAAGGTAATAAGCGAAAAGGATCCTTCTAACACGCCACCCGAAAGGGCGAGGCCGTTTTAGGTGCAACACTGGTGGTGTTGGCTGTAGTATGGCGTGGTTCACAGGAATGAGGAATCTTTCAATAGCATTGGTCAGAGATGTCATATGGACTGTAAGGGTAGTTATGGCCTCTAATTCATGTATTCCGGCGGTTTGCCCAGATGTGGTTATGCTGTCATCAGCCCAGTAATAGCCGTGTGTCGCTAGTTTTTCCAGCAGTTGACAAGCTTTGTCGTATGGTTTCATGAGAATGATCCATTCGCACAAGAATCTACAAATGAGCGTGTTAGGCCATTTAGTCCACTATAAAAGGTTTTCATTTGAGCCCATTCTAGCAATCCGTGTTGCGAGCATCTGCTGAGCAGGTTCTTAAATCAGTCCCATGTATCATGTGTCAGTTCCCTAGGCTTCTGCTGGAAGCTAGTTATATCCTCTCTCAGTTGTGCGTTCCTTGTTGGTGGGAAGAATGTGAGCAGGAATTTACTCCCTTGATCTTTCCAGGAGGTTATTGAATTGGCTGGTAAGTTGTTAAGCCTCGTTCGAGCCTTGTCCCTAAGAGAGAATGAGAATAATTTAATCCGAATGGCGTCAGGCGTGACTCCTGGAATGACGAATGAGTCACACACCTCTATGAAGGCCTTGAGGTGTAAGTGAGGGTCTTCAAATGGGAGTCCTACAAATAGTCCGGCTGCATTCAGCATTTGAATCATGACACTCTTATTTTCAAAGTGTCTTGCATTAAAGGTTGGGGGCGTGATAGCTGAATTCAACTTGTTTAAGTCTGGAATCCCGAATTCCTTGATAGCTTTGTTCAGATCTGGATTTGGAAGTGGAGGGACTTGCTTATCCCTGTTTATCACTTGCGGCTTCCTTTTATCCTGATCATGATTGACCTGCATATCCGCCATGTCTGCGGAGTCAAAAAGTTGACTTCTTCGCTTTTGCTTCCTACCCCTTTGCTTGTGAGTGCTTTCGATTTCAGGATCGTAAGGTGACAGAGATTTGCCGTGATCTCCCAAAATACCAGATTAGGAAAAGATTTGCAGTATAATGTAACCTGGGTCGTTTCTCTCAAGGAATTTGCAGTGGGTTTAAATCGCAACAAATAAAAAAGAATAATAACAAATTGGGGGTTTTTGATTTAAACAGATTGAAAACGAAATTAAACTAAACGAATGAAATATGCAGATGCAGAAACAAATTAAAACAGTTAAAAACGATGAAAAACAGTTAACCCAGAATTGGGATTCCATAACCTTCATCGGACAAACAGATAATAATCAAACTCGTGATTGATTCTGGACGAACCGAGATCTCTGCGATCGTCCAGATATTCCCTCGACTAGACGATCGTCTAGCATTTGATCGAACACGTGGCGAGCTCGCTGTACGATCGCACAACGCTCTCTCAGAACCCGGTCCGACCTAAGTCCTTGGGATATCAATCTAGGTATTAAATCTAATACCTAATCCGCAATTATAATCGGATCCGATTAAAATAAACAGAGACGATTCCAGATTACCGAATGAAGCGCATGTCCTCTGGATTTTTGGAACCCTCAATCCATAGGTTAACCACAGAAACTTAGCCGAGCATGGCTAAGCAAAACGCATAAGAAAAGATGAAAAACGCGAAGAACACGAAGAACACTTCAGAGAATTTGAAAGCTCCTATTTTGATCCACCAAAGTCTAAAAACGTGAATAATAATATGTTTGTGGCTGCTGCCACACTTAACCTAAAATGGAAAAACGAAAATGGGGCTCCAATCCAATTCAGGCCCAAAACAGAAAATAATAAAATAAACGGGTTTTAATTACAAATTCAAGCCCAATTAAAATTCCGACTTCGGCTCCAAAATCGACCACCCTCTTGTCCGAATTTTCCCTTCATGTCTTCATAAGAATTGTAGCTCTCTGAATCATCTGAAATATGAAACAAAAATGAGGCAAATCCGATGTCTGGTTCAAGAGTTATGGTAGGAATAGTGAAGCAATATAAAACTGGAATTTTATTATTAAAAATGGCTAAAACATAATAAAAGGCCCAAATAAGTATAAAAGCTATTATTTATTAACTAAAGAGTCCTAAATTATTAATCAAGAGATAAAAAGAAGTGTATGAAATATTCAATTATCAAATTCCCCCACACTTATCTTTTTGCACTCCTGAGCAAAATTCAAAGAAAAAGACCTAAAGAAGAAACTCTTCTTTTCTAACAATTGCTAACAATACAAAAATTGAACAAGGGACACAAAGCTTCATTAGAACCAATCAATCAAGACCCAAAATCCCTTAATCTCAAATTACAATTCCTGGTAATCTCAATCAATGATGCTAATCACAAATGATGGTCTCTCAAATGATGCGCTCAATCAATCAATCTCTCAAGTGTTTAAGGTAAATAAGTGTATCGCTCAAATTCTACTCAAGAAAATTGTTCTACCATAAGCTTGCTCAATTTCTACGTCTCCACTACTCATAACACATGCATGCACAAATCAAGAGAGCTTATTATTAAATGTTGTAATGGGGTTAGGGTGAAGGTAGGTAATATAGTATGGAATGAGAAGCTAAGCACCAAAGAAATTAAAAAGAGCATTGATTGGGCTTGTAACACAAAACTTTTATGAAAACTTTTATAAAAAGAGCATTCTCTATGTATGAAAACTTTTATTTTGCTCATATATCTCCTTTCTTTCTATGTATTTTCTTTCTTTCTTTCTATGTATTTTCTTTCTTTCTTTCTTTTTCTGCTTTTTTTTTCTCTTTTTTTTTCTTCTTTTGTTTTTTTTTGAGAACTATATACATATACATATACACAATGACAAAATCAAATATCTCCCCCCACACTTAAACTGTTGCACTCCTGAGCAACCCCCACACTTAAACACAAAACCAAGGTGAAACCAATGCTCAATAAATTTCCAAGGTGCGGAATAAAATGGTTTTACGCTTAGGCTTGTAATGTGGTTTAGAAAAGAAAGAGTCGAAAAGGCACAAATGGGCTAGCAAAGGAAACATAATGCAAGGGAAAGCTATTTGGCCAAAGTGGGGAAAATAAAAGAAAGAAAACAAGCTTCTATCATATTTATGCATGTAAGTGAAAAATGTAGTTTCAAAAAGAAAAGGAGCAAGTTCTAGAGAACACAAATAAAGAGCAGATGCACACATGAAAGAAAGAATGGCAAAAGATGAATTCCATTCATGCAGGCCCAAAACCTCACAAGGTCAATACCAACTTAGGCAATCAACAACATCAAATCAACTACCAAGACATGCAATCGAAGAGTCAGGAATTGCAGACCAAACAGAATGATCCATTAAAACCAAAATGTCCAAGTTCATAATATGTAGCAATCATAGAAAGAGAGACTGTATTTATTTTCAAAAAAAAACAAAGTAGAAAAAGGAAAACAAATAAAAAAGAGACAGAGGGAGAAGAAAGAAGAATACTCCCCAAGGGTTTAAGGAGGATAAGTGGCATCAATGAGGAGAATCTCTCGCTTCCTCGATCTGTCTTTGGGATCCTCATGAAATTGCTTGAGGCGGTGCCCATTAACCTTAAAGGTTCTCCCTGTGGGTGGATCACATAGCTCAACAGCACCAAATGGAAAAATGTTAGTGATCTCAAAAGGGCCATCCCATTTAGATCGAAGCTTACCAGGCATAAACTTCAGACGGGAGTTAAACAGAAGAACTTTCTGGCCCACAGAAAATTCTTTCCTCAGAATATGCTTATCATGGAATGCCTTAGTCTTTTCCTTGTATAACCGCAAACTCTCATAGGCATCCAATCTAAGCTCCTCCAACTCTTGCAACTGTAGCTTCCGTTCCATTCCAGACTTGGCCAAATCCATGTTACACTGCTTAATGGCCCAATAGGCTTGATGCTCCAACTCAACCGGAAGATGATATGCCTTACCAAAGACAAGCCGATAAGGAGATATCCCAATCGGAGTCTTGTAGGCGGTGCGATATGCCCACAAAGCATCCTCTAATCGCTTACTCCAATCTTTCCGGGTAGAGTTAACAGTCTTCGAAGGATTTGCTTAATCTCTCTATTTGAGACTTCGACTTGACCATTGGTCCGAGGATGGTATCTTGTGGAGACCTTGTGAAGCACTCCATACTTGCGTAACAAGGCACCCATGCTTCGGTTGCAAAAATGGGAGCCCCGGTCACTGATAATAGCTCTAGGAATGCCAAACCTGCAGAAAATGTTAGACCTAACAAAATCCACCACAACAGAAGAATCATTAGTCCGAGTGGCTTTCGCCTCAAACCATTTTGAGACATAATCAACAGCTAGCAGTATGTAAGTATAACCATATGAAGCAGGAAATGGACCCATAAAATCAATACCCCAAACATCAAAGATCTCACAAAACAATATAGGGTTTTGGGGCATCTCATGCCTACGGGAAATATTCCCGCTCTCTCGACGTTATCACATGACTTACAAAACAGATGGGAATCATGAAACAAGGAAGGCCAAAACAATCCACTATCTAACACTTTCCTAGCAGTTCTTTGGGGTCCAAAGTGACCACCACAGCGAAGCATGAGCAAAATGCAATATAGAGTGAAACTCATGATCAGGCACACATCTCCTAACTACTTGATCACTACAAAATTTCCACAGATAAGGGTCATCCCAAACATAATAT